>JAUCMS010000012.1:7723157-7734500 GCA_032357445.1 Enteromius radiatus | reverse complement strand
GGAAAGCCAAAACTCTAGTGGGTCCACCAGACCCATGAACACTGACTGAGTAACAAAAATACGAACACCACACAAGGCTTAAGAGAACCTGACTGAACTAGAAATCAGCGGTTAACCAGTGATGGGAATTATAACGATGTGAGGAGTGATATTATTTTCTTATGACATTATTTCCTTTGAAAGTTCAGGAAGTTATGTCCATGTTCATTTACGACCCCCTCCCTCACTCTGTCCTTCCCTTCTCACTCATCTCCTCCAAAAACAAGAATACCCATATGCCACATGTGTTATAACTTGTCAGTATATTGTTTTTCCCCTTCATGTTTGGTTTAGTTTCTAATAATTCAAGTAATTATAAGCAAAGGTTAGCTACACAATCCTGGACGCCCTGATTTTGCAGAGTTAGATGTGTTCCTGGGTCAACATATCTTTAAATTTCCCAAAAACAAACTCATTCTTCAAATCTGATTGGTTAATCACAATGTTGTTCCAGGGTCAACAAAGATGTAAAATCAGGTTCTGCACACAATCCCTTACAATACCTGGGATTCACTTATGCCTCCAAATGACTAAATCTGTTGCTAAATTAATTTTGTTCAAAAATATTTCTGGACCATTATATGGACAATTCATTTTCAATAAAGAGCAGAAAGAAACATGATAAAGTAATGTGCATGTTTTGTCACTGTTTTCAAAATCTCTGAGCCTCTGAAGGAGGGTCTATTTAAAGATACAATATCATACACCATATCAACACCAGACTCATAAAAACACTAATAACAATGAGAATTTGTCTGATTTAATTGAACTGTATTAAATAAGAAGAATGAGTATAACAACAAATCAAGCAAATCTCGTGTCCATCTTTCACATTCAGCACAAATAAATGTAAACCTGTATCTGATCCACACAGAGCATATCATTACACTACATTTCAATAATAAACAATAACTGAGACCCCCCCCCCACACACACACACACACACACAGCACAAGCATTATTTTATCATCAGCTTAATGCATTGTATTCAAAGCAAGAAAAACCAAATACTATAAAAACTATTAAAACACTCACAGAGTATGAGAGGCAGTGCACTGGACCCCATCCTGACACATTAATAGTGTTTAACAGCGAAGCGTGCTCTAAAACAGACACTTCCTGTGTTTAAACAGCCGTTTCACACTTAAAGAAGAGATGAGGGAGGAGACAAAACTACACACAGAAAATATCTCCATTCTAAGTTATTAGCTCTTTAATGCAAACGAGTTAGAGTTTAGGTTTGAAAAAAAGACTGTTTCAAAACTGTTGTGATAATTGTTCTCAAACAGTGTTATCTCATCTTTCACAATGCCACAGTCACATGCATGATGAGCAGATTATAATAAAGTAGAATTACAATGTGACATCTAATGCAAGCCTGGTCATTTAAGGAAAGCAGTTTTTGAGTTACTGCACATTACACACACACACACACACACATATATATATATATACACACACACACAAACACAAGGTTCATAAATGATTTTAATTTGCATGAAGTAATGATCCACCACGTGTATTTCTTCCTCTTTAAAAGAAACAGTTTCATGACAGCGTCTACTTTTAGAAGTGAGAAGTGGTGCTTCGTTCAGGCCTTCCTGAAGACTGACAGATGGAGTTATAATAAGGAGAAGTTAATGATAATAAAATGCTCATTTTCCTGTGCTTTTGCTCTTCTTATAGTATGTTGAGGTTTATGAAACTAAAGATGCAGAAAAAGCACAAATACCTTCCTCTCTCTGGTTACAACCACAGAGCAGAAAGAGAGCAGAAAGCCAAACCACAACCATCAGCTCAACTCAACTCTTTATTCAGACCTCTTAAACTAAAGACATGTTCTGTCATTTTCTCTCTACAAGCATCTTCTGAAGATAGTATTTCACAAACAACAATGTGTCTTCACTGATGAGCAGGAAGAAGCCGCTGTAGCATGAATATATGAGATGATCTTTAGGCACACTTTAGCTAACAACAAAAAGCTGTGACTTCCACCTCAACCTACATCTGCTACTAAACCACACCACCTGAGAGAAGGGCCTCACTCACTTTAACACTGAACACTGGAAAATAAATAAAAATAAATAAATAAATATATATATATATATATATATATATATATATAATAATCTGTCAGCTCAATTTAATATAAAATATATTTATAAAATATATAATATTTATTTTTAAAATTTTATTCAGTCCCTTTAAAATCAATAGAATTTTTTTCCAATTAATTTAAAATCTAATGTTATTTAAATGTTAAAAAAAACAGCTAACTATTTATCAATAAATTGAGCACACTGAAATCAGTTTGTTTGTTTATCTTAAAATAAATAAATCAATTATTTCTATTTAAATTTTAACTGGTTTCCATTTTAATGAACTAATTTCTAAAGCTTTAACAATTCATTCAATCTTTTTGTCATATAAAATGAGTTTATTTTCTCCCAGTTTAATTTGCTCTGTATCCAGTTCTTGATTCCATTTAAATGAAGTTGATTTAATTTTACTTCTAAATGGTTGCTAGGAGGATGCTGTGTAGTTGCTAAAAAAAAATACATAAGTAAATATCACTGCTTATTATCATTGGTGCATACAAATGAAAATAATTTAAGTATTAAAA
The DNA here is from genome assembly GCA_032357445.1 of Enteromius radiatus. Lineage (NCBI taxonomy): Eukaryota > Metazoa > Chordata > Actinopteri > Cypriniformes > Cyprinidae > Enteromius > Enteromius radiatus. The sequence continues at coordinate 7,731,838 of JAUCMS010000012.1, read as the reverse complement.
GCATTGTTTTAATCTAGATGGCATTCATCAGAGCTCAGGTGTCTCTGTAGAAAGTCAAAATTACAATTCTTTTTTTATGACAAAAATCATTAAGATATTAAGTAAAGATCATGTTCCATGAAGCTATTTAGTCAATTTCTTACTGTAAAAATCTAAAAACTTCATTTCTGGTTAGTAATATGCTTTGCTAACAACTTTAAACTTTAAATTTTGATATTTGTGCTCCAGGGTCACATATATATTGAATATCATCAAACCCTTAAAGCTATAAGCCCTAAATAACACAGTTTTTATTATTTGTTTGCTCAACTCTAATGGTCGCTGGATTCCCGGGGATCGCTCTTCATCGGCTGGTAATCCCCTGGACCACAGCCCAAGCCTCACTTCCTCATCAGCGCTTCTCCTTCCTCTTATTGGCTCGTCAGCAGCCTATCAGCCTGCAGTGAGGCTCAGATGCAGAGAAGGTGTTGTAGAGCTTTAAGCTCCCAACCGCCTCAACCGCAGAGGAAGTCTGTAACAGGAAGTCGTGGGTTCAAAGTAATCACTTTCACTAGTCCAGTTTTGCTTTTTTTTTTTTAAAGAGTAAAGTGGCTGGTTCCTTTCACACGTGGCAGGAGATGCCAAATACCTTTTACTTTCGCTTGCTGTTTCTCATCCTTGAGCTCATATGAAGCTCTGCTCCATGAGTAAACCGGTCTGTCCCTGACCAGACGTCACATGTTTCTCGATTCCTGGTGTGCCACGGTCTAATACCTGTTTGTTTTGTAGATCTGCGTGGCTTGGCAGCGGTTCCTCGTGGCATGACGACCACTAGCAAAGGAAACAAGGCCTTGAAGGTGAGCTCGGTCTGTCTTTAAAGGGATAGTCCTCGCAGAAATGAAAATTCTGTCATTATACAGAATGAAATGGATATTTTGAAGAATCTTGCCATTTGGTTGCCATTAAATTTCAATATATAGGCAGAAAATGCGATGGACTTTAACGGGAACCAATGATGGCATGAGGATTAGTAAATAATGATAAAATGCTGTACATCTGTGTTGTTATTGATCTCCATTTACTCACCGTAAACACAAAATATATATTATTAAAAATGTTGGTTCCTGTTCACATCCATGGTATTTATCCATATAATGGGAGTCAATGGGAACCAAAACAGTTTGATTAACAGCATTCAATTTAGAAGATATTCTGAAGAATGTTGTCATCCAGAGAGTTGTGGTTTCCATTGAAGTCGAAACGGTTTGGTGAGATGATGAGACGAGGGTGAGTAAATAATGACAGAATTGTAATTTATGGGTGGACTACTTTCATTTACTCACCTCTGTGTTATTTAAAACCTGTGATGTTATTTTAACAAAAAATAGTTTTGGTTCAGATTGACATCCATTGTATTTTTTTGTCCGTTTAGAAGAACACAAAAGAAGATATTTTGAAGGATGTTGGTAACGAACAGTTTCGGTTCCCATTGACTTCTATTATATGGACAAAAAATACAATGGAAACCAATGGGAACCAAGACTGCTATGACATGAGGGTGAGTAAATAATGGCAGAATTACATCATTTCATTTTTGCGTGGACTACTGTCATGTTGTTATTATGGATCATCAGTTAATCACCGTATTATCTTCCCTCAACATTCTTGATGATAGTTTGAAGAATGTTGGGAACCAAACACTCGATGGGCCCCACTGACGTCTGTTGTGTTGTTTGTCCATAGAATGTTTCGTTTTGCTTACACTGTATTTTTGTGCTTATAATGGAATTCAATAGGAACCAAAACGGTTTGATTCCCAACATTCTTCAACATACATTTAGAAGAACAGAAAAGAAGACCTTTTGAAGAATGTTGGTAACTCTACTCTTTTGGTTCCCACTGACTTCCATTGTATTTTTCATCCATATAATAAAAGCTGAAAGCTGGTTCCCAACATTCATCAGAATATTCAGAAAAGCATTTAGAAGAATACAAAGGGAGATATTTTGAATAAAGTTCCCATTGACTTCAACGGTATTTTTTGTCCATCTGATGGAAGTCAATGGGAACCAAAACTATTTGGTAACCAACCTTCTGCAAAATATCTTCTTTTGTGTTCTTTTAAATGTCTTCTATGCTTTTTTATGAATGTTGTTTACCCAACAGCTTTAGTTCCAATTGTCTACCATTGTATTTTCTTCATTATATTTCCAATTTCAATTACCAAAATGGTTTGGTTTTCAACATTCTTTAAAATATTTAGAGGACATTAAGTAGAACAGAAAAGAAGACCTCTTGAAGAATGTTGGTGACCCAACAGTTCTGGTTCCCATTGACATCAATTGTATTTTTTGTCCATATAATGAAAGCCAGTAGAAACCAAAACTGTTTGATTACCTACATTTTTTTTTTTTTAAATATGTAGACTATTTTAACCAAACAGTTTTGGTTCACATTGAAAACCATTGTATTTTTAATGGATGCCAATGGGAACCAAAACCATTCGGTTCCCAACATTCTTCAAAATATATTTTTTGTGCAAAAAAAAAAAGTAAGTGCAATGTTAACTAGCGCTCTCCTGGACCCTCAGGTGAAGAGGGAGCCCGGCGAGAACGGGACGAGCCTGACGGACGATGAGCTGGTGTCCATGTCGGTCCGCGAGCTCAACCAGCACCTGCGGGGCCTGTCCAAAGAAGAAATCCTGCAGCTGAAGCAGCGCCGGCGGACGCTGAAGAACCGGGGCTACGCCGCCAGCTGCCGCGTCAAGCGTGTCACGCAGAAGGAGGAGCTAGAGCGGCAGAAGGCGGAGCTACAGCAGGAAGTGGAGAAGCTGGCTTCGGAGAACGCCAGCATGAAAGTGGAGCTGGACGCACTGCGCTCCAAATACGAGGCTCTGCAGAGCTTCGCCAGAACTGTGGCCCGAGGGCCCGTGGCCCCAGTGTGTAACGCAGCCGTCCCCACCCGAGGGCCCTTGTCCTCCATCATCGGGCCCCTCGTTCCCGGGAAGGTGGGAGCCACCAGTGTTATCACGATAGTTAAATCGAAAACCGATGCGAGGTCGTAGTAGGGCTCCGAGGGGACGGGTTGGTCAGTGCATGAGGGTTTAGGTGCGGGGCCCCTTCAGTGCTCTCTAATGTGGGCTTTTTCTGGATTACACACGAAGGAAAGCACATCCAGGACGGTCAGTTCACTTGGGCTTCCACAACGATTCTCCAAATTGCTAAAGTCGAATCTGAAACCCCGCAGCCAAATGTGTGTCGTGTTGCTGTGAGATTTGTAATTTTGTACGAACATCGGCGACTTCGTATCGTGCGTTCCACATGGGGTCCAAGTGTTTTCTTTGTCATTGTAATATTGTACTTTTTATACAGCGTTTGTGTCAGTTTCCTCTTCGGATGTGCATTTTTCCGTCCTTTGCTTTTACGGACTGCAGGCACAAAACACTTTAAAGCGTTCGGACTTCCAATCTCTATCAGCCAATGAGAAGCTCCCTTCACCCGAGCCTCGTTTATGCACTGACCAATCAGGCGGAGGAGGAGGAGGAGGCGGAGTCAAATCAGCTGATGTTGTTCATATGGTAGCTATCAGAATATCTGCCACCAGTTTATGCGCTCCGCTCGTCCGTTTCAGGACAGGAGATCGTTTTTATCGACGAGGCAATAACGTGTTTATGTTGTTTGGGTTACCACGTCTCTCGTTGTCCGTACATCCAAAAATTGTTTAATTTTTTGGCCCGAGGAAAAAAACAAAACATCCAAGTTTCTGTTTTTGAAGGTCGGACTGTCGGGTGACATAAACTGGTGAATCTCACAAGCTTTACCATAACTTTGTTGCTGTGACATTGCGTAACGTATTCTAAGAATCTTTGTCAATATGGTGGAGTCTTGAATTTTATATATATATATATGTATGTGTGTATATATATATATATATATATATATATATGAAAACAAAAAAAAATGACAGAGTATCTTGCATTATTTATAAAACGTTTAAAAAAAGAAATATAAAGTTGTTTGATAGCTCTCTTTTTTGCAATTGTACCAAAAGTGGCTTAACTATTGAAGTCAATAGCTTTTTCTAGTGACTAGGCGCGTCAAACTGTGGACTAGCGCGTGTGGCGTGATTTGTACTGGTGAGGTGGCGGTGTTGTTTACGATGTGGATGTGATGCTCTTATCTTCTGATTTCAGACAAACGCGTGCGATGAGTGCCGCTTACCCAGAATGCCCTGTGAGCGTTTGCGCGATCCATGTTTAAGTGGACGCGAGCGCGGGGATGTGTGCGCGGCCTCGTCGTTAGCGTTCGAGTCCTTTTATGTGACGTGTGATTTTTATATATTTTTTGGTGTAAAATGTTTCTATGGTATATTATATTTGTTGTTCTTCTTTTCGGGGTTGTTTTCTTTAAATGCCAGGGAAGTGACTCTTTCTGCGCTGGTTCAAACCCGCGGTGTGCTCCTGCTGCTCTTCACACTGCAAGAAAATAAGACTTCTCGAAACTTTTAAAACTAAGAAAGTGTCGTCCGAAATGATTCAGGGCGCTATCTACGTTTTTATTTATTTATTTGTATTTTTTTTTTCTTCGGCCAAATTGTGAAGTCAAACTCAGAGCTGTTGTAATGCTGCGTTCACGTCTCTTCAGAGTTCCTGTAGTTATTACGTTACAGTATAGATTCTGTCCATACTTGAACTCTGAAATTGTTTCTATTGGAATGCACATAATGCTAAAAAAAAAATCACACATCCAAATCAATCCATCGGTTTTTCTAGTTAAACTACAGAAACTCATGAACACTTTGCGTGGTCACAGACATTTTAGAGCAATGTTTCAGTCTGATCTTCCTCAGCTTTACAAGCCAAATAAAAGTTTGAGCACATTATTTAAATTTCGTGCAATCAGCTGTTATTATTAATCGGCATTAAAATTCATTTAAATTAAAATAGAATACATTTTAGTAAATTAAATAAAAAAATAATTAACTGTAAATATATTTACAAAAATTAAAATTCACTAAAAATGAAAAAAATATTACTAACAGCTGATTATACTCAATTTAAAAGTTATTTATTTATTTATTTATTCATGTTTTGTAAGCCTAAAAAAATGATGATTGACCAAAGGGTTGCTCATTTAAATTTCTGATTATGCAAACTTTTTTTTGTTTGTTTATATTGCATGTAATGCTACAATGTGCTGCTTTTGTTGTTGCTGTGGCTGCAAAGAGGTGTAACATTTCCTTAAAATTTTCCAATAAATCCCAGAAGGTCTTCAGAAATTCTGGACATTTTTGCAACCTCAGTTGTTGATGGTTGTGAAAACAAAATGCACTGATTTTTTGTTGTTGTTGTTTTTTTAGCTCTTACAAAATGCTGAAGCGCTAAGCGTACGACTAGCATCTAAATCACATTTTAAATGCATGGCAGAATCTTCCATTTTTCAGGTTTTTTTCACATGACGTCACATCATCTTCAGTAAAGACGTGATGTGTGTGACTCAGAAGCTGATATTGGCGATATGACGTGAACACAGCATTAATGCTCTGAAAACACGGGTTGTCTAATCTTGTGACAATCTGAACAGACTCTAAATGATTTTCCCCGGTCCGGTCCGGTCCGGTCCGGTCCGCACTGATCTGGCATTTTGAGAACGGATTCGTTGTAGGTATATTTGTGCGACAGGATAATTATTATTATTATTTTTGTTTAATTCTGGATGTAAATCAACAGAAATATCTTCCTCTGACTGGCTAATCTGTGAAATCGTTTCGTAACCAAGTCTTCGGCATTGCTTTCGTAAACTATGGTAGCGTTTCTCCTATCGGCTGTGGCGGTTTTGTGGCGTTTCTATAGGCGATGTGTCGAACGGTTTTGAAGACAAAATAAAAAAAAAAAATCCTAGCTTCCTGGCAAGCGATGCTGATGATGATGATGATGGTGTGATTGTGTCAGACACTACGCTCCTGATCCTCCGATCAATCTCTCTTCCACGAGGAGCGGCTCGTTAACGTTTGTTGTCGTTATGGTCGTCGTGGTGACTTGGTGTTAAAAGTGAACTATATGCAAATCAGCTGGCGGTAGGGAGGGGTCACGACCTCTCGTAGGAATGTAGTTTTCTGTCCTTCAAGTTGTCATCCGTGAATAATCGCAGCGATTGATTTCCCCAAACAAGGGCTCTGAAACCGAGCGCTTCGCTTCCGTTAGAAACAGTGTCACGTCCCACGAGGCCACACACCGCTAACAAGCTGTCTTACAATTACACATATTAACTTAAACACATTTACTGTAGAAGAAAAATTACAGTCTTTCAGAAAAACAAGAACAATTAGAAAAACAAACTAACTTACAGGACATTCCCTGTTGGCAGATATTTCTTCCTGTTTAAGGTATAAAATCACTTGGATGCATTTTTCAAATCTTAAATCTGATTAAAACAAGAAAAAATTAGGTCCAACTCTCTTAATTTTGATTAATTAATTAATTATTAATATATATATATATATATATGTGTGTGTGTGTGTGTGTGTTTATATAAATTTTTTTTTTTTTTTGAAAAAAGACTTAAAATCTTAAGTGTGTTTAAAACGAGACAAAGTCAGCCATTGGGGTCAGAAAAATTATCTTGTATATCCTATGAATTAAAGTAAATATTTATGACTCCATCATAAAAACATTTTGTTTTAAGAAAATATAAAGATATTTTTATTTAAGAAAATATCTAAAATCTTAATGGAGTTGTTCTTAAAAGAAGAAGAAATAAGCATAAACTCAATTAATGCTCTGCATTTTTCACAAAAGATGACTGAAGGATGTCAAAATAAGAAAACTAGATATTTATTTTACTCCATTGTCAGATTTTTTTCTTGTTAAGGCATGAACTCACTTAACTTTGATGCATTTTTCTGGAAATAGTGCTCCAAATCTTAAGTGAGTTCATGCTTAAAGCAAGAAAAAACATGTCTTCACTGATACCTTAAATAAAATATAGTGAGTTTATGTTTAAAATCAGACATTAGGGATAGAAAAATGACGTTTTTTTCTAGGAATTAAGCTGATTTTTCTGACTCCATAATCAGATGGTTTTCAGCATAAACTCACTTTAAAAGCATTTTTCAGAAAACAATTTTAAACCTTATTTTAAGCGTAAATCAGATTTTCCAGAATTGATATCTGAATTGATTCTGCGTCTCCAGTGAATGTGTGCTGATTTAAGGATGTTCTGATTAATTTGCCCTGAAAAACAAGACAAAGAAACAGAGGAAGAGCATTTTTTGCAGCACACACACACACACACACACACAATCTCTGCTGATGTTTTTAATGAATCTGGTGGCAGGTTTGTGTCGGGCGAAGCCTGAACTTGCTCGGAGTCGCCGGCTCTGTCCTACTTCTCTCAGACTCTCACATTATCCTGACGTTTATTCGCTCTTGTCACGGCCGGTGTGTTTCTCGCGGGCCTCGTGGGACACACATTAAGACTAGTTTGGTTTCAGGTTGAAGGAAAGCTTCTTCAGAGTTGATTTCTGCTGAGGTCTCGGTCATTAGCTGCTAAACGGATGACTTTTCCTCGACTCTGATCGATAAAACGAGGAAAGAGCCGTGTTTGTGTTCTCCAATGTGATTTCAGACGCACCTCGGCTTCTTAATATCGTTTTTTCCCCCTCTTTTGCGACTCAAAAGCTCTTTGGACTCGGTCAGAAGTGTCAAGTTATAAATTGCTGTGGATTTTTTTTTGTCTAAAAAAAAAAAAAGAAAATGATTTGTCCTGTTTTCTGTATGGGGTGTATTAAATTAAGATATCATAGTTCTTCGTATGGGAAATATAGATACCGTGAAAGTCCATTTAATTGTAAGTATTTATCAACTAAGTTATTGTACTTTTGCAATTTGTAGATAAGTAATATAATGTATTGGTATATAACGATGAAATTAACTGTATCAGTCAGTCTGGGGCGTCTTTAATTTATTGATGTATATACTGTATGTTTGTCAATATACAGCTTACTTTATTTTGTATATGACTAATAAATACATTTTGAAAAACAGAGCTGGTTTAACGTCTGATGAGTGTGCTATTAATGACCTAATTTAACATGCGTAAGAGATATTCCTGAATTGAAGCTTTTTTTTTAGGTGTGCCGTGAATAGCATTGCCACATTTTATTTAATTTTTTTTTTCCCGGACCCTGAGCGAGAGAAGGAGAAAGAAAGGTAGCAGATGACCTAGTTTGAAGCAGCTCTCGGCGGGCGTATTTTTGGCCTGACATTAGTAAAACATGACAGAGTCTTGAGGGACGTCTGGAGACATGTTTACGGCCGTGTTTCTGACCCTCGCTGATGTCACTTCCTCTCTGGAGCCCCTCATCTTCATCAGGGTCTGCTCTCTGCTAACGAACGATCAGTAAAAACACTGGAGATATATGATCACGAATCATTCAGTTCCTCCAAAAATACTGTTGTGCACAAAAACATAACATTTAAATGTATCTAAATATATTTTAATATTTATTTACAGTTATTCCAATTATAATATTAATCTAAATTATTTTATTTATAAACATTTCCATATATATATATATGTGTCTATTTAAATACACACTAATATGATATACATTTGTAATATGCATTTAATATACAAATATAAAATTTTAAATTAAATATAATTAATTTTTCTACATGTATTCTGTATGTGTGTATTATATAT
>JAUCMS010000012.1:7712018-7722978 GCA_032357445.1 Enteromius radiatus | reverse complement strand
GTTGCTTTTGGGAAACGCACCCCTGGTCCGTACGTATCACGGTTCAACTGCGATCCGTTTAAGCCCTAATAGGCTATCTATGACAGATTAGAGCAATCTTTTAATTACTACTTTAACATGACATCAAATTATATATATATTATACAAAGAGTTCAACACTTATTGTACAGTACTGCAAATGTTTAGGAAGCTAGTATTTACCAGGAATATATAATAGCCTATATACAATATTAATATATAAGTGTGTACTTGGTGTATGACTACAGGCTGCTTTCGCATATTTTCTTTTTTGTCGTTCTACTCTTACAGCAGCAGTAATGAAATTGGGCAGAGATGCAACAGAGGAAATTTATATATATATATATATATATATATATATAAGGAAGAGAGGAGGTAGACACAGTTTAAAAAAAGTTCTAAGGACTGTTGTTTTAGAAAGTTATGTTGTTTTGAAATTAAATATGGTTTTGTTTCTGGTTACACACACACACACTATTTAAAAAACATTATAAAAAAAGGATTGTTGTTTGATAGTTATGTTGTTTTAAAATATAATGTAAAATATGTTTTCAAATTGTCTTTATTTCTGGTCACACACACACAAAGCAATTTTACATTTACAAATAAATACGTTTTAATTGAATGTAATGTTTGATTGTTTATTTGGCCCAGAAGCAGTATAAACAGTGTCTAAAATGAGTCTGCAGTTAAGTTATACAACGTTGAAAGTGCATTCACAATGATACAAAAACGTCGAAATGACGTCATTTAGACGTACTTTTGCTCAGTGGGTTTAGTTCAAGTTTTTTTAAATCAAGTATTATAATAACATCTTAAACTTGACTGGTGATTGGTTAGTAGTAGATTATTCAATTAGCCTATTATTTACATAAATCATAATATGATATAACGCTGATTATGATCCGTGTTTATCAGAGCTGCGGTCTTTTGTTCCTGTAACACCGCGGTTATCCGCTCATCCGGGTCTCTAGGGGGCGCTAGAGACACTTTCCCGCTAATATCAGCGCTTGAATGGCGCGCGTCAGGACGTTCAGCAAACTCGGACTGGATAATAATCTGGAGTGACGTAAACATGAACTTATCTGACTGAGCAACTACACACAGATCAAACATCTGGGTATTGATAACGACACTGAAGTTATACGTTGAAGTGTTGTTTAGATTTAAACCGGCCTGCTGCTCTGGTGAGCCCGGATCCAAACTCCAGTCCGTTTTTAACGGTCGTTATCCTGACCGGAAGCGGAAGTGCTCCACTGTAAACAGACTCTGACAAGGCGCTGAGGAAGATTCAACTTCACACACACAGGTGAAATGCGGTTTATCTTTAATACTTCTGCTTTACTCTGTTAAAGTTATTTAGTGAGGGGTGTGTTCAGTTCTCAACAGATTTAACAAAGAAACTATCATAACAATATCTGTAGAAATAACCAGCAACACACTGCATGAGTCCAAATTATACATTTTTCTTTTATGGTAAAAATCATTAGAATATTAAGTAAAGATCATATTCCATGAAGGTACTTTGTACATTTTCTACCGTAAATATATCAAAACTTATTTGTTTTATTAGTAATATGTTTTTCTAAGATCTTTAAAGGTGATTTTCTCAACGTTTAGATGTTTTTGCTCCCTCAGATTCCAAATCTATCATATCCTAACACACCAGACATCAATGGAAAGATGAATTATTCATCTTCAAATGATGTATAAATCTCAATTTCATAACATTGACCCTTATGTGCTCCAGGTCACAGATTAGTCTGTTTAATATCGTGATGTCTGTCAGTATCGTGTGTTTTTATAAGCATGATCTCATCTCAGGTGCCATGGAGAATTACGAAGATTTCATCCAGAGACATTATAACACTCATAAGGATGAATATGAGCCGCAGACCCCCGTCACACCTCCATCAGTGATCGTGTTTCACGGAGCTCGAGTTCTTCCTCCTCTGGTATGAGAATCATCTTCATCATCATAATATTCCTAGCCGCTCATTATACATGCACGCATATGTTAACGAGTGTGTGTTCTTCAGCTTAATGAGCAGCAGAGAGATGAGATGAGACGACACAGAGAGACGGCTGTGAGTCTGATGAAGAGGAGGAGAGAGGAAGAGTCTCGCATCAGCGTGAGTTACATCCTTTATCATAGACCTCAGCTGTCGTCCATCCTTAACCTTCAAACAGAGCCTCTTTACACCATCCAGAAATAATCAATCCTAGCGTGGCCTCTCATCCTCCGTGTTTTTGTCTTGTTTTTGAGTACAAGATATATTTACTGGAGCAAAATAACTTTTTTAACTACGTTTTCTCAGAAGTTTATCAAAATGAAGTGAATTTTAAGAATAAATGTCACCCAGTGGGGTCAGAAAAAATGTTTTTTCTTTGAAACAAGTTTGTTTTACTCAAACTTTGGGTGATATTTGTTCCCATTTTAATGACTTAATGTTGTATATATGTAATGATATATACCCATTTCTAAATAAAATCTGTTCTCAATTCAGAATTGATTTGTGTGTGTGTGTGTGTGTGTGTGTGTCAGTTTACAGATGTGATGATCAGTGATGCTGGGCGACACACAGACAGAAGTGATGACATCACAGACTGTGACATCGCCTCGTCTGCTCCTCTGACATCAACCGCTCACGACGGCCGATCGGCCAATCAGCTTAGAGCTTCTTCCGAGGACGATTCTTTGGAAAACACCCAGATCACGGTTCTGTTCGAGGGGCACAAGCTCCCATGCTCTCACGGCCAGACCGCCACAATGATGTCATCAGGCTACGTGACCAATGACAACACGGACGTCACTGGCTGCTTAGATACGACGCGGTCAGGATGTGACATCATCAGCCACGCACCAGTAGACGGAACGGTTCTAGAGGAGGAGGTTGCAGCACCGGTTCTAAAGTCTGAATCAGTACCGTCTGAACCGTATCGGACGAGCCTTCAGAGCCTACTCAAGCAATCCCAGGAGTACCGGCGGCGCCAGCGGCTCCTGCGCAGTCAGGCCAGAGCCACAGAAGAGCACAGCCTGTCCGATAAAGAGAACGAGGAGCTCCTGCCCAAACAGACGTGGAGGAAGGAGAAGGAAGACGCTGACGTCACGAGCGACTCCAAACAGAGGCCGGCCGCCAGGTTCTCCAGGATCCCCACGCCCAAGTTCTGCTTGAGTCCCGTGCGCTGCAATAAGCGCAGCAGGATTCCCGCTTCGCTTCGGAAAGCTCCGGGCAAACCGGCTCCAATTGATCGCCGTGATGATGCAGCAATGATGTCATCGCAGACGGAGCAGATCGCGCAGCTGGAGCTGAACCTGTCCAGCCTCAAAGCGCTGATCTCTGACCTGGAGTCGACCCTCACGCTCTCACATACGGGTGAGGTCCACCCCAAACCACCCTCCGGGGTCACTTTCAGTGAAACCGTCACTGCTCGGGATTGTGAACTCACCAGCAGCCGTTCTCCGGGTGAAGCGGGAAGCTCTGTGATTGGCTCGTCGTATGACGTGGATGTCCCATCTGACCTGTGGAAGCAGCTGACCCCTGAGGCAGGAGGTCAGGAGGTCATGACCCGGGTCAAACGGAGGCTCGTGATGAACGAGGACGAGGCGTTTGCTGCTGGACGACCCGGAGGTGACAGATTATGTTTGAACATATGACGAGCAGCTTCTCTGAATTCGTTTCATAGACTGAGCTGAAACATAACCACCCAAACACTACTTTATGCACCTTTTCTGGTAGAACATGACGTTTATTTGCCCTGTAGATGTGTCATTTCATATCGTCATGTGACCACAATAATATGGAGATTATTATTGACTCTGTTGTTCATGTGTTCAGTGATGTGCTCAGGGCTGCAGTCGTCTGCGCAGACACCTGAGGATCAGGTGACGGCTCTGATGGAGGAAGAGCGCAGACAACAGCATGAACTTCTGCAGGTGAGCAACACACCACTTCCTGCTTCTGAAGGGAGCGTGGGTCATGACCCTGAGAGTCACAGTCGTCTGCTCGATGCATGCGTGTAAAATCAAGCATCAACAACGTATTGTGTGATCCTCCAGATTCAAAGCTGTGAAACCTGATTTCTGTCACGGGGGGGGGGGGAATTCAACTGATTTTTAATATCAGAACTATCATTTTTGTAAAAAAGAAAATTCATAATTGTGCAGCTCTAATATAATCTCATAATCTCAAACTCATAATTCAGACATCATTTCTAATACATCTAAGCTTACATCTCAATTCTGAAAAGAAAATTTAAATATGAGAGAAACTCTTAAAGGATGAATATAAGTCCCAGTTAGCTTTATTTTTGTATTCTATGATGAAACGAGCGTCCTCAGTAATCAGAGTGAAAGAGTCTCTCGCTCAGAGCTGAATCACCCAGAGGATTGTGGGAATGCTATCTTTCATTTCTAGCTGCCGCTTGTGCGTTTCTCCTTCAGGTCCTGTAGCGGCTCATGTCCTGACGCCATTAATTACGGCCTGTAATGTATGCGTGGAGCAGGCTTTAATGAACAGCCAGTGTTTTTCTATTAGCGAGCGTCTGTGTGTGTTCTCTGTGGGAAGTGACACAGAAAATGAGGATAATTGTGTTTAATTCATGCGCCGCTGAACACACCTGTCTGTCTCTCGGCCGTCTGCGGCTCGGTTCTTGTCGTCTCGTTGACCTTGTGTGTGTCGACATGCTCTTATTTCATCTGACTCTCTCTCTCTCTCTGTCCTGCTTTCGTTTGTATTCTCTCGCTCTCGGCCGGGAACACCGCACTACTGCTTACAGGACGACAACAGTTAGCTTTCATGATTTAGACAAAAATCTTCTGCTCGTTATTGAAAATACAGTAAATGATGGAATATTATTAGTGTGTATCACACAATACAGGCTCAGTGAGCAGAGAGAGCGCTCTCAGGAACAGCTGGATGTGTTTGTAACGCTGTCTCTCTGTCAGTCTCTAGCAGAGCGCTACCAGTTTCTGCGGAGTGTGTCCTTCCTGTGTCCCAGCGCAGACTCACGTCTGGAGGACACACTGACCTCCATCACCGCCTCATCTGTCTGCACACACACTGAGCTCCTGGACACACACAACACCTCACAGGTAAAACACACACACACACACACACGCACACACTCTCTCACGCACACACTCTCTCACACACTGAGACACACACACTCTCACACACACACTCACACACACTGAGACACACACACACACACACACACACTCTCTCACATACACTCACACACACACTCTCTCACACACACGCACACACACACACTCTCTCTCATGCACACACACACACACATTCTCTCACACATACACTCACACATACACTCACACACACACTGAGACACACACACTCTCTCACATACACTCACACACACTCTCTCTCACACACGCACACACTCTCTCTCACACACGCACACACTCTCTCTCACACATACACTCACACACACACACTCTCTCACATACACTCACACACACTCTCTCTCACACACGCACACACTCTCTCACACATACACTCACACACACACACACTCAGACATACACTCACTCACACACACACAAACACACACACTCTCTCTCTCTCTCACACACACACACTCTCTCTCTCTCACACACACACACACACAGACACACACACTCTCTCTCTCTCTCTCTCTCTCTCACACACACACACTCACATATGTGTGTCTCACGAGTGTTTATGTGTGTGTCTCTCCTCAGTCGTGTCCCTCTCTGCTGACCGCTGTGGTCAGGGGTTTTCTGACCCGTCGTCTCCTGCGCACTGAACGTGTGTCACGCCTCGTCAGGACCGTCACGGTGAGCTCGTACAACTACAACAACACTGGATCAACATCAAAAAACATCCTCCAGCTAGTTTCTCATTCAGCTTAACAGCTCAAACTATCCAATAAATACAGGCTGTGTGACCCTGCAGCACAAAACCAGTCACACGGCTCCGTGTCTGTATCTGAATATTTCACAAATCTGGATCTGAGGGAGCGAAAACCATCTTTAAAGTTGTTCAAATGAAGTTGTTAGCAATGAATATTACTGATCAAACATGATGTTTTGATGTATTTATGGCAGGAAATTCACAAAATATCTTAATTTAAGATATCATTGATCAGAGGAGAGAAGAGTTATATATGACTCTGAATATGTAGTGTTTGACTCTGTGTGTGTGCTTCAGGACTCCAGGGTGTTTCTGCAGTCGTTCCAGTCTCAGGCGGTCAGCAGCAGACACGAGCTCATGCTTCAGGAGCGGGTCACTCTACAGGTCAGAAGCGCTCTTCATCACGTGACTGTATAAACACACACGCTGTACGTGACGCTGATGTGTCTGTGTGTTTGACGGTCAGCTGCGAGCGGCACGCTGGGAACTACACCACATCTTCTTCAGCTCCAGCTGCTCCGATCGGATGAAGATGATCTGCTGCGACCGCGAGCTGAGCAGAGAGCGCCGCCTCAGACACGTCCGCAGCTCCTCCGTTCAGGTAGAGTCGATGTCATCTGTTTGGGTCAAAACAATATTACCTTTTTTTTTAGGACATTTTTTTTCCTTTTTGGGTGGGTTTAATTTTTATTAATAATGGTAAAATATTTATATTTTTATTTCTAGGTTAGATATTTTAAAAAAATTATCTACCCTCCCCTGGTTCTTGTTTTTGTTGTATTAGATATTTTTTGTGATTTAAATTTTATTTAAAAAATTTTTTGGGTCAGATATTTTATTGTGATTAAATCTTTTTTTTTTTGAGGCAGTTGTTTAGATATTTTTCTGCTAATTGTTTTTGGGGTGTTATTTGGGTGTGGTGCTCTGTGTTTCAGGATAATAAAGTGAAGGGGTCTCTCTCTGCCGCCACCAGAAAAGCTTTAGAGCGCAAGAAACTCATGTGAGTGAATCTGCAGGAAACACTCACATCATCATCATCATCATCAGGACACCAGCCTTCACCAAGCTTTCAATCACTGCTTCAGTTTGTAAGCGCTGGTGGAGACACCTGCTGGTCAGGAGTGTGTAAATACAACTAAAACAGCTTTTACAAACACAATGCAAATCCTTTTTTTTATTAGACTATAATATATTAAATGCACTTTACAAAATAAAATAGCATCACATATGAAGTGTCTGTATTATGAATAAAGTCATAACTTATCAATTAAAGCCATAAAGTCTCGAGATGGTTTTGTTTGATTGGCCGTCACGTTTCATCAGGTTACAGAGGAAGTCAGCTGACAGGAAGAAGTTTTCTCCGTCCAGTGAGGAGAAGTGGAACCTGGTGCCAAAGATCTGTCGCGTCTCGAAGAAGATGACGGCGCTCCGCGGAGCTCGATGAGCCAAGCAGCAGTTTTGCCAATTATTTAATCTAGTTTTATTTATTTGTTTGTGTACGTCTCGCAGCTTCAGCACTGCTTTTCTCTTTGCACACTTGAATAAATTGTGATAAGAACTGTTGTACTTTGTCTTTTATATAAAAATATATAAAATGTAAATTTCGGTCAAAAATATAAAATCATATTTTCAAGAAAAACTTGTTTATATGATCGTTTATAAGCAGGACTATTATGAATACAAAATATGAGATTTTGTCATTTTTTGAGGGAAAAGAGTCCCCAATTTTTCTTATCCACAAGTTTAAAAAAAAAAGTTTAAACTTGGGGATAAGAAAAAGTAACAGCATAAACATTCGCAAGATATAAAACTAAGAATTTCAAAATAAAAGTCCATTTTTAATATTAGTGTCAGTTTGTGTCTCAAAAAAAACGAATGTTCAGTAACACAAAATGATTTAAATAAAAGCAGGTTTTCATGTAGAAATATTCTCTGCCAAAAAAACTGAGCTTGATTTTTTTAATAGAAAACAAGACAACAATCATCATTTTAAAACATATGTATATTTTCAGTTGTATAATGCGTACATATTCTTCTCATTTAAATAATCTAAATACAATCTGTGATGTTTGATTGACAATTTACAAACAGCTCGTGTTCATGACGCCTGAAGAGTCCAGAATCTGGAGAACCACGAGGTCCTGAACCGAACCGAACCGAACCGGAGCGGAGCAAAGCGATGATCCAGGAAATAAATAGTGAAGAGGCGTTCCTTCATCAGCTTCTCTGCTTCTCAGGTTTGAAACACGGAAAACACACGAGACGCACGACATTCACATCAAACCGCTTCCTGCTGGAAAAACGCATCACTTCCTGCTGTCTGTCGTCAGATGCTCGTTACTGTACAGAGCTGATGGACACCAGTCTGTCCTGACAGACACTTCCTGTCATATTTACACACACAAACATCACAAAAACACGCCCGGCTTTCACCCCAAAACCAACAGAAAATTTAAAGTACATTTTTATGACCATTACAAAGGTATGCCAATAATCTAAATTAATGCAATAATATATATATATATATTATTAATAATACAATATAATAATATATAAATAGATTTTATATGTGTGTGTGTGTGTATATATATATATATATATATACACACACACACACACACAATGTTTTCAATGTATCCAAAAAATAATTCCAAGATTTTTTTGCATATATTTTATAAGCATATATATATATATATATATATAAACGTGTGTGACTAATAGTACACGTCAAATAAAATGTATGCAAAGTTATTAATATAATATATTAATATATTTCTTTGTATTTATATTTCTTATGCAAATAAATGAATATGCAAAAAAATAAATTACTTTTTGGATACATTTACGTTATTTTGCATGAACATAGATTATAGTTTTGATCAATCACTGATGTGAGCTTACATTATTAAACTCACAATTTACTTTTTTCATGTTTAAAATGTAAATATGACTGTTCTTCATATGCATTAACCATAAAATATCCATTACGATGGTCGCGACATCAGCAGGAAGGGGCGTGTCTGAGTCAATAAAGCGTTGGCGTTTCCCTGGAAACCTTTAGTTCCGAAAACCAATAGAAAATTAAATCTGCAGAATCCCGAGTGATCGTGAGTGAGTGTATTTGGTTCAGAAGATTCTCTTATATCTCATCTATTATATACAGCAGGTGTCTCTCTCTCTCTCTCTCTCTCACACACACACACCTGAGCACACAGAGGAGGGGCTGCAAGGCATTATGGGATGTCTGAGAGACAGCGGGTCCAGCGTGTCTCGTGAAGCATGTGACAGAGGTGAGTCTGGAGTCCGTTCCTGACCCCGGCGGGTCATGTGACGTTGACCTCCATCAGGTGGTGGTCAGCAGAGGGCAGCACTAGCACCTGCTGACCCTGGGTGCTGTTAAACACCTGACCTGGACCGAAGGCCTGGCGCTTGGGCATCGGACCCCGCGGCTGTGCAGACTCCCCGCTGCCCAGAGACTGGACACTGCCTCGGCTGCGCAGACTGGCCGTCTCCGCCTGCTCCTCCAGAGCCTTGTCCAGCAAAGACAGAGAGTCGTTCTCCAGACACGAGTCTGCGGATCACAGAGAGCCACGAATCACTGAATCAGAGCCGAGCAATTCAACTGACTCACTCACTCGTGATGAACCAGCACATCATGACGGATGTTATTATTGTATATCAGATTGTTTCATTAATCTTTTAATTTAACCAGTGAGCTTCTGATGTGAGACAATTATTTATTTAAAATATACAAAACAAATAATAAAAATAGTGCTGTCAAACAATTAATCACATCGAAAATAAAAGTTTTTGTTTACATAATAAATGTGTGACCTTCGTATATTATTATGCATATATAAACATGTATACATGTCAGAAAAAATCTTGTGTTATATATTAACTATATTTTTATATGTAATATAATATGAATATAAATATATAGTAAACACAAGTAAATATTTCAATATATACCATGTTTGTATTTCTATAAAAAATAATAAATAAATACATAACGCACGCATTATCCAAATAAAAAAATACTTTAAAAATTTACAATAATATTAAAATATTTTTTTAACATCAGAAAGTGAAAATATTTTTCTTTCACGCTGTATTTAGAGAGTAACCCTTATTTTTTAAATAATTAGCAAATAATTTTTTTACATTATAAATGTAAAAGCTATATATATATATATATATATATTATGGGCATGTCTGGATTCATTGGTAGAAGCAGAGAGTGAAGCATCATGGGTCTGACCTGTGTCCGGTGGGATGACTGGGCTGCTGTGGTGAGGCAGGTATTTAAACACACGTATGCTGGGAAACGGCAGGTGACCCGCGAACAGCGGCATGACCTCCATGTGAACCTTGTGTGTCGCCATGGCAGCCACGGGCATGGAAACGACCCCTGAACTCTTCCCGCACACCGCCCAGTTACTGTTGTTGTCCATCACTGCAGACACATCTCAGTTAATAACAGCCCTACATCACACAAACTCATGACTCAAAATAAATGAGAAAAAGTTTCTCTGTCTGATACTGTAGAGCTGCTCTGACACCGCCTGTACTGAAGAAAGCTCAGCGGCGTACCTTCGTACAGCAGTCTGGTGGTGCGCAGGCCGTCGCTGTCGCCGTACTCCTCGTCTGAGTCGCTGGGTTCAGAGAGACGCGTCAGAGACACCTCCAGCCTACAGAGAGCCCCGGTGTGACAGTACTGCTGTCCCTCCGCCGGACGGATCTCAGCCTGGACGCTCAACTGAGTCTGACACACACACACACAGGGACAGAAACACAGAGACAAAGACAGAGGGACACCCACAGAGACACAGACACACACACACACACAGAGACACAGGCAGAGGGACACACACAGAGACACAGACACACACACACACACACACACAGAGACACAGGCAGACAGAGAAACAGACAGAGACACAGACACACACACACAGAGACACAGGCAGACACAGACACACACCCACAGAGACACACACACACAGAGACACAGACAGACAGAGACACACACACACACACACACA
>JAUCMS010000012.1:7637008-7656409 GCA_032357445.1 Enteromius radiatus | reverse complement strand
CTCACACACAACACACACACACACACACACACACCCATGAGACCACAACACACACACACACACACACACCCATGAGACCACAACACACACACACACACACACCAGTCAGACACTTCTGAAGCAGAAGACCTCTGATGTTTTTGAAGATTTCTCTTCTGCTCATCAAACATGCTTTTATTTGATCCAAAGTACAGCAAAACAGTAACATTGTATTTATGTCACTATTCAAGATAAATGCTTTCTATTTGAATATGTTTTAAAATGTAATGTATTCCTGTGACTTCAAAGCTGTATTTTCAGAAATCACAATATTTGTTACTCAAATAAAAATGTATTATTATTGTTGAAAACTGCAGTTTTTTCAGGATTCACAGAAAGTTCAGAAGAAAAACATTTGTCTAAAAACAAAGTCTTTTGAAACATTAGAAAAGTCTCCATCACTTTTGATTAATTTAAAGCGTCCTTGCTAAACAAAAGTATTACTTAAATATCTTTCCCACAAGAGCAAACAAACAAGTCGTGTAGTGTATAATGTATAATGTTTCAAAAGCTTTTTATTTCAAATAAATGCTGATCTTTGAATCTTTCTATTAATAAAAAGAATCCTAATAAAAATGTACTCAACACTTTTAGATTACGATAATAATAAGCAGTAAATCAGTATATTATTATGATTTCTGAAGGATCATGTGACCCTGAAGACATGACAGAAATAAATCACACTTTACCACATATTCACACAGAAAACTGCTGTTTTAAATATTAAAAGTATTTCACGGTATTACTGCTTTTGCTGAACTCAATCTAATAAATGCAGGCTGTTGTGTGTGTGTGTGTGTGTGTGTGTGTGTGTGTGTGTACGCAGATATGATGAAGTCTCACTATTTCTCGACCCATGGCACTGCCTTCTGCTTCTTCTCTCCAGCTGATGAGGAGGAGGAGGAAGGTTTCTGAGCTTTAGCACTCTGTGATGAAGAGCCTTTCAAAAACGCCTGCATTTCTCCTCCTGTCAACACCCCACACACACACACACACACCTCAGTTACAAAAGCCCTTTATTTATGATATTTACCATCATCATTATAGCCAGAATCTCAGTTTGGTCGCTGTTTCCGTTAACAAAACACACAACTATCGGTGGTTAGAAGCGCTCACCTGACGCTGACGCGAAGATAATTCAGAATAAATCACTTTATGATCAAATAAACACGACTCAAACTCTTCTGGGGCTGTTGACACTCCGTCGGATTCCCGCCAGACGCGCGAGTGATGACGTCGGTACGCGTTACGTCAATGGCGCGCGCCGCTGACACGAGTGACAGTAGAAACAGTAATAATCGTTGTGTTAGTAACCAAAACAACCAAATAAAGCTAAAATACGATAAAATGTGTACCGAAAGATCTTTCCACAGTCACTGAACCGCAATGGAGACAATCTCCTTTAACTTCAGAGGCACAGTCAGCGTCAAACTGTTTGAGGAACTTAGAGCCTGCTGTTTAGCCCCTTATACACACACACACACACACACACACATACCTTGAATTGAACACAACCTACTTTCTAGTTCCAGTAAGAAGCCTGGTGGCAGCATTTTGTACTAATTGAAGGCCAGATAAGGACGACTCACAGCTTTACTGATAAAAACTATTTTATTTTTGCAATGGATCAGAGATGGTAAAGCTGTTCTTCACTACTGACTTCATTTGCTAGTCAAATTTAAGGCTGTTATCAAAAACCACTCCCAGATTCTTAGCACGTGTATCATAATTCACAAATAAAGGCTCCAAATGGTTCAAAATCTGTATTAGATGCTGGAGGTCCAAACAGTTTAAGAGTCATTGAATGTTAGTGTATTGGCTGCCAGCCAGCATCTTCCCTCTGCTAGACAGTTCAATAGAGAATGTACATCATAATTATCTCCCTGATGCAAAGTGCCCAGAACACGTACGTCTGCAAGATCTCTTGACCTGGAAAGCATCTGCTGTCTACGAACGTCTGGCAGACATCTTTCAGATGTCAGTTTTACATACATTCTAAATCATAAACATCTTAAAGACATCTATTTTACATCTAAAAGGAGACGTCCAATAGACGTATTGCAGATGAGCAAACAACCTAAATAAAACATATTGCAGATCTAAAAGAAGATTTCAAATAGACATCTCCTAGATGTACATGTGCTATTAGGATGTGCCCTCAACATAAAAATGCTAAGGAATGTTATGCTTTCTAAAAATAAGGCCTAAATGAAGCATATAAAGCAAAAATAAAGCGGGCCCAAAATTGATCCCTGAGGTACACCACAAGTTAATGGTACAGAAGAGGGAGAAAAAATCCTGGCTCAGAATCTACGACAAACAGAAGCACTCGTGTTTGACGATGACATCGCTAATAACTGGCTGAAATTTGTGTACAGCAAAGCAGGACTATCGGACAAGTCAAAGAAAGTGCAAGCCTACAGCCTTCTCAATTTAGCCGGCTTGGATGCACTAGATAAATACGAGTAATTTCACTTCCAAGAAGATGAAGAAAAAGAAGATTTGTTTGTTGATGAGATATGCAGAGGTAGACACGCAAAAACCAGAAGAAGGAATGCATTCAGTCTTATGTGGCTTATTTAAGACTGCTTGCAAAAAAATGTGACTTTGGCTCGCTAACTGATGAACTAATACGAGACCGAATTGTCTGTGGCATCCACAATGATGCAGCACGTGCTCAGCTGTTAATGGAGAAAGACTTGACATTCGAGTCAGAGATTAGAACATGAATGCTGTTAGAGCGTGCCGAAAGGGCTACTAAAGAACTTAAAAGAGAAGCTGAAGTGTTTGCCGTGTTGCTTTCAACAAACGCTGCAACTCATGCAACAAGTGGAATCACTGCCACGTGAACAGTTTAATGTGTGCACCTGGGATTTATCACCTTACAGGGACCAATTGTCTCCACAAAGATAGGAATATCAGTGAGTGTTGACCTTGTGGGGACATTTGTTAGGGACATTTAGTTTTTTATTCTAAGTTTGCCGTTTCAGATTCTCTATTCAACATAAGTCCTTGTATTTTAATTGTGTGGAACTGCTCGTGGAGGATTTATGGCGAAAGGAGGTGCAGGTACAGTAACAGATATTAGTTTAATTCAGCCTCATATTGTTTTTACTTATAAGAAAGACTTGGAATATTCCAAAACAATTATGAAAAGTATATTTATTGATATGAAACAGCGCCCCTGAGGTGAGTGACAGCGGCTCGGGTCACGTGATCAACGCTCGCTCTGGGTTTGTTTGTAATCACACACAGCCAGGAAGAGATGGTTCATAAAATGCATTATTTCTGGACTAACCAAACTCAACCTAAAAAGGTTTTTTTTAAATAAAGCTACACTTACAAAAGCATAGTGAGCAATTGCTTCTGTTAATGAAGAAACCTGCGACCAGGGCTTCGAAACAGGGGTCTTGGGACCCTCAGGGGCCACAGGTATTTGTAGAATAAATAAATAAATGTAATAAATGATTAAATTATAGGAAAATAATAATACATCAAATAAAAATAAGCTAGACAGATAAAAATAAATACAATAAAAAGCAAAGTAACTGAATATATTCAAATTAATTAAATAAATAAAGATTAAAATTGTTAAATTGATGAATTCTTAAATATATTGTAAAAAAATATATATATATATTTTTTTTTTTAAAGAAAAAATATATATAAAAAAAGATGAAAATAAAATGAATGCATTGAAATAAATACAAATGCCAATTTGTGTGAAAATAAATTGGAATAATTAAATATATTAAAAATAAATTAAAGAAAAACTGATACAATAAAAATGAAAATAATATTTCTTAAAATAAATCTTACAAATTATATCAGA
The DNA here is from genome assembly GCA_032357445.1 of Enteromius radiatus. Taxonomy (NCBI): domain Eukaryota; kingdom Metazoa; phylum Chordata; class Actinopteri; order Cypriniformes; family Cyprinidae; genus Enteromius; species Enteromius radiatus. The sequence goes on along the minus strand of JAUCMS010000012.1, from coordinate 7,652,538 downwards.
AAATAAATGAGTAAATGAATAAAAATGGATTAAAATACATTTAAAAGTTAGATTACAATAAGCACATAAATAATACATATAACAGTACAGTACTATGCTTTATTAAATTCCATGTGTTGCAGTATTGTTCTATTTTCCTGGTGATGGGAGTGATCTGCGATCGGCGTCCCTGCGCTCCGTTAGTTTTGTCTGACGTCATTACGTCACCACACTCGGAACAGTTTCTCAGCAGAGCTAAAGCGAATTTAATAACCAATAATTAGTGTCGTACTTGAAATCAAAATCACGGAGTGTATCCAAAGTTTTGTCATTTTTCAAAGAAAATGTACAGGCGTCAAACTTTAAGCGTGTTCTGTCGTTCTTTCCTAATGCATATTTAAGATCTCACATTACTATACTCGCTAAACGCGATATATATTGTTACATTTATTGTTTTATGCTTATTATGCTCGATTTGTGCTGCTGACGGGGTGATCGGCGATCCTTTAGTCTGCCTGCGCCGCGCGTGCGTCATTGCGTCATCACACGCACAGTGTTTTTGCTTCGTCTCTTTCAAACCGCGGAGAGACTCTTGCGTTTACACCCTCGGTTTTCCCTCTCGGTTTGGACTTTCTGGCCTCGTCCGATGCTCGCGCGCTCGCGGTGGATCTCGAGGAGCGGCGCGAGGCTCGGTGACGCGGGACGCGGCGAACGCGGGGAGTTTTCTGAGGCGTTTTATTGCGCATGTTCACGAACCGCCCGAATGAACGCGGATCAATAAAACACCGAGATCTGATCAAAACACGGCGGAACCCGACGAACGGATCGGTTCTGTGACCGGAGTCCCGGCGAGCCGAGCCTGATCGCGCCGATCGATACCTCGTCGATATCTGATCGATCGCTGAGGAGATGCGCGCGCACTGATCGCCTCAGGGATCGATAGCTGGTCGATAACACATGCTGGAGCTCCGCTGCTGTCTGGAGGATGCGATGGTCACATTAGGCAGGTGTGCTCTTCCTCCTCCTCCTCCTCCTCCTCCTCTGGTGTGTCGGATCAGGTGGATGTGAGACACACACACACACACACACACATCATGCAGGCTGCGCCCTTCCAGTATGATTTCTACAGTGAGGAGAACGCGCCCAAATGGAGAGGACTGCTGGTGCCGTCACTCAACAAGGTGAGACAGCTGTCAATCAATCAACATACATGACATCCGTTACATTCCCCGGATTCGAACCCGCGGCCTTGGTGTTGCGAGCAGGACACACTTGTTTATTTGATCAAGACTAGTGCCCCCTATATCAGATGACCGATATGCGTGACCCATAAGTTTTTTTTTTTAATATTAAGATGATAAATAACTCTGCACTGAGGTCTGGTTTGTGAGGAGAGAACAATATCTGTCTGAGATACAACTATAAGAAAATCTGGAACCTGAGGGAGCAAAAACATCTCAATATTGAGGAAAATCTCCTTCAAAGTTGTCCAGATGAAGTTCTTAGTCATGCATATTACCAATAAAAAATGAAGTTTTGATATATTTATGGCAGGAAAATGACAAAACACACACCTTTAAAGGAATAGTTCCTTGAAAATATGAAAATTATGGCATGTTTTACTGCATCCTGGGTGTATATGACTCTTATAACACTCTCCAAGCTTGGTAATGCTGCTGGATAGCGGCCGGTATTTAAGCTTCATAAATTGGATATATCCACTAGTACTGCGACGTATAACTGATCGATTGTTTTTTGTAACCAAAATATTTCTAGATTTTGAGTTCTGGCTTCTTGGCAGACTTCTGATGTTAGTTGCGTCACGTGTCGGGTCACAGGTCAGTCGAGAAGCCTGCAGTATAAAAAAATAAAAAATGAACTGACTGTGTTTGTCTGGAAGAAGAAAGTCATATACTCTTAGAAAGGCTTGGGGCTGTGTATGATCATATACTGAGGTAGTTTAATCTGCGTAACAGTGGATGAACATGAGAGAGCGGTTTGTTTTAAATCACATGAGAACGAGAACGCAGGAATCGTTAAACGGAGTCGCTTCTAGGAAACTTAGAACCGGTTCTGAAGTGGAACGCAACCGTACTGATATAATATCATATATAATATTTACTCTAAATACTGCACGTGATTAAATATGATATAGTTACAAGGATTCTTGCTAACACTTTTTTTTTTTCACCCAAAACACTGTCATTAATTACTCACCCTCGCGTCCTTCCAAAACCCAGAAGACCTTCGTTCATCTTCAGTACACTAATGAAGATGTTTCTGATGAAGTCTAAGACGCTCAACAGTACTCAAGCGTAATTTAACAAAGCTACAACAATACTTATTAAATGTTTTTAATATAGCAGTGTCCTCAAATATATACATGCAAGTTTTTGTATTTATTCACATATATATATATATATGTATTTTATTTAGTGTTTGTGTTATATATTTTGTTTATATAAATATAAACACATATACAGTACACACATATTAAACAAAAACGTGATTCATCAAAATATTGTGCTTTATTCATTCAAAGCATCGTCAGATGATGCACTGAAAGACATTAATGCAGACAGTAACAAAGTTTGAGGCTTTTCAAAACATCTTTATTCATAAAGAAATAAATATAACGAATGATTCAATTAAAATAATAAAGGAATAGATTAAAATAAAAATGAAGTGAATAATGCATAAAATAAAAATAAGTGAACAGATGAAAATAAAAATGTTAAAAAGCGAATTAAAGATATAATGTGTGTTAACTAAATATATTCAAATTAATTAATGACTTATTCATAAATCATGGCATTATATGTTGCTTTACTGGAGATGCAAATGTAAGAAGTCTTGAGGAATTGAGCAAAATGAGCGAATGTCTGTCACTGAGGAATGAAAACTTGCTTCAGTTGTAATGAAGTGGATCTTTATGCACTTATTGTCTGATATTTGTTCAGATGTATCATGAACGCAGATACGCTTGGTTATGTGCACCTGGTAGTAATGTAGTAAGAAATCAGCAGCTGGGATTGGATATACAGGAAGTTGTGCACTCATATAGTTGTTAGTTATTAATGTGTTGTGTGCTGATATTGAGGCTGTGAGGTTCCTATTCAGTGATGTGTACGGCTGTAAATGACAGAATAATGCAGAATGAGTGGTATCGGTGTGAAGCTGGCCCAGTCTGTAGAAGCTCAGATGTACAGTGGCCGGTCTCGTGAGCGTCTCTGCTGCGAGCCGATCCAAAATGGCAGCGCTCTGGAAGCAGTTTCACTCTCAGCACTGCGCTTGGCAGCTTCTCGCTGTTTCTTGCTGCTTTCTGTGACGCTGAATCCATAGCAACAGAGAAACCGAGAGTGCTCCTGCAGAATCCATCAAGACGCTTAAAAGACGAGTCTATAATTCATAATAACTCTGTGAAAAGAGCACACCTCCTGTCGTCTCTCTCATCAGAATCAGATCGGTTTTAAACTCTTGATCTGAGCAGATCTCTCTCCTGATTCACACCAGAACACTTCTTCACTTTAACACTAGACTCATCATCTTAAAGCTGGATTAGTCTTCTCCAGATGTGAACTGATGGACTGGAGTGCTGTGGGTTATTCTGATGTCCATTCTGACGGCACCCATTCACTTCCATTGCTGAGACCCTGATGGAATTTCTCTGAATCTGAAACAAACTCATCCTAACGTTTAGATGGCCTGAGGATAGATGTTTATGCACTGTTCCTTTAATTTGTTGATCACATGATCCTGTGTCTGACGGTCATGTGACGTGTTGACCCGGTCAGTCAGCTGATATCTGGCTCGTTGAGATCATCTGTTTATTGACGGTCAGCGGATGATGGTTTAGCTGTGGTTAAGTGTGCATCTCATGTGTTATTGAGGTTTTGTGATGAAGACTTCTCTTCTGCTCACAGAGGCTGCGTTTATTTGATCAAAACTGTGAAATATTATTATAGTTTAATTCATCTGTTTTCTGTGTGAATCTGGGTTAAAGTGTAGTTTATTTCTGTGAAGCGCAGCTGTATTTTCAGCATCATTACTGATATGTGTTTTTCAGGGCGATGCTGATTTTGGTTTGGCTGTAGATGTAGATGATATTATTCATCATAAATGGAGAATAACCTGTTTTTATTGTCAACTGATTAAATTACTAATTAAATTAGTTAATTAGCTATTTATTTATTTTAATTGAACATTTATGATTTATTTAACTTTCAATTAATTTCATTTTTTAAGTGTTTTTATTTTAATTGGACATTTTATTTATTTACATTTTTTTGTAAGATATTTATTTTGATTTTGAAATTTCTTATATTAATTGATGATTTAATTAACTTTTAATAAGTATATTTAATTTGTTACATTTGTATTATTTTTTTTAAGTGCTTTGCGTTAATCTTTTTTTTTTTTGCAGTTATTTAATCATTTTTATTTTGCATATTTTAAAAACTTAAGTGATTTAATTTTTATTTATTTATTTTTTGTATTTAAATCTTGTTGGGTAAAGTGTGTGTGTGTGTGGTCCTCTGATCAGAGTGATTGACAGCTGTCCGTCTCTCTGCTGTGCTGCTGTGACATCACACTGATGAACACGCGCACACACCGAGACTCTCATGAGGAACTGAGTGTGTGTTGTGTTTGAGAGATGTCTCAACAGGAAGATTTCCTTAGGCACGTTTCACCAGAAAACCCACAATCCCTTAGATACTAGATTAGACTGTGTTTGTAAAAATATCTCATTGTAGGAGCTGAAGGAGCACACACACACACACACACTCAGGCTCAGGTGGCAGGGAGAATAAAAACACTGATTGGAGATGTTCTCAGTAGTGTATTTTGGTATCTTTGAGATAGTATTATAGTTTTCATTCATTTTTAAAATGGGTTTTTATTTTAATTTTAGTTTAAATAAACATTTTATTTAAATAAATAAATAATAATTTGTCTCTAAATTTCTATTATAGTTTTCTTTCTTGCATTTTCAATTTTATTTAAATTTTATTTTCAAGTTTTAGTAATTTTGTTGTCTTTGTTATAATTTTTATTAGTTTTTTCTCTTGCAAGGCTGCTGTTGTATATTTTTATAAATATTGTTTTATATTTATAAAACATTTTTTTCAAGAAATATATTCTGTTATTATTAGAACTATTTTTGTCTTTAGGTGTTGATAGTTTCTATAAATATTTTAAAATCGATTTTTGTTTTTATTTATTTTTAATTTTGTTCCATTTTAATTGAAGTTGTAGTTATTTGTTTGTGTGTGTGTTGCTTGGACGTTCCTTTTTTAATTTACTTATTAAAATTGTACAGATTTATTATTTAATAAACTGAAAGCTGACTGAAAGCTTTATTTTTATATTATTTGTATTTCAAAATAAATGGTAATTTTAAAAATAAATATTTCTTTTGTAGCAAGTGTTTTATTTTTGATTGTATTTTTAAAAAATGTTTTAATATGCATATTTATTTTAAGTTTACATTTTCATTAATTAAATTTTTATTAGCTGCTTTTTTATTGTACAATTATTTGTTTTACTTAATATTTGAATTTTTAGTAAGTTTTTATGTTATTTTGAAAGTATTTTCTCTCTCGTGGTCCTGTGCTGATGTGTGTGTCTCTCTCTCAGGTGCTGAGTCAGGTGCACCCGAAGCTGTCGTCTCAGCAGGAGGCTCTGCAGTACATCGAGGGTCTGATCCTGGTTCTGCTCAGCACTCTGTGTCAGGCTCAGCCGCGCACCGTTCAGGACGTGGAGGTGAAGCTCGTTAACAGACTCGTTAAGCTGCTCTTTCTGCTCCATTAGTGGCGCAGTCATCCGTCAGAAACTCACTCGTTTACAGTAAAACACCCTGATATCATCGAACACACAATTCTGATATTTTACTGTTTCTGAAGGAAGTCTCTTCTGCTCACCAAAGCTGTATTTATTTGATCATTATTCTAATGTAAATCAGCTGTTTTCTGTATTTTCAGCACCATTACTCCAGTTAATTACTCCGTTACTCCAATAATATACTGATTTACTGCTCAACACACATTTGTGATTATTATCAGTGATGAAAACAGGTAACTCTTTCAGAAACAGTAAATCTGACTGCAGTCCGCTGAAGTTAGTGATATTAGTGTGGTTTTAGGGTGAGATGTGAGCTGACTCACTGAGATATGATGGATATTTATTACGTGATGAATCAGACTCTCACGCCGCTGAGCATCTTGGGACTGAGAGTCGCTCAGGTGCTTCAGTTTGAGCTCTAGATCATGTCAAACCCTCAGAGCTTCATCATGCTCTCCTCCTCCTCTTCCTCCTCCATCATGGGGCTGGGCCATATATCGATAATTATCACCATAAATGCCAAGTTTAAAGGCAGATTTGAACTTTAAGTGTGATTTTAACTGTTCTTTCATGATTTTTAAGATATCTAATGTTTTGACACTTAACTTCCATGAAAACAATAAACTAAATGTATATAGTAATAAAATCATTTATCTCAGTTATTTCTGGGGTGATATATTGCACAAGGAAAAGCAGTTATGGTGACAGGCCTAGTTATGGTTCCTGATGTACCTCCCAGCCCTAGCCTGACTCTCATCTTCATCATCATCATCATCTCTCTGTGGCTGTGTTCCACTCGTCTCTCAGTCTTTGAACCAGGTGTGTGTGTGTGTGTGTGTTCTTCAGGAGCGTGTTCAGAGGAGTTTCCCTCATCCCATCGAGAAATGGGCTATTGCCGACGCTCAGGCGGCCATCGAGAAGAGGAAGAGGAGGAACCCGCTGGCACTGCCCGTCGACAAGATCCACCCGCTGCTCAAGGTCCGGACACTTACATATGTGTTCATTTGCTTTCATAATAATATATTTTAAAATGTATTTGTTTTTAATTAAATAATAAAATAATAATAGTACTAGTTGAATTATTTTTATTAAATATAGTATAATTTATAATTTATTATTTTATTTTTAGTTTGAATTAATAATATAGTAACCATTTAATTAAATGAAATTTTAATAATAATATTAATATTGTATTTATAAATATTGTTAAGTTATTACTTTATTGATTTCATATCATCATCATATTTGATTTAGTTATTTGTTTTGTATTTTAAATAAATAATATTTGTAATAATTGAATTCATTTTTTAGTAAATGTAATTATAATTTATAATGCATAATTTATTTATTTTATTTTAATTAAAAATATAGTAATCATTTTAACAATAATATGATCATTTATATTTTATTAATGAAAATTATAATTATTGTAATAATTTGATTTATTTGTTAGTACTTTATTTATTTGATAAATACATTTGATTAGTTATGTATTAATTAAAAAAAAATTGTTATTGAATTCATTATTTTTAGTAGTTAATATCATTACTATTTATAATGCATTATTTTATTAATAAGGATAGTAAGTTATATATTTATTATTTATTTGTTTTAACATTAATATAACCATTTTATTTCATAATAATAATAGTAATTTATTTAAATAAAAATATTGTAATTTAAAATGTTATTTGATATGTTATTGTTATATTATTGTGTTATTGTATTATTATTTAGTCTAATATAGTGAGAATATGGAGGAAAAACAGGTCTGTTTAATTTTATTACACTCAAACTGAGCAAAAATATGAATTTAGTGCAGATGCTGAAAATGATATGATAAACTTCTGATGTTTGTGATGTAAATGAATGCGATTGTTCATCTGGAAAGATTACTGAAGTTTTTCTTGCATCATAAAAATCAGCACAGATTTGTGAGCAGAAAAACAGCTATATTTGGACATGGTTTTTATTATTTTAGCTGTTGACCAAAACATTGAAGATACAGTTATATAATGAATAAGTCCCATTTTGAGCTTTAGTTTGAGGGTGTTCTCATCACATTTAGAGGAAAGGTCAGATATATACTGTAGCAGTCCTGCTGGTGTCCAGACGAGGGCGCTCCGCTCCTGATCAACATCACTCTGTGTCCTGCAGGAGGTGCTGGGTTATAAGATCGATCATCAGGTGTCCGTGTACATCGTGGCGGTGCTGGAGTACATCTCTGCTGATATCCTGAAGCTGGCCGGGAACTACGTGAGAAACATTCGGCACTATGAGATCTCTCAGCAGGACATCACCGTGGCCATGTGTGCTGATAAGGTACTGTCTCTCTCATATACATGATGTTCACTGAGAGCTCCAGCTGTGCTCTGCTTGTAGGACTGCATCATTTCACCAACATTTCTGATTATATGTCAGCGTAGATATAAAATCATCATCATCATCATCATCATAACTGTTACTACTACTGAATATAAATGCAAAATACAAAAAAAAAACCTAAATAAGGCAAATGTAATATTTCACAGTAAAAACAAAGCAATTATTTCTAAAGAAAGAAAAAGAGGAATTTAACAGTAACAATATTAAATAAAAAATAATACCTTTTTAATTAAAACATTTAAAATTAATTGAAATACGTTCTATTTTATTTAAATGTATAATCATATTTTTAATTATTAATTAAGAAAATAATATAATATAATAATTTTTATTTAATGTAATATTAGTTATAATAATAATATTACTACTACTAAATAAAAATACCATAAAAAAACTAAATAAGAAATATTATTGTAATATTTCACTGTAAAAAAAATCCCAACTCTAAATATGAATTTTTATATATAAAATAAGAATAATTGACAGTGTTTTTGTAATTATATAAAATAATAATTCTAATAATACACATTTATATTCATAATTTTATTATTATTGGTATAATTTGCTGTTTAATAGGATGTGCCATTAAGTAGCAAATGCTAAAAAATTGAATGAAAAAAATGACTATTGTAATATACTTAAAAAAAAAATTGTATTTAATAAAATACTATAAAAAATTATCATTTCATTTTACAATACAACTCTAAATTGACATTATAATCATGACTGTCTTCATTTTCAAAACGTTTGTTTTGATGGAACCTCGTTGGAGCCTTTCTCAGGCTCCGCCCACTCTGGTTGTAGCGGTGCTGCAGCGATCGATCGGTGTATGACATCAGAGTACTGTGAGAGCAGAATCATCAGCTGTCAATCAAGTTTCCTGTACTTTGATGTCATACACTGGTCAGTAGCTGCAGCACCGCTTCAAGTCCAACACCCCTTCAGAGGCCCAGCTCCGTCTCTGACTCCGCCCGTGTGTGTTCCTGCAGGTGCTGATGGACATGTTCCATCAGGTGGAGGAGGACATCAGTGTGTTTCCTCTGGACGAGGAGCCGTCTGCGGCTGAGGAGCAGATGTACTATGACCTGGTGAAGGCCTTCATGGCGGAGGTGCGTCAGTACCTACGCGACCTGAACCTCATCATTAAGGTTTTTCGTGAGCCCTTCGCCTCCAACACCATGCTGTTCTCGCCTCACGTGAGTCCTGCTCCTCCAGATCAATACTAGAAACCATTTAGAGAGAACTTGTATCTCAGACAGAAACCAGGCATCAGTGGAGAGCTTGTTTATTCGGCTCTCAGATGCTGAGATGAACCTTGACCCTCGTGAGTTTAGTTCTCCAGTGAGTGGAGGTGTGGAGCTCCTCAGAAGTGTCTTCTCTTCTGTCTTCTGCAGGATGTGGAGAACATCTTCAGCCGGATTGTGGACATCCACGAGGTGACGGTCAAGCTGCTGGGGCTGATCGAGGACACGGTGGAGATGACCGATGAGGGCAGTCCTCACCCGCTCGTGGGCAGCTGCTTCGAGGACCTCGCTGAGGTGTTTGTTGTGCCTCTGAAACGATGACATGAATCTGAGTCTCTGATAAAAATATGATTTTTACTGGTATTATTTAATAATAATAAACAATTTAATATTAATAACAGTAATAATTTAAGTTACCTATTTAATATTATTATTTATTATACGTTTAAAATTACGATAGTACTAGTAATAATTTTAATTTACTTGATTTAATAACTATATAATTTATAATCAATTATTTAATTTAATATTACTATTACAATTTATAACAACTTCAATAATTTAAGTTGGTATGAGAACTTAGTTATTTGAACTTTAACTGTTTTAATGTAATTATAATAATTATTAATATTACACTTTATTTGTTATTTAACAATAACACTATAATTTATAATATTAATACATTATTAAATTAAAATATTAATCTATTCTACTATTAATAATCTAATAATGCCACTTTTAAAGTTATTTTTAAATTAATAGTAATGATGTAATTAACTTTTTGTTCCCTTCCTAACCATAATATTTTGCATAATAAAGTTGCTTACATTTATTTTTTATTTTTAATAAAAACATGTTTAATAATTAATTTAATAATTATTTTTTTTGTATTTAATAGTAATAATTAAAAAAAATATATGTATTTTAATAATGCTAATTCTGAATCTAATAATGAATAGTTAATTCATGTAATTTTTAATAATTAAAAAAATTATGATAATTAATAATAGAAATGTTTGATAATTATATCATAATTTTATATTTTTATTTAAGTAATTATAATTCATGTGTTTATGTATTTTCTAAGCAGCATCGCTCATAGCTGCTAGTAAGATGATAGTGTGTGTGTGTGTGTGTGTTGTTTGAGCTGCTTGTTTTTCCTGCTGTCGATTAACTCTGAGGTGTGGGCCATTTTCAGGAGCTGGCCTTTGACCCCTACGAGACGTACGCACAGGATATCCTGCGCAGCGGCTTCCATGACCACTTCCTGAGTCAGCTGTCCAAACCCGGAGCGGCCATCTACCTGCAGGTCAGAGGTCGCGGGGAGAGTGCTCTGATGACTGTGTCCAGCAGTGTGTGTAGATGAGCTGACCTGTGTGTGTGTGTGTGTTTCAGTCCATCTGTGAAGGCTTCAAAGAGGCGGTGCAGTATGTGTTACCACGGTTACTCCTCACACCCGTCTACCACTGTCTGCATTACTTTGAGATCTTAAAGGTGAGTGTTTTCCCACAATGCACCTCACTGACTCAAACATTCTCAAACTTCTGAAACCAACTGATCCCACATAAATAGTTTCTAAACGTACAGGACATAAAAACCTAATAAAGCCTGCAGTTTGTGCTCTCTCACATGTTTCTAAACGATCGCTTTAGAGCCGCTCTTCACCTCAGACTCTTCTACATTATTTACAGCATCAGCACTTTTCAGACCTGCTGTAGGGTTTAATAATGTCATTTATTAAATATTGTAATTTATTATAAATGACTAAGTATAAAAATAATAATAAATATATATATATATATATATATATATGATGACTGTACAAATAAAATAATTTAAGAAATTACTTTACTTACTTTATTGTAGGTTATACTATTATAATACCGTGTGTGTGTATATATAAATAATAGAACTTTATAAAAATATTAATAAAAGCACAGTTTTTGAACACTGCTGCAGGGTTTAATTATAATAATATAACCTATAATAAAGTAAGTAAGATAATAATTTCTTAAATGATTTTATTTGTACAGTCAAGCATGAACGTGTGAATGTGTCGTGAAATGATTAGAAAGGGTCTTCTAATCTCAGGAGTGCTTGGAGGGCTTCATCATTTTCAGATGATTATGTGTTATTATATGGATTGTTTGTGGCCTATATTCTCCAGTGCGGATGGATCAGTGATTCTGTCTGGAGTCACAAGGATCTAAACATGTGCCTCTTCCAGAGCTCCAGCATTCCCAGCAGCCCTAAGCTGCTTTTCTGGATTCCTTCTGAGGGATTTAAGGAGCAGAAAGCCGCTGTAACGCCTGAACACAGCTCTCGGCTGAAAGCTGAAATATCTGTGTTTGCACACACACCGTGAGATATGACGAGAGATGACAGACCCACGCAGAACAACACATTCACATGTTCATTTGAACAGGATTTCTTCTAATTAGCATATTTAGGATTTAATTCATTGTATATTCATTGTTCATTGTACAAGTGATTTATGTTGTTTGGGTTTATTTTTTAATTAAATATTTATTTAAATTAGTTAATAATTAATTTTATTTAAATTTTATTTTAACATTTTATATACTTTTTCTTTTTTAAAATTGATTTTCTTTTTTAGTAAGCTTTATTTTAACTCGCATGTAATTAAATATTTTCATATTATATTTTTGATTTTACACATTTATATAAGTCTTATTTTGATTGTTTGTACTCCTAAAAATGTTTGTTTTAATTTTACATTAATTCATTTAAATTCTTATTATTTAATCATAAATTAAATTTAATTATAATTAAATGTTTATTATGTAATAAGTTTATTTTAATGTGCATAATATTTTACAATTAATTTTTGTAATTTAAACTTTTAAAATTAATTTTCAAGTGTTTTTGGATTGCTTTTAATTTGTGCAAAATATAATTTTTATTTAATTATTCTAAATGATTATTATTTGAACTTGACTTTTTTTGTGATTCGATTAATAAATCGATTAAAGCATTTTCAGATGAGTTTCTGATCTGCTTGTCTGCAGCAACTGGAGGAGAAGAGCGAGGATGAGGAGGATAAAGAGTGTCTGAAGCAGGCCATTACAGCCCTCCTGAACCTGCAGAGCAGCATGGAGAGAATCTGCTCCAAGAGCCTCGCCAAGAGACGCCTCAGGTATACACACACACTCACACACTAATACCCCCCACACACATAAACACACACACACACACACACACACACTCACACTCACACACTAATACCCCCCACACACACAAACACACACACACACTCACTCACTAATACCCCCCACACACACAAACATTATTCTATAAACTATATTTATACTATAATGATACTATAGTAATATACTAAGTTTAATTACACAATGTTTTTTATATATTTTGTGCAAATAAAGGAAATGTATATTACTGAATAACTATAATAGTACATAAATATAATTTAAATGACATTTGTTAACATGTTGTAAAGCTTAAAAACGGTTATAGTTTAAGTTATTGGCTGGTCATTGTGTCCCGTCATAAACACACATGTGATGAAAGTGTTTCCCACACACTCACACACACGGGCCTCCACCCATCGGTCCTCATGTGTTTCCCTCTGACCCTCACACAGAGGTGGAGGTCTGTTGCGTCAGGTCTGGGCGTCCCGGGCTGGTATTGTTCTCAGAGAGAGAGAGAGGAAAGCGGCTCTTGGTCACTCTGTGATCCCTCTCTGAAGGGAATGATGAGGATCTGACCTGGTTTCTGCTGGTTTTGAGCCCTGGCTGTGTTTCTGTGGTTTTATGCGTTCGTGTATGTGGAAAGGATGGCTGATCGTACGGTATGTGTGTGTTCCTCGTCACTTTCACACTGTTCCTGTACTAACGAGCGTGATTAGACCAGAACAAAGAACCCGTCTGAGAGCAGCGACGATCGTGAGCGTCTGAGATCATTTATGCTTTTAACTCAGTCACATTGTTGAAAACTTGATTTAATTCAACCGGATCATTATTCTTGATTTAGTTTTAGAGTCGAGTGATTTCAGTGTAAACCAGCTCTTAGGTTAAAGTTTGTTGATCAGACGCTGTTGTGAAGGAAACGATTACTGAATTAGTGAATGGGTGCCGTCAGAATGATAACATCAGAATAATCCACAGCACTCTAGTCCAACATCTGGAGAAGACACAAGATCAAACTAATCCAGCTTTAAGATGATTTTAACTCAGATATGAGTCTACAATAACTCTTCCTCCAGTGATAAAGCTCATCTCCTGTCGTCTCTCTCATCAGAATCCAGTCTCATGTTAGTTTAGATCTGTTTTAAACTCTTGATCTGAGCAGATCTCTCTCCTGATTCACACCAGAACACTTCTTCACTGGAGGAAGAGTTATTATAGACTCATCATCTTAAAGCTGGATTAGTTTGATCTTCTGTCTTCTCCAGATGTGAACTGATGGACTGGAGTGCTGTGGTGTTTTTATCAGACTCTCATTCTGACGGCACCCATTCACTTCCATTACTGAGACACTGATGCAGAGACAACAGCTGTGTGTGTGTCATGAGGGTAGTAACACTAGTGTAACAGTGCGGTGTGGCTCTGCTCCAGCGTGTGGCGCTCTTCAGCGAGATGCTGTCATGAGGAGGGACAGTCTGCGCTCTCAGGGTGTCCACAAACACACTCAGAAGTAAGACGTCTTCAAGCAGTTCCTCCTTCACTCTCGTCCTGTGATTAACACCAGAGACAATCAGGCTCCTGCTCCTACTAAGAACATCTTAGAGTCGATCTGATGGTGTAGAAGTGTGTCTCCTTCAGGTCCTGGAGGGCTGTTGATCTTAAAGCTGATTGGACACTGTACACTGGTTATTTAAAGGTTGGTAATGGTTGAGGAACCTCCAGGACTTGGTTTAGTCTTCAGTAAGAGCAGATTCTTGTCCCCTTCCTTCCTCATCCTCTCCAGTGATCATACTGTTTACTTCAGCTTTACTCACATATATTAATGTTTCCTTTAGTATTATTTCATGGCTGGGTAGTTTTCACTAAACAGGTTGATTCTGATTCACAAACAATTTAATAATGATTAATTTGGATATATTAGGTATAGTAAATGTACATTTTCTGAAAGAAAGCAGTTATTCAGGGGTTTTATAGTTGAATAAAAATCATTAATAAACAAACAAACAATTTGTAGGGAAAAAAATTAAGAAAACTGTATACGTCTAAAAAAAAATCTTTATATAAAAATAAAAATATTACTAAAACCTAAAATAGTATTTAATTTATGCTAAAAATAAAAACTATTTAAATAGTTTTTTTTCAATATAATAATAAACACTCACTAGAAACGGTTGTATACAAACATTTTAATTGCAACTTTAAGTCATCTTTTTTCAACTTGTTTCTGCTCCAATTTGTTTTTAAAATATAAACATTTTAACAATGCGTGTAGTAAAAAACAAAAAAAAAAAACCTCAAACATGCACTATATATATATTTGGACACTGGCACGATTTTCATACATTTGGTCACCAGAATAGAATACAAATTTTGAAATTACATTTTCAGACTTTAAGCTTTAATTGAAGAGGTTTAACAAAAATATAGCATAAAATGTTTAGAAATTACAACCATTTTTATACATATTGTAAAAAATACATCTAGTCCTAAAAAAATTTGAATTTTGAATAATTTGTTTAGAATCCTTTGCAGGTGATGACTGTCTTAAGTCTAGACTGATGGACATCAGCAGAGGCTGGGTTTCTTCTTTGTGATGTTTTACTGCAGCAGGCTTCACTTGTTGTTTGTTTGTGGCTCTTTCTGCCTTTAGTTTTTAGTTTTGTCTTCAGCGAATGAAATGCTGCTCAGTCGGTTTGAGATCAGGAGATTGACTCAGCTGTTCCAGAATATTCCACTTTTTCCTCCTTCACAAACTCCTGGACTGCTTTTGTTGTATTTTTTAAGACACAGAGTTTATCTCTATACACTTCAGAATTCACCTGCTGCTTCCGTCTTCTGTCTCATCATCACTAAACACTTCTGTCTCATCATCACTAAACACTTCTGTCTTCTGTCTCATCATCACTAAACACTTCTGTCT
>JAUCMS010000012.1:7616459-7624014 GCA_032357445.1 Enteromius radiatus | reverse complement strand
CACAGCCGCCCTCCAGCCCCTTCCACTCCAGTACGACACTCTCACACACACACTCTCACACACACTCTCACACACACTCACACACACACACACACACACACACACACACAGCCGCCCTCCAGCCCCTTCCACTCCAGTACGACACTCTCACACACACACTCTCACACACACTCTCACACACACACACACACACACACACACAGCCGCCCTCCAGCCCCTTCCACTCCAGTACGACACACACTCACACACACACACACACTCAGACAGACACACACACAGATAATTCTGAAAGTCTCTTCTACTTATCAAGACTGCATTTAATTTATTAAAAATAGAAAACAGCTGCTTTGAAATTCTAATATTATTTCACATTTTTTATGCATTTTTCATCAAGTGAATATAGTCTTGGTGAGAAACCCTTCTTTTAGAAATCTAAGAAATAATTTCAGTCAATCCTTTGACTGGTAGTGTACTATTATAATTAAATCCTCATCACCAGACATGAGTTCCTTTAAAGAGTATTCAGTGCTATATGATGATGAAATCTTCCCGTCTGTCTGTCACTGGTTTGTCCCGCCCTCATCTCTCTCGATTGGTGGAGTCAGTGGTAATCAGTATGATCAGTGTCCTGTATCTGACCCGGGATCAGTGGTCAGTCGGTCACCTTCTCTTGTGTTTCTCTCTGCTTCCTGACAGACAGCGACTCTATATTCGCTCCGGTCTCTCTGCCTCACGGCCCACGTTAGTATCCCAGCGTCTCTTGTTCTTCACCCATGCGTCTGTGCTGTGTCTGTCTCCTCGAGCGGCTCCTGCATGTTCAGGCCGCTGTGTTGATCATGTGACGTGTTTCCATAGACGCTCAGTGACCGCTCACTTCTTTGAGATATTAGAAGGAAAGAGCTCAGGTGTATCTGTACAAATACACAACAATACATTACTGATTTATTTTTTATGACAAAACTCATTAGGATATTAAGTAAAGAATTTCTATGAAGATATTTATTACATTTCCTATCATAAATGTATCAGAACTTAATTTTTATTTAGTAATATGCATTGCAAAGAACTTCATTTAAACAACTTTATAGATTATATTCTCAATATTCAGATTTATTGCACCCCAGATTCCAGATTTTCAGACGTATTTTGCCGTATATTGGTTTTTTTTTTGTTGTTTGTTTGTTTTTTTACAACTGGGTCGGCTGCATAAACTATTTAAACTAGTCTTAAAAGTTAGTCATCTAATGTTTTTATTCTTCAGGACTGGTTATAACTTTTGAAATGAAGTTATGAAAAGGTAGATCGGTGTTATTTATATTGGAAGAGGAAAGGTCACTTAACGCAACTTTAGTCCGTCATAAAATAAAGATCAGATTAGGGTTGTATTTTCTGTGTTTGCACATCTGTAGGACTTTGAGAGGATGATGAATGAGTAAAAAAAGTTAAAAGCTTCTAGTTGGTCAAACTAGTTCTTATGACTCTTTATTGATTCAGTATGTTTGTATGGTACTTTCTTTACTCTCTACTTTAAAAACTCTGCCTGAACCGAGTGATATTTGTTGTTTTGGTGATGTGGGAACGCTGAAGAGAGAGAAGGGTAATAAAAATAGCTTTATTAACTACATATGAGCGTGTGGAGAGATTCTGTGTTCTTCCCCTCCTCACCTGTTTACCTCAGTGATGCTCTCCGCAGTGATGTCATCGGTGTGTGTGTTTCTCAGGGTCGTCTTCAGTGTCGTCCATGATGAGTTTCCTCCGGAACGACGAGCCTTCGGTTCCTCCGCCCATCCCTCCTCGCCGCCGGCCCGAGTCTGCTCCCGCCGAGTCCTCGCCCTCCAAGGTTCTCTTCTGCTCTGTTTAACAGCTGCCTCTGAACGTTCACCTCCAGCCTCTGGACGGTGTGTGATGAGTGTTGTGTGTGTGTTTCAGATGATGTCGAAGCACCTGGACAGTCCTCCGGCGATCCCTCCTCGTCAGCCCACCACCAAGGTGTACTCTCCCCGTTACTCCCTCACGGAGCCGCCCGACAGCCCACCCACCCTGCCTCCGCGGGAGCCGGTGCGAACGCCGGACGTCTTCTCCAGCTCCCCGCTGCACCTCCAGCCTCCTCCACAGGGGCGGCGCTCCGAGCCCACCCAGGCCTTCTTCCCTCCGCAGACGCCCGGGCCGCCCGTCCCGCCCCGCCACAGCACCTCGCAGTCACCCATCCCCAAGCTCCCGCCCAAGACCTACAAGAGAGAGTCGGTCCACCGCGACGGGCCGCCGCTCCTGGAGAACGCAAACCCCTCGTAGAGACAGTGCCGAGACCAAACGAGAACAGACGAAAGCAACATGTGCCCTTAAAGGGACGGTTCAGCCCAGAATGGGAATTCTGTCAGAGTTTAGTCAGCCTCAAGCTGTTCCAAACCTCTGAGTTTCTTTCTGCTGCTGAACACAAAAAAAAATTATATTTTGAAGAATGTTAGTAGGCAAACAGCTGACGGCACCCATAGACTTCCATTTACCCATTGAATCAAGGGGAGCTGAAATTTTGTTACCAACATTTTTAAAAAATAATTCAAAGACACTTAGAAGAACCCTGAAATAGCTATTTTTAGAATGTTGGTAACCAAACAGCTGACGGCACCCATAGACTTCCACAGTATTGGCCCATATAATGGAAATCAATGGGAACCGAAATTTGTTTTTTTAATAATAAAAGACACTAATATAATCAAAAACATAATAAAACCCCCAAAATAAATATTTTAAAATGTTGGTAAACAGCTGATGGCACCCATAGACTTCCACAGTATTTTTGGCCAATGGAAATCAGTGGGAACCAAAATTTTACTAAATAAATAATAATAAGACACTATAAAAATAATAAAACCCCCAAAAATAGATATTTTAGAATGTTGGTAACCAAACCAGACTTCCTTAGTATTTTTGTGCTAATAGGAACAATACAATAGGAACCAAAACCATCTGGTTACCAACATTTTTTTAAAAGGACACAAAATGAGACTTTAATGCTGGGTAATGATAATGTGTAATTAATTGCATCCTAAATAAAGGTTTTTGTATATTGTGTGTGTGTGTAATGTGTATAGTTATTATGTGTATATATGGACACACACATGCGTGTATTTTTAAAAATGTAATGTTTATATATCAAATATATTTATATATAAATATAAATATAGACATGTAGTATTACATGTGTACACACACACATTATATAAGCAAAAACTTTTATTTTGAATGCGATTTATCGTTGATAATCTGAGGAATGCTAGTAACCAGTGTGTCAGAGTCAAACAGCTGTAACCCATTGACTTGCATCCTATTCTTTTCCATTGAAGTCAATGGGTACCGTCACCTGTACCTTCTTAACGTTGGCAAGCTTCTTTTTGTGTCGAACAGGAGAAAGAAACTCGTGCAGGTGTGTGACGTCTCGAGGCGGAGGAAATGATGCCGGAATTGTAATTTAGGGTGACCTGTCCCTTTAAAATCGTCCTTCCGAGACGACGATTGTGTTTCCATAAAGTGCAAATCACACCCGCCGGGGAACTCTCTGTATTGTTTTTGTCTTTTGTGTAGCTGTTTTGTCTCATGTTCGTTTCATTTCACGGATTGGTTGGTTTTGGGCGGTGCTGAACACAGACTGAGAGCCCTGCTGGATCACAGACTCACGGAGCAGCTCTTCTTCTGACCCAGAGCCTTCTCTGGATTATTTCTGGATGTTCTAGACTCACTGAAGAGCACCGCGAGTTTAAGGTACCCTCACACCAAAGAGGTACTGGAGAACCCTTCGAGAAACACACGTGATTGTCCTGTATGTGTTAGAACTTTTATTTTCTCAATCATTTCTTGTTTTGCCAATAAGTATGTAAAGATGAAACGATCGCCTTCTTAAAACAAGGGAATAAAAGTGTTTCTACCACTGTATGCCAAACGCTAGCCGCTCGCACTTTCTGTAGCTTCACACAGCATTTCACAGGAAACTCAGATCATGTGACCTAACACTGTTCAGTATAAAGGAGTAACAGGAGGAAGGTTATGAGACACACGAGCAGATAAAGCCTATTTAACTTTATGATGTTCTTCTGCTGATATTTATTACCGTGCAGACTGGGAGTGCTTCATTCTGCAAAGCAAACGGTTCAAATGATTCATTTCTCTTGAGTCTTTGTTCATGCATTCATCAGGAAACATTTATTATAACATGCAGTAATTTACAAGAACCGAGAGCTACAAATATTCAGACGAGAGCTTATAAATAACTGTTTGGTCCTTCCCAGGAAACCGCAGGATGAGAACCGAGCTTTAATCTCCTCAGATGTTCTCCTCAGGTTGCTGGTGTTTCTTCTGCACCAGACTCTGGACTCGGGCGAGGATGATCTCGTTGGAGCTGCTGCAGTCCCCGGGGCCGTAGGGGGCGCTGATGGTCAGAGCGCCGGCCACACGCAGAACCTCCCCGTCTTCGGTCACCGGGACTCTGTTCTTCTCCAGCCACAGACGCAGACTCTCCCGCCGGGTCTTCAGCTCGTCCTCGCTCAGGACCTGCGCTCGCTCCGGCAGGAAGATGCTGTTCATCTGACGCTCCGTTTCCTCCGATCCACTCCTGAGCGTCTGGACATCGGTCACCGCGTGACCCAGAATCACCCTCACCGCCGGACACTCGCTCTCCTGGACGCTCAGCAGCACCACACTGAAGCACAACGAGAGGGCAAAACAAATGATTCACTGCACAACTGATAGTGATTCACTGAATGATTCAAAACAAATAATTCACTGAACAACTGATAGTGATTCACTGAATGATTCAAAACAAATGATTCACTGAACAACTGCTAATGATTCACTGAATGATTCAAAACGCTAATGATTCAGATCACGATTTCAACCACAAATGATTTACATCAAGATTAATTATTGAAAATTATAATTGTTTACCTTATGATTTTAAAACGCAAGTGATTCTACACTTGTTTATGATTGCTCTTTTGTTTGTTGACTGCTGCTCTCATTTGTAAATCTCTGGATTATTCATTTGATGATTAAACCTAACGATTTTAAACTCGGGCCATTTCACGATTCGTCTTTGTTCCTAACGCGATTCACTTAATGATTCAAAACCCAAATTATACATTTCACTTAAAAATGCATTAACGTATTCAAAAAATTAAATAAATGCATACATTTTTAATTTAATTAGCACATTTAGACAATATAATTTACAAACCGTTAAGCAAGTTCATCACGATTCAAAATGATTCACCTTATAATTAATAAAAACGCACAAGATTCATTGATTTCAAATGCTAATAATTCTCATAATTAAAAAAAACTATTAAAAACGCTAATTATTCACCAAATGATTAATAATGGTTGCAAATCCAAACGGTTCACCTCATGATTCAAAACCCAAATGATTCACCGATTCATTTGAGTCAAAGTGTTCAAGATTCAGAAGCCCCTTACCTTAAAAGTGCATGTACAGTACATATTGAAAAATAAGTAAATATTTACATTAATAAATATGTTTTAAATTAATGATATATAAGCATTTATAAACGATTAACTTCACGATAAAAAGTGAAGCCAGCGAACATGAAATGAACGTTAGCGCTAATTAAAGTTCGTGAGCTGCATCACTGTAGCGTGATCATGAGAGTTAATGAGGGGGTGTTTAATTACCTGGCAGAGACGGGGTCCACCGTGAACACGCGTCCCTCGAAGCGCTGCTGGTCTCGAGTCGTGACACAGACCTCATGATTGACGAACTCGTGCCAGTGCTGAGGACTCCTGGAGCTCCACTGCAGCATCGCGGAGGAAACCCGAATACTTAATCACCGAGAATCAATCTGAGACTTCATCTGCTCTCAAAAACTTCTCCTCATGAAAGCGACGCAGCCAACACTGGGCGCGCGGTGACGTCACTGCCGCAAACGCTCGTGTGATTGGTCGGCTGGCTCACAGAGATGTTCTTTTTAATATATAGATATTTTTATTGAATTTATAGCGAGTATACTGGTTATAACACCACGACATAACCCAAAAAACTCAAATAAAATGATTTAGAGTAAGCGCGCTGTCAGATACCGTAACACTAGCATTATGGGAAATGTAGTTTGAGTACGCGCTTGCGCAGGCGCGTGATCGTTTGACAGGCGGCTGTTTGTTTCTGTCAGGAGTTCATTTCGTTCTTCATTATGTCGCGATACGGGCGACACGGAGGCGGTGAGTCAAATAAATCACGAAAGTTAAACACCTCCGGACGCAGAATGCTTCATGTCATGCATTAAATATGGCTGCTTATTGAGGAGATATAATACGAGCTGCTAACTGTAATGGCGCCCTCGCGCTGTAAACACTGACTAATAATAATCGTAATGATAATACTACTGGAAGTTGTAATAATCATAACCTATATAGTTCAGATGCACATTATTTGTATTTATACTTTGATGAATTTTTTTGTTGGTCAGTATTAGGATGTATTTTATATTTGAAACGATCTTTTGGTTATTTAGACTGTTAAACATGTAGGTGCTTGAAGAGTTTAGTTAAAACAGTGAGTGTCAAGTTTATATTTTATTTTATGTGTAAAATATGACAGGTTGTAGACAGACTAAATATCACAATATCGGTGTTTTTGTGAAGGAAGACTTTTAAGTCCATTATTAATTGAAATAATGCCATATAAATATAAATCTTAGTTTAAAAAAATAAAAAAATAAAATAGCAAAAAAAAAGCAGCGTTACCTAAAATTAAATAAACAAAATTAAAGCTGGGTAGAAAATTAGTTTAAAATAAAAAAACGTACAGAAGGATAAAAGTGTGTTCTAATTAATTACATAAAAAAAGTTGTAATGTTTTATAAATACAGTATATACATACATGTTGTTTTTATTTAAAAATATTTTTTACATATTTATATATATTAACATAAATGTTATAATAACAGTCCTGCTTATGTTGTGAATCGTGTGATGTAGATAGAAATACAGTCGTGGCATAATTGATTATTAAATATATAATAAATATTTTAAAAGTCATATGTAATTAAAATCTTATGTGAATTGTGGGTTTAAGCAGCAGAATAATCCTTTCTATCACGTGACGTGAGCCTCTTTCCTCTCTCAGAAACGAAGGTGTACGTGGGTAACCTGGGCACCGGGGCAGGTAAGGGTGAGCTGGAGCGGGCGTTCAGTTATTACGGGCCGCTGAGGACGGTGTGGATCGCTCGCAACCCGCCGGGATTCGCCTTCGTGGAGTTTGAGGATCCCAGAGACGCTGAGGACGCTGTCAGGGGCCTCGATGGCAAGTGAGTGACTCCTAGAGCTGATGTTTGTCTCACGGAGCGCTTTATTATGAGCTCGAATACTAAATTATCCAAGATATGCAGTTTCTCAAGGTGCAAACAGGAAATAAACTGCTCTGGTCACCTGAGAATTAGCACTAATTGTGTAAAACTCTGTGTTCAGAGTGATCTGCGGCTCTCGGGTTCGCGTCGAACTCTCCACCGGAATGCCGCGGCGTTCCCGCTACGACCGACCCCCGACCCGC
>JAUCMS010000012.1:7536227-7559163 GCA_032357445.1 Enteromius radiatus | reverse complement strand
TATACTTAATAAATATACACAGTATATACAAATATATTATGTAAAGAAAAACTTTTATTTTGGATGCGATTAATCGCCATTAATCATTGCCCAGCACTAATATATATATATATATATATATATATATATATAAATATTTCCAAAATATATACATATACATGTGTGTATTATTTATATGTACATAATAAACATACACAGAACACACACATATCATATATAAACACAAACTTTTATATTGGCTAATTTCTACATATGTAATGTAAATTTTTTTTTTTTTGCAATTTTAGATTTTTAAAAATTAGATTTTTTTTTCTCTGTATGTAGACGGAAGGTCTCTGGGTTTGTTGAGCTCGTCACGGCTGATGAAGATGGTGTGACTATAAGTGTTTTAATCAGCCTCAGACAGTTAACGATCGGGGCAGATCACGACAGGCTTCCTCCGACTCTCACGAGCGTCTGTCCTGTTATGACTGAACACGAGCTGATGAAAGAACTCGGCTGATTTCATCAGAAAACACCAGCGAGAGCCGGAGGAAACACACGCTCTGATGGACCCCGAGAACGTTTATCAGACAGAAACTCAAGACTGGTGAAGAAAGTGCTCCAGGAATCAGATGAAGATATTAAATAAACTTCCTTCCGTAAATATATCATTTCTGATTAGTAATATGCATTGCTAAGAACTTTATTTGGACAACTTTAAAGGAGATTTTTCTGCTTGGTCAGACATGTTCCCGTCCGAACAAAGTGTGCATCAATGGAAAGTGGGTGGTTTTGTGGCCGGGGGGTCACGTATAGAAGCAGACTGAGACTGAGACAGACAGCTGGTTTTCCACTGGAATCACGTAATTACATGCGATTAGAGGAGGACGCGCTCGTTTTAGCACATGCTGCTATTCCTGAATCTCAATCTGACACTAAACACACAGTCTGTGGAAGATCTCACAGGCTCCTGAAGAAACACTCATTCTCTTCAGTCAGATGTTTAGAAAGACAACACTCGGCCACAAACACAAACTAGTCCTACTCTATTATGGCTTTTCAGAGTTTTTCATAATATTACGAATTAGATTTTTTGAGCTATTTTAGTACATCAAGTTAAACTAAATTAAATCAGTTTACATCACTTAACTCAACTAATGACCAGGTTGGATCACCGAGAGAACACGAGGTCCTTCACATCAACAGAATATGCCCAGATGAATCGCTGTTGCTGTGCTAGTTAGATGGGTTAGTGACCTCTGGTTACTCACCGGTACGTGCGTGTGTCGGGCTGCTCCGCTGAAGGGTATCCCAGCATGCCACACACCACTCGACTGCTGCTCAGATCCCAGCCCAGACTACACACCTGCCTCCACCTCCCAGCATGCCTCACTTCCACCACGCCCTCCGTTACCATAGCAGCCCTCCGGGTGGCAGACAGAACAGGCTGCAGGCGCACCTCGTCCAGCTGGACCGAGCCGGACGTCTGAGAGAGACACGGACAAACACATCAAATCATCTGAGATCGAAATGATCCGAACATGAGGACATATGATTGAGAGCTCCTCAGAAGATGTGAGGTGTTTTGGAGGCTCCGCTGAGGAACAGAGAAAGTAAAGCTCCTCAGAAGATCCTGATGATCAGATTCTTCTAGAAAATGAGTGATGAGCTGCTTCAGTCCAGAAAGAGTTCATGTGAATCAGTTATTCGGATGTTCACTTCATCAGATCTGGACTGATTCTGAGTACAATTACTGGAGAAAACACTCTCAACTCTCAATCCGAGACCGACGACAGGAGCGTGATGATCGTTTAGATTCTTCAACATGCGTGATAAAATACACTGTGAAAAAATTCCATATAATTAACGGTGAAAAACCAGCAGCTGTGGTTGGCGTAGCATTTTCAGATGCTACCGTTTTTTACAGTCTATAAAACAGGAGCTCTATTAAAACCGATTGAAATGATTGAGTTCTTCTGATTATGGATGCAGTGTGAAGTTTTCTGGTTTAATCCTGGAGTATTTGGTTACGGCTTTACATCTGCCTGTAATTGAGCTGAAAGAGCCAATCAGAGTCCTCCAGAGATCTGTCAATCATCAGAAGACCCGGCTCTAAACGACTGTGGTTTACAGCATGTTTCCGCTGTTGGTCTTCAATTATATAACAGCACTGAACCGCTGGAAAAAACTCATCATGCCACATTAACACTGTAGAGCTGGACAGACTACCAGTTTAACCAGTTAAACCACCGAAACTACTGGTGATCAAGCTGGATCATATGGAAATACACTGAAAACAGCTGTGCTGCACAATATTTCTGTGCCGACAGTCAAACATTTGATTTTTCAGGATTCACAGATGAATAGAAAGTTTATTTGAAATAGAAATCTTTTGTAACATTTGTATTTTAAATCATACTGACCACACCTCTTAATGGCAGCACAACGGTTTTCCACATTGATAATAATAAATTACATTTTTACAGATATTCACATAGAAAACCGTTTTAAAGAGGTGGTCGATTGCGTACCAGCTCAAATACAGCTTGTTGAGACTACAACTAGTTACTTCCTGTGTTTGTGACATCACAAACCCATACATTTACATAAGCCCGCCCCTAGGAACATGAAACAAAGGGGCGGGGCCATGCTACTGCTTTAGAGAAGAGGAAGAGTTGTTAGATATTAACACAAAATCCAGAGAAAAAGTCGATTACGATTAATAGTTGGAATTCTGCAATTACATATCACAATTAATATCTTTCAGTTTTAAGATATAAACTAGAAATTCTGAGAAAAAAACTGACATTTAAAAAAAAAAGTTTATATCTCACAATTAATAACTGATACAATTTTTTTGTTTACAAGAATTAATAACTTGTAATTAATAATCAGAGCATTCATTGGAAAATTAGCAGTGTAAAAAAATCAAAAAAAATTTTTTGATCAAATAAATTCAGCTTTAGAGTATAAGAGACTCTGACCTGCTCGTCGGTGAAGTCCTGGTCCATCCGATTCCCGTGCTCCAGGCCGGGGTAGACCGGCTCGGGGCTGTGGACCGGCTCAGGCGCTGGTGCTGGTCTCTCTGGGACTCTGCTGGTCTGAGCAGGCGTCACGTCTGGCGCTCGCCTGTAGGAGGCTCTGCTCCGTGGGAAGTCTGGGATGCGGTGGCCCCGGGGCAGGCCCGTGACGGCGCTGGCCAAGCCGTTCCTGCGCAGCTGGATGCGATGGGCGTTGAGCTGTGGAGACGCCGGGCCCCGGCCCCGGTTGAGAGCGATCTCGTGGCCCCGCTGAGGAGCGCTGGAGACCATGCTGGAGATCTGAGGTGAAGGAGGCTCTTGGTAATGAGGGACGTGGCTCTGGATGGGAGGATCCGGGCTGCAGACCACCCCCAGATCTTCAGCGTGAGTGCAGTCGGTCACTCCCCAGCCATTCGAGCGACACTCGGACAGAGAGCTCTCGCTGCCCGAACACCAGACGTTATCCATCCAGATGGGACCTGAGCACCGAGAGAAGAGTGTGACGGAACAACACCTGCAGACTGAGACTAGTGGAAAAACACTTACTTGCAACTATTTTTCTGGTTTTAATGAGATTTAATTAGGTTTTTTTGTCTCACGATTGCAAATGATAATTTAGAACTAATAACTCAAAATTCTTAGAGAAAAGTTGAAATTCTTAATTCACGTCTTGCAATTCTTAGACATAAACCTAACATTCAATTGTTGTGCTGAAGTTCGGGATCTTTAACAACCAGTCCTAGTAAGAATCCATACAATTTAGCAAGAGTGAGTTTATACGAATTATCCACCTCGTGAAATATGTACGAATTGTGGTGAGATCGGACGGAGAGTCATACCGCTGCCCTCGCCGAACTTGGCGCTGTGAGCCCAGGTGAGTCCGCGGGAAAAGCCCAGTTCACGACACACCACGTTGGCCAGGTTGATGTTGACCTCGTCGTCACACACCGTTCCCCAGGCGCCGTTATACAGCACCTCCAGACGACCCTCGAACCTGTTCATACCGTCCGCCAGACGCAGCTGGAATCCCCCCACGAGCGGAGCGACGAGGAGGACCACCATCATCATCATCATCATCATCATCATCTCCATCTTCTCCTCCTCCTGCGGTCAGACACATGCTTACACATCAACCTTCTCAAGCGCTCGGTATCCTGCCACCACACGCAATCAGAGCTAATGACTCCTGCCAGCAGTAATTAACCCCAAGAACAGAGCACAGAAGACAACTGAAGCAGAGTTCTTTTTACTTCTGGGAGCAGAACACTATTCATTTATAGAAGTGAGGATAGCACGATAAACTGTGACGTATCTGTCTCTGTGTCACAGCAGCAGTCATCGGAAATAGCCAACAACACACTGTATGAGTCTCAATTATACATTTCTCTTTTATGACAAAAATCATTAGGATATTAAGTAAAGATCTATTATAGGTATTTTGTACATTTCCTAGCATAAGTATATCAAAACTTCATTTCTGATTAGTAATATTCATTGCTAGGAGATTTTCTCAGGTTCCAGATTTTCTAATAGTTGTATCTCAGACAGATATTGTGTCCTCTCCTCGCAAACCAGACATCAGTGCAAATATTATTTATTCTGCTTCCAAATGATGTATGAATCCATATTTCACACTGACCCTTAGGACTGGTCCAAAAAGTCTTCATACAGTGGACTACCAGTAAAATTTGGGATCAAAATTATTCAGACCCTTTGACCTAAGCATGTCCTGAAGTGTTTTTTCTTTATTTTCCACCACAGACTAAACACTTTGAAGCATTTTTTGTTGAGCTAAATTGATTTGATGTGACTGTGTTCGTAAATTTAACAGCTGACAGATATTCAACACATACAAGTTATCTGACGCTATCAAGATCAATTTGTTCCAGTTTGTGTCATATTTTATTACCGTTTTCTAAACTATAATGATAATGTGAGAAACGTAGATGTTGGTCTGACTCTGTGTTTCAGTCACATTCACAGCTGCGTGTGTGTTATATGACAACCAAAACACAACCACAGACACACACATTCCACTATACACTCACGACTCACAGAGACTTCAGCCAAAAATCAACAATATCAGATGTTTTGAGAAATGCTTGTTTTGTCCTTAAGAAAGTCAGTGGGGTCCAGTGTGGTTCGGTTCCCAGTGTTCTTCTAAATAACTTCATTTTGTGTTTACATCTGATCAGTTAATAACTTGCAATTGTTCGATTTAAATTAAATTCTCAGGGAAAACAGTCAAAATTCGGAGCTTATATCTCGCAATAAAGTTAAATATCAACTTAAAATGTGAAGAATAAAAAGCTGGAATTCTGAGTTTAGTAGGTCTATAAGAATTAGGCTCTAAAGGTCATGATGGATTGAGAATTTATGGCAAATTTCACCCAAGATTTTCTCCATTTTAGAAGATATTTTAAGAAACAATAGAATCAAAGTTGTTGGGTTCCTAATATTTTAATATTATACAAGTAATAATACAAGTTTGACATGATAGACAGTAATTGATGACAATGTTTTATTCTTTTTTGTGAACTACTCCTTTGAATTCAAGAGAATGAGATTCTGATGCACAAATATATTATTATTAATCATGCAAGTATCCAATAAGAACAGAGAGGAACTAACAGATGAAGCACAGAATCAGATGAGGATCAGAGGAATTACTCACCTGTCAGAGCGATGTGTGTGTGAGAGAGAGTTCAGCAGAAGACTGAGAGAGAGTCCAGCCTCTCACACACACACTGCTCTCTCGCTCTCTCGCTCTCTCACTCTTCCTTTTTTTTTTCTTCGGGTTTATGTAAAGTCAAGTGATTTTTTTCTCTCTCAGTGAGTTGTTTTATAAAGAGCAGTTTTAAAGTGAACATGCAGCAGATTTTTTATTTGATGGACAAACACTTAAGGAGATTCACATCACACACAGAAACAGTGGAAGCGTGTTAGTATCATGGAATTAGAATAAATTAAAGAAAAGGTAACTAACTTTTTGTTTAACAGCTCAGAGAAAAAATTATGAGATATAAATTCAACGTTAGAACTGCATAATATAAACATGCAAAAGCAAGAAAAAATAGTAAAGTCAATAATACTTTTTTATTGTGGCAATTAAAGAACAGAAAAGAAAAAAAGAAACAATTGTAAGATTCAGAATTGTGAGATATAAACTTGTATTTAGCTTTTTGGAATGTTGGAAACATTGTAACACGCTAACAACACTTTGGCAAGCGCATAGCAACAAAATAACAAAAGTGTAGCAACTGCCTTGGAAACGGTCCAGGCACAGTTTAACACTGGAAAGCGCCTCTCATGTTTTCCTCATTAAATGTAAGACGTCTTGATGACAGCACTGATTGTCGTTCATTTCTGTTTCATGTTTGTCAGTTTCACCTACAGCTCTCTGGATCTCAGTGTTTGTGCTGTAATTGAGCGCTGGGATCTCTGGCGCTCATCCACACCCAAAATGAGTGTGTGTGAGAGAAATAAACACACACTCTCTCCAGCAGATCCTCACCATCATCACGGCCTCTTCTGAGATGATGAGGAGCAATCAAAGCATGCTGACATCACACTCAAGACCCAGTGACTCATTTATGAGACTCCGCAGATGATTAAACAACAGACGAGGGTCTTAAAAGTGATGCAGACTATTAATGCAGCCACAGACAGAATAACTAGTCTTTTTTTCTCTAACTTATTTGAGTAGGCAGTGTTTAAAATGAATGATTATTCCATCACACGTCTTCATTTGTTTCTGGAAATTGTGTTGCCCTCTGCTTGAGAGCCGTGTGTGTGTGTGTGTGTGTGTGTGATGTGGACTCTTCACCGCAGTGTGAACAAGGCTCTTTGAAGAAGCTGATTTAATGACTGTACACGCCACACACAGTGACAATGAAGACATGAGCAGAACAGAAAGACGGAGGGCCTTTTGCTAAGACAAATTTAGTGCACATAAACTAGTTACACTCACTGAGCAGCAAAATCAATACTTTAATTACAATATAAGGAACAATATGTCTCTGATATAAATATATTGATGATCGGCGCTCCTTAATTCTGATCTATGAATGATCCATGATTTCTGAAACACACTTTAAGTCCCGATTCGCTTCGAAACATTCTCTTTAATAGAATAGAAAACTTTGTTGGCATTAGTGGAAGTGCCTTAGCATGATTCAAATCATACTTATCTGACTGCCATCAGTTCATAGCAGTGAACAGGGCCTTGTACACCACTTTAGTTCCAGAACTAGTACAGTACTAAAGTACTGGGACGATTTTGCGTCTATTTCTCAGTACCATTTGAAGGGTCAGCGATGTCACTTGCATGTGGTGTTCAACAAGGGAAACAAAGAAGAACGCCATAGACATAGTCTTCACATGCCGTTTATAAAAGAAATAAGTTGATACAATGTCTACATTGTATATGTTTACAAATCATGGCGGATGAGGGCATTTTCGTAAGTGTTTAGCCAATCAGCGTACACTTACTTAACAGCCTACTCTAAAGCAGGAGCTAATTTAGTTCCTCCAAACAGAGTTCCTGGATCTAAAATCGTTCCTAGCTCCTGCCGTGTGAATACACCAAAAAGTGGGTAGTTCCATATTTAGTTTGGGTACTATGAAATAGTTCCTGTGGTTTGGCAGGCCCTAATAAGGAGGTATGATATCGATCACAAGTGCAGTATGAAGTACCTCAAGGCTCAGTACTAGGGCCGTTACTTTTCACGCTTTACGTGTTACTTTTGGAAGATATTATCAGGAGACATGGTGTTAGCTTTCATTGTTATGTTGATGATACGGAATGCATAGTTGATATAAGAAACTGGATGATGAGTAATTTACTGCTAAATTCTGAAAAAAACAGGTGTTAATTATTTGACATAAAAACCCATGTAATAAATCTAGAGAACTGTCTAACACTAAAATCCTCTTAATTACATATAAAGCCGTAAAAGGCTCAGCAGAGGTTGTATTTCCTCATCAGCTGAGGAAACCTGCTGAAACGGTTCTGTTGCCCTCTGGCTAGCGCTACGCGAAGGGTCTGGCGGCAGATGTGCACTCTCAGATGTCAGACGATGTTGTATTTTTTTATTTTGTTCTATTTATTTATTCTTTATTGTTTGAATCTCTCAGCATTTTACAACTGTAGCCAGATGGTTAAGACACACATCTCTCCAGATCTGAGGAATCCATCACAAACCGTAACTGTACACACATTTATAGTGATTCTTGCCTGAGAACGACTTCACTGTTGGGCTCCTGAATCCTGAAAGCAGCGTAAAGCTCCTGATCCTCAGGAAAATCTGCATCAAACACATACAAGAGTTTATGCTGTGGACTCAACATATAGAAGGAAACAGATCCAGTGTCCCGGTCCACGAACACACCCAGTCTTCTGACAGACTCTGACTGAATTAATACAGTTTTATTGTTGTGATGAGCCACACATGAACTTTCTGACAAACATAAACTCCACGAGATCTTATTGTGTCCCAAACACACGGCCCTACTCGCTCCCTTTCTCTCCATTCCCTTACAGGCCACGCCCACATGCACGTCTGGGCCAATCACATCCACTGTATAGAAGCACCGTCCAATCAGCGGCTGCTGGCTCAGGACCTGGTTGCAGTCATCGAATCTCTCGTTATTAGCAGGAAGATGTTGTTTCTCTTTCTGACGAGTGACTTTAGTGTTGTTCTCGCTCAGATAGAGGAGTTCATTAACCGTCCAAGGGTCAAAGGTCAGCACTGCGAAATCTAAGAACAGATTCATCAGAATAATTCAATTTAAATGTTCAATTCAAATTCACAATATAAACAAGATATAATTTCAAAGTGGCTTTTTACATGACAATCTATCATGCGTAACCTGGAGACGTTGCTCTTCAGGAACTCAAGCTGGCCAAAAAACTCTCCATGTCTAGTTCATCACCTCTGGGTGAAGCATCCATTCCCCAGGAACAAGAAGCACCAGGCTATGATGTAAGAACGTCTAACGTCTATGATGTAAGAACCTCCCCTGAAGGAGGGAACGGAGACGTTACATATGGGATCTCACATGAGAGACCAATCGTCTTCGAGTCTTTGAGAAAAGGGCCAATGAAAATTGGTGTGCATTGATTGCAGCCAGGTGCACCTTATCACAGCACGTGTATAAGAAGGCATGGCTGGAATGCACTCGCTGGTTTTCACTGAGGAGCCGAGTCGGCGTCAGCGCGACCTAGGGTCGTAACGGCTCCGTTCCCTCCTTCAGGGAACGTGGGTTACCTACGTAACCTTAGACGTTCCCCTTCAGTCGAGTTCACTCCGACGTTACATATGGGAACAGACCCGTGGAAAAGGCCAAGACTCTAAGGCCGCGTTACGCAGAGACACCGGGGCCGACAGGCATAGCGTGTCAGCAGGAGAGTCTGCACGTAACCTTCCCAATGCCCTGGGGGCCAAATAGGGGCCCCACCGGGATGCCAGCAAGTTCTGTTGTTGTTAAATTTATATTATTATTATTTTTTTGGCTGAAGCATAGGTTGGGGGGGCGGAGACATGAAGGTTTCTTACATTAATTTTTTTAGGAATGCACTATATCAATGAGATATGGATATAAGTGAAGGGAAACATAGCCATCTGGCTGACTGTGGAACAAGGTGTTAATGCCACAACCTGCTGGTGAAGGAAGTCCAGCAGGAGCACAGGCAGGAGGAATAGTTCACCTTGGCATCGGGGAACTACCGAGGAGCACCGCAGCAAGCCAACACCGCCAGTCTTCCCGCTACCTGCTTGTCTGATTTAAGACACAGGAAGACACTGCCTCTTCACGGAGGTCGTAAAAACCTGGGGAAGGTGTTTGATGTCGCCCAGCCTGCAGCTCTACAGATATCTGCTAATGAGGCACGTGCGCCAATGCTGAGGTGGAGGCAACACTCCTTGTGGAGTGTGCTCTTAGACCTAGGGGGCACGGTTCTCCCTGATATAAATAAGACAGGGAGATGGCTTCCACCACCCAATGGGTCAGCCTCTGTTTGGAGTTAGCATTCCCTTTCTGCTTACCTCCAAAGCAGACAAAGAGCTGCTGAGAGCATCTGAAGCTCCAAGTGCGGTCAATGTAGAGGCGCAGAGCACGTACAGGACTCAGCAACCCTAAGGCCGGGTCTGCCTCCTCCTGGGGCAGAGCTTGCAGGTTCACTACCTGATCTCGGAAGGGTGTGGTAAGAACCTAGTTCTCAGTGTTACGTGAGAGTCACCCGGGCCAAACTCTAGGCACTCTTCGTTAACAGCTTGGAGGTCCCCAACCCTCTTGATGGAGGCCAGAGCAATCAGGAGTGCTGTCTTCAGTAACAGGTATTTTATCTCGACTGATGCTAAGGGCTCAAAAGGAGCTTGCCGCAGGCTGGTTAGGGTGACAGCAAGGTCCCAAGAGGGTACTGAGGGCGGTCTCGGGGGATTAACCCGACGGAACCTTACGATGAGTTGGTGCTTACCTAGGGATTGACCCTCCACTGCATCATGGTATGCTGCGATGGCAGCAACATACACTTTTAGAGTTGAAGGGGACAGCCTGCGCTCCAACTTTTTTTGCAGGAAGGAAAGCACAACTGCAATCGAACATCTCTGTGGGTCTTCTTGGCGTAAGGAGCACCAGTCAACGAACAGACCCCAGCTCGTAGGCCTGACTTCTTGCTCTAGACTAAGAGATGGTGTTAATCATGGCTGCTGGCAAGCCGGAGAGATCGGCCATGTCCTACAGCTGCAGTGTTGTCCGTCCGGACGAGCACGTGTTTGTGGAGCAACATCGGTCGAAAGCGACGAAGGGTGTGCACCACAACCTGCCTGGATACTTGCCCTGTCCACGGGCTGAAAAGGCGGCGACACTCTGGGGAAACGCCAATCCGAAGTGTGCCACAGTGCCATGCCCACCTCGGGACTCGATCGTGTAACCAACGCTGAAGCGGTCTCATGTCGTACTGATGTGCTGTCGTACTCATGTTGTACTGATACGCTCGACCCTCAAATGCAAACCTCAGTAGGGGTCTGTGGCGAGGTAGAATCGAGACGTGAAAGTACGCATCCTTCAGGTCGATGGCTGCGAACCAATCCTGGTGCCGGATGCATGTCAGTATGCGCTTCAGCGTGAGCATCTTGAACGGCATCCTGAGAAGAGACTTCAGAGCTCGCAGGTCCAGGATGGGTCTCAACCCACCACTCTTTTTGGGCACGATGAAGTAAGGGTTGTAAAACCCTGACCTCATCTCGGCTGGAGGGACAGGCTCAATTGCGTCCTTCGCCAGTAGGACTGCAACCTCCGCAAAAGGAAGTCTGCCCATATGTAACGTCAGAGTGAACTCGACTGAAGGGGAACCAAGGTTTTCTCCACATATCAAAGACGTGCACACACCACCACGAGACCTTGATCATGCGAAGAAGATTTCCCCTCGTAACAGATTGTCAAAGCGTGTTGATGCAGCTTGAGTTCCTGAAGAGCAACAGTACTTATGCCATCTCCAGTACTTCTATGTGAGTAGAGGACACATTTTGCATCAAATATGGCAGTTTGATCAGATCACAAATTACAAATACACATTCATAGACATTTTAACATCTAATATTGACATCTGTATGTTTAAACTCACATTTATCCAGGCCTGGTTGTTGACCGCATTCTCCTCCAGTGGAAATACTAGTTAGACAAGAGTTTTAAGAACAGAAGCACACTATTATTCAATGACATTTTAAAACAAATGGAGAATCCCATTACAGAACATGAAAAAATAGATGCAGTGGATGTATACATCAACCTTTTGTACACTGACACAACAGCAGAGATGAGCCACAGTACCTCAGTGAGAGCAGCTCATGCTCCCGTCCCATGCTTTCAAGATCATTATAGCGCAGGTCCAGCTCTCTAAGATATGAATTGTCCTTCAAAGACGATGCCAGTTGATAAACTGCTTCTTTAATCTGACAGCCTGAAAGCCTATAATGTAAAAACACTTCAGCATATTCCGACAAATTCTCCTCTTTATCTGTGTGTTTGGACTGTAATGTTTGCGGTTAGTTTGACTTACTTCAGAACTTCAAGATGACAGTTACGGCTCTGTAGTCCAGCTAAGAGTATTTTCACTCCTGAATCCTGTAGAAGATTGTCACTGAGGTCCAGGATCTTCAGATTCACATTTGGTCCTGAAAGCACTTCCCAGATCTGCTCCATGTCCTGACTCTGGAAGTTGTTGTGGCTGAGGTTCAGAATCTCAATCTGGCAGTTGGGATCACAGAGCGCTTTGGAAAGCTGCTTCAGCGCAGACAAACCCAAACCATTGTAGCTCATATCGAGATGAGCGAGGTGAGAGTTTGGAGATGTCAGGTAACGTGTTAGGATCTCACAGTGCTGCTCTGTCAAGCTGCTTCCTTTGAGCCTGTCAGTATTGCATTAAAACTGTTACAATTTTGCATTTTAACTGTTAAATATTTGCTTTTAGCCCTGTTTACACTAGTGTGTTTTCCTTTTAAAACGCATAACCTTCACTACGGTTACGCCTATCGTTTACACTTATCTGGCATTTTAGAGGTAGAAAATGGAGTCTTTTTAAAACGCTGCAGAACCCATTTTACTTTGTAAACAAGCACTTCAGTGTTAACAGAGCAAAATGGAGACTTATAAAAATGATGAAAATGATGGCGTGGCTGCCCATATTCTCTCTGTGTATCTTTGACGACCATGTAAACATAACATTCTGCCTGTTTTTGTACCCATAGATATGTGTTGGTAGATTCCCCATTCAATCGTTCCAAGCATGCGTCCGTAACTTAAATGATGAATTAATATTTCATGAAACATTCTGAATACGTTTAGCATCCCAGTACTTACAGAGCCTTTCTGAAGCAAGTGATGGCTGGGGAGAATCTCTCAAACCCATCTAAGCTGATGTTGTATTTCCTGAGGTCAAACTCATCATATTTTGTATCTGACATCACAAACAGGAAAGCCAGAAGCGTGCACTGGAACGGTGTGAGAGGCTCGTGGCACTGTGAGCGTTCAAGCTCATGCATTTCTTGTAAAAATGACGGGTTCTTGAGCTCCACCAGACAACGAACAAGACCGATGCATCTCTCAGACGTCAGACCTTTCCTCTTTAAAGACTTAATGTACGTGGCCACCTTTCTGTGATCATCTGAACTACTTCTCCTGATTAGAGGCAGGAATCCTTCAAGTAGCTGTCTGCTGGAATCACAAGAAATCCCAAAGACAAAGCAGTTAAAAAGGTCCAAGTGTCCGTTTTTACATTCCAAGGCTTCATCAATCAGATTTTTGATAAAGTCACACAAATTAGACATTTTTCTTTTTTTAGCTGTAATTATTTTCAAGGAGTCTTGATTTCCTGATAGAAATTCTTGAAATGCAAACATGGCTGCAAAGAATTCCTGGACACTGAGATGGACAAAGCTGAAAAGTTTGGTTTGGTAAAACAGAAATTTGCGCTCTGAGACACAGGTAATGACTCCAGGATACTGAGACGCCTCCTCAATGCTGATGTTATATTTCTTCAAGTCTTCTTCTTCGAAGATGGCATTCTGTTCTTTTAGGTGTCTGTATGCCAGCTCTGCCAGGTTCATAATCACTTCTTTATGCTGCATGAGAATATGTGTGTGTGACGGCACTATTTTACGCTTCTGGAGACCTTCTTGTTGAGGCAGATCTTTACCTTGATATTTCTTGTGGCTCAATTCAGTCTGAATGAGCAGAAAATGGATGTACGTTTCCGTCAGATTTGAGGGCATTTTTCTATCTTTATTTTGTTTTTCAATGATATCTTTGAGAACAACAGATGAAATCCAACAAAACAGAGGTATGTGGCACAATATCCACAGGCTCTTTTGAGACTTCAGGTGACGGATGACTTTGTTTCTTTCCTCTGAATCCACAAATTGCTTCTCAAAGTACTCCTGCTTCTGCTCCTCTGTGAATCCTCTGATCTGTGTGATGTACCCATGTATGAAGATGTCAGATGGAAGCTGTCCAGCTGCGACGGGTCGGCTGGTGATCCACACGTGTGCAGACGGGAGAAGTTTTCCTCGCAGAAGGTTTTCTAGAAGGATATCTACTGTGGCTTCTTTATTCACATCCGACAAAAGGTTTTTCTGAAAGTTTAAATCCTTTTTATATTCATCCAGACCATCTAAGATAAACAGAACTTTCCTATTGCAGATCCATTTAGAGATCTCTCTAGCCTCTGTAAACTCAGGGTAAAACACACAAATCAGGTCGAAAAGACTCTTTTCTCCCGTAACCAAGTTCAGTTCTCTGAACGGGAGCAGAAACACAAACTCTAGATCTTGATTGGCTTCTCCGCTCGCCCAGTCGAGGACAAACTTCTGCACGGTGAATGTTTTCCCAATTCCAGCAATTCCTTTAGTTAAAACAGTCTTCATGGTTCTGTTCTCATCCACGGGTGGTCGAAGGATTTGATTGTAGTTGATGACCGTCAGCGCTGATGTGTTTAAATCATGTGTCGTCTCCACCTGCCAGATCTCATGCTCTGTATTGATGGGGTCCGCCTCGTCATTGATGATGAACAGTTGTGTGTAGATCTTGTTCAGAGAGACTGATTTTGGTGCAATTCCTTGCAAAATCAACTCTGAGTCCTTCATCATTCTTGATTTCATCTCACTCTTTACGTTCTCAAGAACTTCTATACATCAGGGACGAAGTTGGAAAGTCATATTATTGACGCATCACATTTATGAATGAACAGTGTTATACAACTATTCTTACCATCTTTGTTTAGAGCGGCAGACTGAGACACCTGTTGCAAAAAAACATGTATGTTTGTCTGGATTTCTTGAAATGCAAACAAATATCTTAAAGGGATAGTTCACCTAAAAATTAAAATCTGTCATCATTTACTGACTGTGATGTTGTCCCAAACCTGTATGAGAAGATCATTTAAAGTATCTGGGTAAACAAAAAGTTGTTAGTAGCCATCGTCTTCCATAGTATTTTTTTCCCACGTAATAAAAGTCAGTGTCTACAAGCAATTGTTTGGTTCCCAACATTCTTCAAAATATTTGTGTTCAAAATAAGAAAGAAACACATACAAGTTTGGAACAACTTCAGGGTGAGTATGTGACTGAATTTTCATTTTTGGGCAAACTGTCACTTTAAATGAGTAACTCAGCAAAATGTACACCATTACAGTATATTAATGATCTCAGACACTCACCATATTTAGGCTCGTGTTAACATCACCATGTATGATGTTTCTTAACATGTTTGGAGCAAGTGCTGTACAACCATCCTTCTGGTCAATTGTGAAGTTACACTGATCTGGGGTCTGAACCGTCAGTTGTCCGAGTGATTCAGAATTACTATTATTAAAATTATTAATATTATTTTGGGAAAGACTGTCATGGTATCCAGAATCTGATTGTCTGCTGTCACCACCTGTTTCAAAAATAAATAAATAACCAAAACAGTGCAAAAATCATAGGGATGCATGATATTGGATATTGGATCTGATGTGCAGAAATTGCATATCTCATTGATTCCTCTTTATTTGGAAACAACACCAAGTCTCTCCTGTGCACATATAAGCACATTTGTTTTTCTTAAATGTGAACTTATTTGTTAGAATTAAATAAACAATAATCCAGTTTTTTTGACAGTACTTTGAAGCTTTAAAAATAACTATAAGCAAACTATATTAATCGCTACATTTTCCACCAGAAAGATGCACTGTTAACCCAAACACTTTATTTTAAGGTTCAGCCTTTGTAGATGTAAGCAAAAGAGTTGTAAAAACTTCTAAAATCTTATGAAGCTCTAAATTAAAGCTTACGTATGGTTTAAAAACATATAAACGTATGAATAAATCAGTATATATACAATAATTTAATTTAAAGTGTCATGTTTGTCATTTATTTTAATGTAAGCTATAGCTTCTGACCATCAAATCAAAACATACTCATTATTTCATGACTTCAATTGCTGCTCTATTTAATCAGAAACACAGCCTAAATGTTATTTGTACAGGGTATTTTACCTGTAATTTAATTAGAAGTAGGCCAGCAGCGGCCCCTACCGTATTAAAACACCTCACCGACCGGAGTCTTTCAGATTGAATCAGCGATCCAAAACATATCGGCATAATCTTTCAAATTCCAATATCAGTCCGATATCATGCATCCCTAAAAAACTATATTAAAGCATAGTGAAGATTGATAAATATGTTGTGTATTACCAAAGTAAATTTGACATCTTTTCGCAAGTTTGGTATTCTTCTTTTTTCTGATTTTTTCCAGCATGCTATTGATCTTTTTAAATGCTTTTTTCTTTCCATAGGCATTCTTAAGGTCCTTCACAGTGTCTTCCAATTCTCCTGTTGTTGTTCTGCAGGCGTGTTAAGAAACAGATAAAGAGTTATGACTAATGTTCACAACTTCACAAACAAAAGCAAGGGTTGGTCATGAGCTGATGGAGAGAGAAATATCAATATTCATACACCTTCAGGCCCATCATTGACAGACCTGATCATGATGGACTTCACATATAATACTACAGTGTTGTGTTAATGATTTCCAAGTTAAGCTGGTGAATGATTTCTACGGAAGGTCAACCACTACAAACATCAAAACACTGCAAACTTGTTATTATAAATCCGTTATCACTGTAACATGTTAGTACCATATTATAATTTGCAGCACCACATAAATACCACAAATGTATTAAGATTCATCATTGTTATCTTACGCGCTATTAAAACGCTTTTAGTATTCGATTATCATGTAGTAATTGTATATCAGCTACCTGCTTAAGAGTTTGCAGAGTTTCTTCTGTAATAAAAAGCGGGTCTTCTCAGTCAGATCTTTGATGATCGCGTTCATTCGCTTCATAACGGCACGTTTGTTTGAGTATATATGTGACGCTCTGCGTGACTATAACCGTTCAAGTTTGAACTGCAAAAGCGCGCCAACAGCAGCTCTCCAGAATGAGGCGCTGCGAGGCGGGCGGATCTTCGTGACGTATCGAGCTGGCGGCAGGAAAACGCATTTGATTCAGACAAAACAAATAATTATATTAACTTGTACTGCGTTGCAGGTGCAGTGTTTTTCCAACCTTCAACCGGTGAAAGTGCACTGGAACCCGTGACTTCCCTCTCGTGAACTCGTATTAGATCGATGCACTCAACCACATTTTCAAACATATGAATTATTGAATTATATAGAGTCATTAGTTAACATACAAGCCCAAGTGTGCACCGCATCCAATCAGTCATCACAACGTTACTAAACACACACACACACACACACACACTGCAGAGAGTGCAACGTTTTGTATAATGTTCAATAGTTCTGTGTGAAATTATAGAGTGAAAGTTAAACACACTAAATTGTTATTTTTTATTATGTATTTTAGTATTATCATGCAGTATGCATCACTGAATGATAGTTTTGACTCATGGTGTTGTGCACGATCACTATATTGGACACTTTTTTGCATTTAAATTCTGACTGTTGACATTGAAAATGATGCAGTTTTTCGAGGGCACCGGTTTTTTTTTATTGCCTTTTTGACAGTGACTGCTGCTTGTATAGTTTTCATATTTGGTAGGCTAATTCTCTTTAATCTATGTTCTCTGATTTATTTAGCATTATGTTTATATTATCTTGTCATCATAATTTGGTTTTATGGAGTTAAAAATGTCTCTTATGAACTTTTATTTGCATTCGATCACATTATTTAGTTAAAATTTTGGGCGGGTATTTGTGAGCTTTTGGGTTGGAAATCGTCCATCCAATCTGGCAACACTGACCACAATTCCTTGCGCTTAGGCAGTTTTGCGTGATTTGCCTGGAACTCTACAAAGTCGTGAGTCACGAAAACCTGCTTGGAACACAGCTTTAGTTCCGCCTGTCAGCTTCTGAGGATTCCTGATATCATGCTTATTTTATTACTTTATTATTTTTGGATCATAATGTAAGATGGGGTTTATGGCTTAACTGATTTACACTTGACTTCAGAGTAGTTTGCTTTAAACAAAGCAACAGATTTAATGTGGTGTTAGATTAGATAACCTATTTATATTATATGGCATTGTAACTTTATTTGTGCACATTTTGCCCAACCTATTTCATGTATCTTTTGTGAATAATGCAGTTTGTATTATTTGCTAAATTATATTCTTTGTTGGGAAGGATGATCGTAAGTATACTAAAATGACAAAAACACAATGTGTGTAAGTTTCAAGACAAGCGATTTTAATGCATACTGCATCTTATTTTCATGATGTAATGTTCTTACAGCAGCTCCTCTGATCATTATACAGATACAGGTTTATTTACTTTTAATAACTTTACATATCACTGAAAGTGAGGTCTGTTACGTATAGAGAGTTGTTTTCAGTGACCAGCAGATGGAGACAAAGGACTGTCGCTGCGCACTTATCACACCAACAAGATTAATAGAGCTGCCATTACGAGAAACTCCCAGTAGATGTCGATGCGTTTAAAACATTACCAACAAGAAAGTTGCTCCAAATATGTGCTCTGGGTTTTGAAAAGGTAAGTATAGTTTTATAGATGTCCTATAGTTTCCGAGGTCTTGCTAAAGAGACTCAAATATATTTATAAAACACGCTCTGCTAAGAAAAAATTGCCTATTGGCTACCCTAACTTCTGTTCATTGTGTGCAATTAATATGACAATAATTTCATAAATACGATATTTAAAAAGACCAATATTTAAAGTCCTGCCAACTGAGTTTTGATATGATACATTTAATCACAGCTGTGACTATATATATATATATATATAAGTCCCCTCCGCTCCTGCAGGGGCCGATTGGCCCTCACTGATGATCAGGTGTAAAACGAGGCTGGATCAACGCATGGACTAAATTAGATCTGATGAAGCAGAGACACTGAACCTGTTGCCCTCTGACCCCTGAGAACATCGTTTCATCTCGTGTGGAAAGACAAACGCAAACACATTTACACTTTATTACAACAACTCATACGCCTGCTTTAAACAACACATCAGACTTCAGTGATCGGACTCTGTCCGGACTCGTCCAGTGCAGAGTAAAGGCAGGGAATAGAGCTGCTAATTTTAGTGGGATGTTTTGGTCCCCTCAGGTGCAGCGAGCTCCTGAATTAGACGAGAGACACAAATAGAAGAGAGGCTCCTAGAAATGAGAGCTGGAAGCTTCTGGGGCTGGGTATGAGGAGGAAAAAGCCCAGGCAAGAGCGACGGATGTGAGTCTGATGAGATGGACGGAGAGGCTCAGATGAGTGATCTGGGGTCAGGGATGCAGGGAATGTGCTGGAGCTGGTTATCTTTAGTACCCCCTGCTCAGGGTGTTATGTGTTCGATGAAGAGAATGAGACGCTCTGAACATCAGCCTGAGCTCACCACATTACTCCCTGCTCTTCAATTCACAGTACAAGATCACCTGGGACCCTGGAGCACAAAACTCATATTTATTTCCAAATATTCAGAAAATCACCTTTCTTAGCAATGCATATTACTAATCAAACATGAAGTTTTGATATTTTTATGGTAAGAAATATCTTCATGCAACAAGATCTTTAAGATTTCAGTTTAATATTTCAAATAATGTAACACATTTTAAAAATAGATATAGTACTTACTTATATTATTAATAAGAATGACACAATAATACAGTTAATAATAATAATTATTATTGTAAAGATGTCCACCTCAGATTTTAAATGAATATTTTAGTAAACAAAAACAGCAAAAATAATAATTAATTCATTTTATTTTAATAATATTATTGTATTCACTTATTATTATTATTTTATTTTTTTGTAACTCTAAATATATTTAATTCAGTATTAAGCATTCAGACTTTAACCTACCATTACTATATTTTAATGACACATTAATAATAATAAATATTATTAATAAAAATGAAACAATATAATAACAATTATTATTTATTGTTACCGTCTTAATGAAATAAGAATAATACAATTGTTTGTGTAGCCTTGTTTATTTAAAATTGAAAAATAAAATCGAGGTTCATCTGTGACTGACCTAGCTGACAGATTTCCATGTGACTGTGGTGATGATGTCATTTCCTGTGGGCTTTCAGTGACACCATCAATGTCATCTCGTGGTTGGTTCTGTGAGAAGGACGACAGGTGTGATTGACAGCGTCTCCACGGAAACGGCTTGTAAATAAGGTTTTAAAGTGGATATTTGACCAAATGACAGCTGTGTGTTTTATGAGGCCTGCAAACACACACACACACACACACGCTTTATTGACATGACAATTGTTACAATGTATTGCCAAAGCAGTACTCTCTCTCTCTCTCTCTCTCTCTCACACACACACACACTGGCACGTCTTTCTCTAGATTGCATCTCTGGACATACATGAGGTGCATCCTGGGACTCTTCTGAGCACTGTGTGAGAGTGTGTGTGTGTTATATTTAGCTTTAGCTCTGATATCTTCTGTCTCTCCTCCCCCTGCAGCCCCCTCCGTCTCTCTCTCCGTCTCTCTCTGTCTGTCACTCGCTCTGAATCTCTGAACGTGACTGGATCACAGCAGCAGACGCTCAGGAGGAGAAGAGAAGAGAAGAGGAGCAGCGTGAGATCAGAGGAGTTGAGGTGAGACGCTTCACATGCTGTGATCTGTGTGTGTGTGTGTGTGTGTGTTTCTGAAGCTGCGGACGGTGTCTCTCTGTGTTTGAGATCATGATGAAGGATGTCGTATCTGAGCTGGTGTGTGTGTGTCTGTGTGTGAGACTCAGCTGCAGAAATATATTGAAAT
Source organism: Enteromius radiatus (assembly GCA_032357445.1). Lineage (NCBI taxonomy): Eukaryota > Metazoa > Chordata > Actinopteri > Cypriniformes > Cyprinidae > Enteromius > Enteromius radiatus. The sequence goes on along the minus strand of JAUCMS010000012.1, from coordinate 7,538,370 downwards.
AATTTTGGTTAATTAAATAAGAATAAATATCAAGCTATAATACTTACTCGACTGAAACGATGCTATTTTAGGAAATATTTGTATTTGATAAAGTTTGCATTGATTCAATGATTCAGTTCTTTTTCTCATCTGAATTAGCTTGACTAGTCACGAAGAATTATAGCACAATATGAAAAATCTCATCTTTTAAGGTAATTTTAATGTATTAACTGAATATTTTTCTAATTATTTTTTTTATTTCTGTAAATATTTGCCTGTTATAACAGTGAGCAGGACGTTTTGTGCTTATTTGCGTGTTCACAATAGAAAGATTGTTTTAGCCAATGACAAGGCAATATGTATAATTGTTAGTTTTACTTGATGTACTAAAATAACAAAACATATATTTGAAATAAAAAATAATAAAAAATCTATGCAAACAACAAAAACTGATGAAAATGTCCAAAATAAAATTAATAAAACATTTAATATTTGATTCACAACATTAGCAAAAACTATAATAGGATCTCAGTGATACTGGAATAACTTTACAGCTCAGTTTGTTTTATATTCGATACATTTTGTTATTTTCTGTTATTTTATGACTCGTTTACACACACACACACACACACACACACACACACTCTTCTCTGTAAAACCAGACACTAATTCTTAGCTTTTGACTCAGTTTTTGCATTGCAACACACTCAAATTTAACAGGAATGAATATTATGGTAAAGGTCTTTGCAAATGTTTGATTCAGAGATGTGTTTGTGATATTGCTTTGTTTTGCAAGACGTGTGGGGTGTTCTGTGTGCAGTTCTCGGATTAGTGTGTAAAGTTTGGATAAAAGAGGCAGAGTTTTGTAGATGTGTGTAAGCAGCTGATACTGTAATCTGCTTTATAAAGCGCTCCTGAAGCTGTTTTGTTGTGGATTCTGCTGCTTCTGCTGCTCATGGACAGAAGCCCTGCTCAGATCAGGGCTCAGGTTTCAATCTTTCACCGCCGGCTCTGAGAGACGGACCAGACACTGATACGCTCTGGCCGAGAGCCCGTCATTCCCACCATGTGCCTCTGAGATCCACAAACAAGCTCAAACTCACTGAATGTGCTCCAGAGCGACCGCATGCATTCACACCAGAGACTTAACCACTAGATATAATGCCAAATACAACACAAGAAAAATACTGATACAGATTTAATTTACTGCTCTAAAATATGAGATTAGGACACATGCTTACTATTGTGCTGTATCTGACAGTAATCAGTGCTGAGTTCTACTGTAAGCTTCAAAATCAAAACGAAATCATTACTACATTACTTGTGAAATAGTTACACTACTTACTACGTGTTAGATAGAGTAAGTAGTAATCTGTAACCTCCCCAGCACTGATTCACACACACAGTCCGAATGTGTTTAATCTGAAGCGACAGGCGAGCGCTCGTAATCTACTGAGATCCAGACACAGTCTGTCAGAGATCAGACCTTCTGCTGTGAAGAGCTGAGCAGTGTTCGAGGATCAGGGTAATGGATTATCACTGGTTTGACCAGCTTGTGTGTTAGATGCGCTGTTTAACAGCTTCATCTCCTCCAGATAAAGGAGTTTTTGTTTAAAACTTTGATATTTTGTAAAACAGAAAAAAATGATGTAAAATGCACCATAAATCTTTCATATTGTGCTATAATTCTAATCACTGACTAAGCAAAGTAAGTTAATTAAAGTAGATGTAGTGAGTTTGACCGTAGATCAGAACGTTTTCCTGATTATCAGGTTTAGTTCTTGTAGCTCCAGTCAGCATTTTATTTTATTTTATTAGGTAACAATTAGACTGTATTTATATAATAATTTAGCTATTTAATATATCTATATAAATAATTTAATTTGTTATATTTCTGCTGTCATGCTCATTATAAAGTTTTAGTTATTTTGTTGTTTTTTGTAGTTGTGTAATATACAGTATCTCACAAAAGTGAGTACACCCCTCACATTTTGGTAGATATTTTATTATATCTTTTCAAGGGACAAAGCTAAAGATACGAAACTCTTACAGAATGTAAAGTAATCAGTGTACTGCTTGTATAATGGTGTAAAGTTGATGTCCCCTCAAAATAACTCAACACACAGCCATCAATGTCTGAACTGCTGGCAACAAAAGTGAGGGG
>JAUCMS010000012.1:7497740-7513134 GCA_032357445.1 Enteromius radiatus | reverse complement strand
TTTAATGAGGATTGTGTAATATTGCCCTTTAAATGCTAAATATTTAAAGTGTACCTTCAGCACAAATATACTAATCATGACTTTAATTGGACTTCTGCATAATTAAAGTGCATTAAACACAAAATGAGTTGCTCCAATTTAGCAGACAAGTATTCCAGTTTAGTATACTAAAAGTACAATTACATGACATTTTATTACAGTAAGTATAGAAATATGAACATGTATTTGTAGTATACTGAGCATGAAATAAATGTAATTCAAATACATTTAAGTATATTTATTTTTTCACTAGGGTATCTATTAAAACTAGCCCTTTACATACAGAAAGATCTTATTAAGGCCTTAATTAACACAAGCTAACAATAAACAACGTGTTTTTACATGATTTATAAACTTTTTGATAATGTTTCTAAAAATGATAAAAGCATGTTCCTGTTAGTTCACACTACATTAACTAAACTTAACAGACATTTATCTTAAAAATGTATTTGTAAGTGTTGAAACCTTAAACCAACCAAAACAGTTTGGTTACATTTGATCTCTATTTTTTGTACACACACACGCACACGCACACGCACACACACACACACACACGCATGGATGTTTCTCTGTGTTTTATAAATGTTAGGACATTTTTCTCCCTTTGGGTGAATTAATGACTTCAAGTGAGGAAAACCAGAAGGAAATGTTGTAATGCAAAGAAAGTTTCTCATCTCACACACACACACACACACACACACACACATGCGCTGCCTTCCAGAGCACTGACATACAGATATTTAACACATTAATCACACACTCTGTCCTGTAACACACACACACAAGCTCATGGCTGTGAGAGGCTCCATATAAGGGCGTGCTGATGATGTCATGCTCTCATAGGCGTCTTCAGTCCGTCTCATTGTTGAGTTTCAGAGCTGGAATGTTCAGATCACTGACACGCTGAACACCAGCAGCAGCGGCTCAACAGCACTGACCAGGTACGACACACACACACACACACACACACACACACACGCATACACAAACTCTCACTGCGTGTACATAGTCTGTGATGATTTAACGTTAAATGAGCTGGTAGATTGAGTTCTAGTGGTAACACTTACATTGCATCAAATCTGATGTCGTTTAAACTTCAAAGTCAGTAGAAATGATTGAGTGCTCTGCTGGGATGATGATGATGATGATCCTTCAATCCATTGTTTCATGTAAAGTAATAATAGAGTTCACATGTCGGCAGAATCACTGTGTGATGCAGATGATGTAGATGTTTAGTCTTAATTTCATGCCAGTTAATAGTAAATATAAGAGCAGATTTTAGAAAAGGACGAGGTTATAATTGCTAGGTGAGCGTGTTCTAGTTACGTACTGTCATTAACATCGGTCCTGTTATTAACTTGGCTTTCATACAGTTATTATCTTCAGTACAGTTACTCTCCAGTGCAAGTATCTGCTGTTTCTAAACGGAAGGGAATCTGGCCTGTTTGATTTGTCACTGACGCGTTCTAGTTGTGGACACTTTTTAAGTGTTTGAGTCCTTTAATGCATGTTTAGTTTGCTGTTTTGAAGAATTATGACTCGTAATAAACCCAGTAGATCAGATCCGGCTCTGATCTGCTGCCCTCTGCTGGACACAAACATCTCTGAATGTTGGACCAGTATTTTATCCCATAATGCTTCAAAAATGATTACTAAAAAGCTGTTTAATGATCGGCGTTTGAAGGCAAAACTTCTGTTCAGTGATCACAGAAACGTCTCGACACGCAAAACCTTCATAATGTCCGACCCAAATCCAGTCGAGTTTGTTGCATGCTCTCTCAGATCATCTTGAGATTTCACACACCCTTATTCATGACGTTTAAATCCTTCTCGCAGGCTTTTCCAAGACTTTTTTTCCATGACATAGATTTTTCCTCACTTTTTCTCTGTAAAAAAAATTGGGCTCTTAGGAGCGAGTCCAAGTCGATCGGGCGGTCCAAGGTTAAAACAGGGAAGGGAAGGAGCGTTCCTCTTTAATGGACGCCTCCTAATTTCCTGAGCTGCTTTTAGGATGTCAGACGCTCAGGATCCCTTCTGCTTTGGTTGTTTACACATCAGCATTATGTCTTCAGATTGATCACATAGTTGTCTGTACACTGCTTAATCCAGAATCAGTGGTTAGAGGATTAAATAAACGAGAGTCCCAGAGCAAACGTGTTTACATGATGACAGAAGACGTGTCATTTCCTCCCTGGGGGCTGCTGGGAATCATAGGCTGCGTCTCATTTAACATATTTCTATTACAGGAAAAGTATGTACTTCTGTGGTGGGAAAGTACAGTACGGCAGCATCAGGGTTTATTGCCCTGCCATATCATTTCACCTTGATTAATGCCATTGTCTTGAACGTTTGTGTCCGCATCTAGCTAAATTCATTACTTCACTTTCCACACACATGTATACTATGAAATCCACTGGAAATATTATGCAGTAGTTTTCAGTGCACTATATTTTAGAGTGTGCTGGCTGTGATCTTGCATACTGTTTATGACCGTTCATATGTAAACTGTGATGCAGGGATTGCACAAACCTATCATGCTGTTGAATTACAAAGAAATGTAGTGTCAGGTCAGAGCTTATGAGGTTGTTCAGATTGCTAAATAAAAAACAAGGGTTTGAGAATATGATTTTGGCCTTGTGATGGCAGATAATGAGCATTTGTGAGCAATTAGCACAATAGAGTTTAAGTTTCACACACTTCAACTTTTGGCTTTCGTTTTTTTCTCTGTTCATGGTAAACCACAAATGTTTAATGAAGTCACAGTTCAAGAAGAACAGCACAGATATTTCCAGAGGAAGGCCGGCTGAACGCTTTATAAACGTTCAGTCAGTGCTGTCATCTCATCAAACACACTGCTGCTTTGGTTCATGTTCAGCAGGACACTGTACTGTGATTATAATACTGTATGTTTAGAATCCGACAATCATTTATATTTTATCTCTCTTCATGTTTAATTTTTTTCCTAACCCTATTTTCCATTACCTTTGAATAGCATAAGCCACGTATCAGTGACACACACATATGGACACACTTCTGGATGAGGCGGTTTCATACGCCTCGTAGCGCTGACATCATCCTTGTCCACTGCTGGTTAGGAGCCTCTGAAAGAGGTTTTGTTTACATAGCCAGTAATGGCCTTTGGAGGAGGGGGAATTCCTTAAAATATAAAACCACCAAGGGAATGTGGTGGTGTTCAGGGGTGTGGGGGGGAGAGACAGAGGAACCCCCTTATTAAGAGACTTTTTCCATTTCCACTCTAATGTGCCTTCTGTAGTGCAGGTTGGCAGCTGTGTCCTGTAGTCAAAACACCCTCCACCGCTGGTGGCATTTGGGAGAAGGGAAACTCACTCCAGCCACCATGACCCCACTTTCTGCCCGAATTTTTCATTTCCCCCATATATCCTCATATGGCATGGACAAACATAGACATGAAGGTTCCCAGTTCAGTTAAATTTCACTTAAAGCCCAAATGCGAAATTGAGGTCTGTTACAACAAATGTTATGCTTTCCCAGGTCTCACATTAACAGTCCTTTCGTATGTTCTTCTCTCTTCCCAGACTGAAACTGCTCGTTGATCAGGAAAAGACATACCAAGAGAGAAAGGAGGAAGAGAACAATAAGACAGTCACAAATCTGAAGGACGAGCTGACCAAGCTAAAGTCCTTCGCCCTGCTAGTGGTTGATGAACAGCAGCGGCTCGCCGAGCAGCTGACCCAACAAACAACAAAGGTCCAGGATCTCCAGAATACTGCCGCTCAGGCTCAAGAGGAGCTGAGCTCTGCCCAAACCCGGCTGCAAGAAGAGGAGAACAAAGCACTTCGTTTGGAGGAAGAGTTACGCAACCAGACCTGCCATTTCCACCAAGAGCAGGAAGCCATGACTGCTAAACTGACCAATGAAGATGCCCATAACAGACAGCTGCAGCAGAAGCTCTCCTCGCTCAGCCGACAGTTAGATGAGCTGGAAGAAACCAACAAGACCCTTCACAGAGTGGAGGAAGAACTGCAGGAACTGCGGGATAAAATCAGTCGAGGGGAGTGCGGCAACTCCAGCCTAGTGTCGGAGGTGGAGGAGTTGAGGAAACGAGTGCTCGAAATGGAAGGGAAAGATGAGGAGCTGATCAAGATGGAGGACATGTGCAGGGATCTCAACAGAAAGCTGGAGAAGGAGTCGAGCCAGAGCTTTGGCTTAAAAGCAGAGGTGGACAAGCTGAATCACAGAATCATGGAACTCGAAAAGCTAGAAGATGCCTTTGGGAAGAGTAAGCAGGAGTGCAATTCACTGAAAAGCAACCTAGAGAAAGAGCGGACCATGACTAAACACATGTCCAATGAGCTAGATGTGCTGAGAGTCAGAATCAAAGAGCTAGAAGCTACCGAGGGTTATTTGGAGAAGACGGAGCTGACGCTGAAAGAGGATCTGACAAAACTGAAAACACTGACTGTAATGCTAGTGGATGAGAGAAAAGCCATGGCCGAAAAGTTAAAGCTGATGGAGGACAAAGTGCAAAACAGCACTGGCAAACTGCAGGCAGAACAAGATAAAGTCAACACTGTCACCGAAAAACTGATCGAAGAGAGCAAGAGAGCTCTTAGGTCAAAGGCTGAACTGGAGGAGAAAATGTGCATTGCCACTAGGGACAGGGACGAGCTCAAAGCTAAGCTGAAAGCAGAGGAGGAGAAAAGTGGTGACCTTCAGTCCAAGGTCAGCATGATGAAAAAGCGGCTTCAGTCACTGGAAGCAGTGGAACGAGAATTATTGAGAAACAAGGCCAAAGAAGAGCATGCAAAGAGCCCAGTTCCTTACCGCTACCAACAAGAAGACAACAAAGTGAAAGATTTGACCCAAGAAGTGGAACGCCTCAGGAGGAAGCTAAAGGAGATGAAGTCAGTTAAGGGTGATCTTTTGAAGACTGAAGATGAATTTGAATCCCTGGAAAAGCGATATTCCAATGAACAGGAACGAGCTAAAGCCCTGATGGAGGAGCTGGAGATCTCCAGGAATGTGCTGTCCAAGTACCAGTTGGCTGAGAAAGAGGAATCCAACCAGGAGCATATCCTGTACAAGCGTCTGAAAGAGGAAGAGGCCAAATCCAGCCATCTCACTAGAGAGGTCGAAGCCCTCAAAGAGAAGATCCACGAGTACATGGGCACAGAGGAATCCATCTGCCGCTTGAAAACAGACCACTCGACCCTACAGAGAAAACTCACCCAGCAAGAAGTCAGGAACAAAGAGCTGGCCAGAGAGATGGAGGCTCTTACACGAGAACTCGAGAGATACCGCCGCTTCAGTAAGAGTCTAAGGCCGGGCATGAACGGAAGACGTTTTTCAGATCTCCAAGTCTCCACAAAGGAGGTGCAAACGGACCCAACAGAGAGCCTGTCCCCAAATTACAAAAACCTTGCACCACTGGAACGCGCCCTGGTCAACGGCAAGCTATACGTGGAGAGTGATCCAGAGGATGAGGTTAATTACAATGAGATCAACTTCACCAAATGCAGCCCATCACTCATGAACAATGTCAACAATCTGAACAACAACATGAGAAGAGTCAGAGGCCCTTTTCTTAAGGCACGAGAAAGTCAGCATACAATAAATGGCAAGATGCAACCGAGACAGAACGGCAATCACGTTCAACAGGGAGACGTGTTCCTTGCACACAGTCCTGGACAACCCCTCCATATCAAAGTGACCCCTGACCACGGGCACAACATGGCAACTCTGGAGATCACGAGTCCCACCGCAGAGAACGCCCAGTCCTATACAAGCACGGCAGTCATCCCGACGAGCGGGGCCCCTCCAAAACAGCGCATCACAATCCTTCAGAACTCGCCAATCTCACCTTCCAACAAACCCAAGGGTTCTCCTCCTCCTCCGGAGAGTCCTTGCAGCCCAGGCACGCCCGACCGCTCCATGTCGCCACTCACCATGGCAGCCTATTCACAAACTCTACCTTCTGAGCCCTGCGGATCGGTGACCCCAGACCGAGCCATGTCGCCCATTCAGATTGTGTCCGTTACCACCGGAAGCCCTGACCGGTCGGAGCCGGCAGAGCTTGTGGGAGGTCATACGGTTTTTCGCGTGAGCCCGGAAAGGCAGAACAGCTGGCAACTGCAGAGGTCCAACAGCTCAGGTCCAAATGTCATTACCACTGACGACAACAAAATCCATATTCACTTAGGGAGCCCCTACATTCAAGCCGTAAACACCACAGCCAAATCCATCCCCTATTACTCCCTCGGGCCGGAGCAAAGGATTCCAGTGCTAACCAATGGCACTCCAGCCAAAGGCAACAACAAAATCACAAGCAGCATTGTGATAAAGCCCACATCCAGTCCGATCTCACGACCCTCACAAATTACAGTAAGTAATATCTGTGACTGACCCAGCCTGACTAGTGTTTGATTAGTGACCCTCCCCTGATCTCCTCTGCCGTCGACCCCTGGCCCCGTGATCCACTCCAGACCCTCAGATCTGACCGCAGTAGCGGCTAACCAGTGCAACTGTAGTGTCTGCCGTTGGTTTGTTTCTGTTTGATTAATAATGAGATGTTTATGTGCATGATATGTAAAACGGAAGCAGAAAAAACTACACGTAACGACAACATGAGCATTTGTGCTTTTTCACTTCACTTTGAGGTTAAGTGCACTTACTGTTTTTGATAGCTAGCACATGATCCTGTACCATTAAAGTTCACTGATTGATGTACAAATGTATTATTGGTTTATTTTCCATTTTCCACTCCGATTTTTTGTTGAGTTTCTGCTTTTTTCTGTTAATAATTAAAACGAGAATGTTAACAAGAGCCTAGTTTATTATTATTTTTGGTAATTCTGATGCAGAGAAATGTTCATGATTGCATGATTTCATTTGTAGAAAAACATTCTAACAGAAAACACTTAATCACTAATAAGACATGGCGTTAGGTTTCTGGGGCAAATGAGCCAAGTCAGCTCATATAATGAGCAGAACCTCACATCAGGTAAGGAGAGGTTGAGAACATGTCTGCGTTAGTTTAGTTCATTGTCTGATGTCATAGTTACTGGCCCGATCCAAAACACCACCATCACCCGCTCTCACTGAGACAAACTACAGTCTTCTCTAATGATATCATGGAAAATGCATGGCCGTTCGCTGCTGCATGAGATTAAAGTTAAAAGAAAGTTAAAGCATTAACTTGATGAGTTTGCATGCACTGGTCAAAAAAGATGACGACTTTTTTGGCAGTAGCATATTATCCAACATCATACAGCATGGTCTTTTTAATGAATCACCTCACACACACACACACATGCACTCGTGAACATGGACTATATCAAGCGTTAAATTGATTCAGGCTGGAATTTGTGCCGTCTGGAGTGTGTATCCTCTGGTTGTCTGGCTAAACAAACTGCCGTTCATGGAGGGCTCGGGAACAGCTGTGATTATGAAGCGAGACGATGTCTCATCAGCCCAGTTAGTGAATCACACTCTAACACACACACATACTCATTTAGAATCGATGCAGTATGTGCACTAGAGATGACGTGAACCTCGTTACCCAGAAACACAAATGACATGCCTGATCGTTTAGAGTCGCTTTTCATGTGATTCGATGATAGCTGATGGTGTGTTTATACACAGCCCTAACCAGACACACACAATCACCCTGTGAATAAAGCTAAACGAGAGCAGTTGGTTTAGGTGAGTTTTTACCTGACAAGTGTGCGAAAGCACCAAACCTAAGCATGCTAAGACCAATAAACCAGCTTAGGCTTTTGTTACTGATCGTGACACTCACGTAGGAGCATGTGTAAAGGCAAACATTACCCAATAAAAATGTTCCTGCGAGTTCCTTCAGCAGAACTCGATTGTTTGGAGGCAGTTCTCTCAGCGGTCCTCCAATGCCCAAACAAAAGCCTTGTTTATTTTCCATGGTGACAGCAGCTGCAGCGCCGCTCGTCTCAGGAAGCTCCTGCTTGTACCACACTTTTAATTAGCGGTCATTATGTGCATCTACGTGCCCTCTGACTCGAGCCGCATGGGTTTCTGCCGTGTTACCCGAGCCGAGAGCACAGCGTGACCCACATTTGAACATTTTTCATGTGTGACGTAAACCTGCAGGCAGTTGGTTTGGTTTTGGAGTGCTCGTTTAGAAAAGTTCTCTGCAAAACATCTCCAACTTCACTGCATCGATTCTGGCAGACTGGATCTTAGAATAGAACCAACCCAGCAAACGGGGGATGTTCTCAAAATGTTTTTGCTCCTAAGGTCTTTGCACAATGAGTCTGAAGGTCTGGGCATTAAAAAATAAATATGACCTCCCATTGTGTCAATCACACTGTAAAGATCCTTGTACACTGAGTTCACAAAAAAATGTAATATGTGGCTCTAGTAAAGCTTCAAACTGAGCCATTAACATCCTGATCTAAACTCACTTGTAATTGGATGGACACAATACCTCTTTCTTTTTCTCCTTTATAAGAACAAAATCCTCCAAACTGCTTGAAGACTCCCATTTTGTAATGTTCTGCGAATATTTTTGCAACGGAGTAATTTAGACACATCGGACTCAGCGTGCAAGGTTTCTGTGTATGACAACGTTTTACGGTGATGAATACGAAAAAACGCATAGGAAATTTTCAGATGCAGAGTGGAAAGACATTAAAAGTAACAAACAAACAATCTTCCAGTAACACTGATAGAATATTTATTCAAAGTTGTCTGCTCTTCAGTAACGTTCTTAAAATGTTAGCACAAAAACATTACACTGATGACATCTCAAAAAGAAAAAATAACTGTTAGTGGATAGAAATATGGATTTAATAAAGAGGAATGCAAAGAAAACTAAGGTAAAACTGACCTTTTTCACTCTGTCTCGGAAATCTCTGAAGAAAACATCCCCACGACTCCCTGCGTCAAGCAAATCAGGCTAAAATCATGTAGTCTAAACGGGGCTTAAGATTAAAAAAAGTTTTTTATACACTTAAAAATGGACATGTTTTGAAAATTCCGAGAACATTCAGAGTTCATAATTAAATGTTTTGTTTACTGTAGAGAATGCATTTGCAGATGTGCAGCAGAGGGAGGCCGACGGTGACAAGCTGACATGCTTCTCCTGCATTGACATCACTCTCTGGCAGAACGTTTGTGCTGATTGTGCAGGAATTAGATCCATCACACAAACCCCAGGAGATGCTCACAGATGACTGCAGAAACACTCGTGTGTCCGCACTGAGCCTCCTGTCTCTCTCTCTCCATCACACCGACATGCTTCTCAAACACATTCATCATCCTCATGTCAGAGTTACTTTATAGGTGAAAAGATGATGCGAAAAGGAAAACATGTTCTCGAAGCCTTCTAGATTAGGTTTTTTAAGATAGAAATTACAAATGCATGTTGGTGTAAGAGCATGAAGCCTTGTGTGTCCATACCAACCAGAGCTGTTCTGTGTTTGAGAGCGCCATCTTCTGGTCATCTCAGCTCCACACACATCTGTGTAAACAGTTTGATTTGTTTAAAACACTGTTTAAACTTTTTGTTTAGTTTTAAAATTTGGTGAATTCTTCTGATTTAGGGTCATGAACATACATTCAAAGCGGATTGGTGGTACACATTTTTGACTTTTGTGTTCCAGGTCAAATTGACCCACATGCGATTTTTTAATAGCTTGAAATACCAGTTAAAATGTTTATTTCTTCTTGAAATTTGGTGTATATTTTTTATTTAGGGTTATGAAGGTACATGCAAAGTTTTGACACGTAGATGTATTTTGAAAAGGCTGTACACATTTTTTACAGCGTTGGATTTGGGGTCAAATGGACTTTGGTTTTCAAGCAATTTGCCAAAATTCAGCGCAAAAAAACAAAACAAAAAACACTGAAGAATCAGATAAAATACAGAAAAGCTTTATTGTATATTGTCAAACACTAAATTATAAAATGCATGACTCAAACGTTTGCTGAAAATTCAGACCCGTCTTCTGAAACATTCAAGTAAAATTTAGTTTCTTCATCTTTTCGGGTTTCACAGTCAAATCTTCAGTGTTTGCATGGCTATATGCACCAACTGACCGCTGTCTTTCTCTTTGGCTCCTGACAGATGCCTCTGGAATCATTCCGGCGTCCTGGGCCGACCAGGATTCCCAAACCCAAAGGCTGCAGTGCAGCGAAAGGATCAAACAGCACCGTCCAAACCCCAATGAACTCTGGGAAATGTGTGTCTAATAACTTGAACCTGATGAACCAGCCTACCAAATCATGAGTGGTGCGTCCACAGCAGTTTGACCCAGAGGAAAGACGTTTATGTTTATTATCGTGTTTCATTTTGATCACTTCTGGTGCTGTATTAAACTCTATAGACTCTAGTCATAGTCCAAAGTACAAAGACTCTGTGATGAAGCCTGACCATCACTCATCTTTCACTCTATGGTGCTCTTTCTGTTTTCTTTTAAACCCACATGAAAAACATACTATAGTAATTTTATAGTAAATACTATAGTGTTTTTGAACCATACCACAGTAAAGCACTTGAACTAATTTGTTGTGGTAATTCTATCCAACTAACTAAATCTAACCTATCCTAAGGTTTTTTACAACTATAGGGTATATTATATTACAATACACTACAGTTGATTACAGTAAAAACTAAAGTAGCCTATATACTGCAGTATTTATTACAGTTTTCAGTTGCTTTAGCATTCATTAACAAAGCATTGCAAATACTATAAGATATACAGTATAATACACTTTACTATGGTTCAGAAAACACTATAGTATTTTTTCCACGTCAGAACGTAATTGTTGCACTCATTAAAGTGGTAGTAATCTCTGTTATGGTTTGTTTCCGTATATAAGATGTCAATATAAAGCAATGATGTATTTTTGGTGTATGAGATCTGGTTGTTAATAAAATACTTTTTATATCTTGCACATCGGTGTAAAACACATGTTGACTATCTACATTAAATTATTTTTGGCACACAGACGTTATACAAACAGAGTTCAAAAGAAATTAAACTCAAATGAAAGTCTTAAACGCACAGTTTAGTCGATCCACAGCTTCTACAGCACAGCGCTGACGTCTAACCAATCAGAATTACTCCTCACTGCAGCGAACCAATCAAAGCGCACGGAGGCAAGCCCCGCCCGCGCGCTAAAAGCTGTGGGCGGGATCAGGCGGAATGAATGAGTGCAGAGCGCGCGCTCTCGGCGCCAAACAGAAAGTTTCCTCTGCTCTTCAGCAGTGTTTATTTGTTAGTTTCGTAAATAATCATTCGTTTTTTTTATTTCTTTAGTTTTCATCAGTATTTGAATCCGCGCTACTGACGGTTATTTGGGTTTTACATTGAAAAGGTCAGGCATTAAAGCGGGATTCGTGCAGGAAGAGAAGAAAGAGTTTAAGATGGCAGATGATTCTGATCAGAGATCAGTGTTAATGGAGATCCCAGAACCACAGGCCAAAATCACAGGTGAGATCATCATCATCATCATCATCATCATAGTTCATGCTCAAAAACCCAGAAGAAATTTAATCAGAGCAGTGTTGGGTAGGTTGCTGTGAAAATGTAATGGTTACAGGTTACTTTATCTAAAATATAATAAATAGTGTAAGCATTTCAATTACTTTATTATAGTTTATGTAAGTGATTACTTTTGGTCTTCTAAATTTCTGTTAATAATTTCCCATCAAAAGCAGGCAGGGTTGACCTTACAGTACAACACCGATTACTGTCACTGACTTTCACGATCCTTCATCACTTGAATTATGATTATTATAATTTAGTTTTAAAGTCACCGCAAAGTCTGACTTACTTTCAGATCATTCTGAGGTTAAATACAGGTTTAAAACCATCACAACAAATAGTTTAGTGTTACCTATAAACCTTTTGGAATCAAATTAGCAGTATCTAACAAAGAAGTCAGAAGTAAGCCCCTTGATTAATAATAATTTCAAATCATTACACTTTTGATAGTATTTTTCATCTTATAGTGCTTGATTATAGTCATTGAAGTGAATACAATCTTGTATTTTTTTTTTGTTTTTTTTTGCAATATATAAACCTTTTTTACAAATACTAGCCCTAACGCTCACATATGAAGCCACAGCGGATGATGATGGTCTTTCACTGATTGAAGTCATTTGACCTCTTTATTTCCACCACTTTCCTTCTTTTTAATCACACGGAGAATGCTTGATAAGTCTGCTTTATTCCTCACAGGACGTCTCAGAAGGTCCTACATGGATATCTTGTGTTCCCGCCTGTCCCCCGGAGCGAGACGCGTGAGACATGGACACGTGTGTGAGTAACCGTACAGCCGTGTGCTCGCGTGTCTCTAGCTATGTTTGGACAATCGCATGAAAAACCACTGGATGGAAATGTCAAGATGCACTCAAACTCTAAAATACTGCACACAGAAGAGCTTTTTATCTGAAAAGAGAAAATGAGCATAAACTACGATGGAAACGCTGCAGAATAAAAAAAGAGATAAGCACCTGTCGTTCACAGCAACTGAAATATTGTATCGGTCATTCTGAAGAAACTGAGCAAAGACTGTTATTGTCAAAGTCTGTCCAAAAACAAAAGATCTATGTATACACCATATACCACGAATCAGCCAATAATAATACAGAGATAGGAATTTGACCTCCGAAAACAATGAGTTTCATCTGCTCGCTTTGAGGTGCAGGTGATTTATCATGTAGACCCTCTTTCATGTGTTTCTCAGTGATGTGTAATGCCAGTTTATCAGGAAGTGACGTTTTTTTTTCTCTTTGACTTTATTTGCTAATTCTTTATAAATTGATATTCCAGTTCTGCAGTTAAAGTTAAATTCACATCTTTGGATGGAAACATGTTGAGTGTGTGCTGACGGTCACTCTTCTGTCTCTGTGAAATGGACACAGGTTCAGGAAGACGCCGGACTGGAGATGGGTCAGACGTGAGCGAGACGTCCGTCTCCAAACAGCTGCTCAACAGTCTTCTTCTCGCCGAGCAGGTGACGTCACAGTTCTGAATATAATACTGAACCGTTCAGTTCAACATCCATGGTTTAGTACGCAGTTCACAACTCTCTGTGTGTGTGTGAGGTTTTGTTGTTAATTTGTTAATGAACTGTGATGTGCCAAGCCATCAGAACCACAGTGAAACCCAGGTACTTATTGAATGGAGGGGTCTTGTTGATTCTGTAGATCAGACCCAGTCGTGTCACGCTGGAGTCTGGTGGTCACGTTATCATCTCTTTATTGCTCTCAGTCAGTTCAGATGGCGTCTGTCTTGCCCACGTCTGACCTCAAGCTCTTACTGGACGATCTGCATCAGAAGAAGACCAGCGTCTACAGATCCATCCCATACTCCCGCCTCGCCTCTAACAGAGACGCCCACTGCTACAGGAAAGCCCGTCCACACCTGATGGCCTTCAAGGTGACCACAAGCCCCTCCCACACTCACCTTCATATAAACACTTCAGAAGAATCAGCAGTTCAGCGTTAGTACGTTCATCCTTTATAAAGTTTTGTCCCAGTCATTAGTGAGCGCTTTATAAATACAGCTATGAGATTGGGTTAAGCACATTCAGCTGTTTAAAACTGAGACAGGTGACATTTATAATATTATAAAACAGTTTCTATTTCAAATAAAGGCTGTCCTTTTGAACTTTCTATTCATCTGTGAATCCTGAAATATAAAATATGTCAGTTTCCACAAAAATATTGTGCAGCACAGCTGTTTTCAACATTGATGATAATAAAATACTACATTAATCACAGAAATAAATGAGTTTAACACACCTTCACTCAGAAAACAGCTGCTTTCATTTACTTTTTGTAATGTATTCATTAGATCATGTAAATACAGCAGAAGAGACTCTTAATAACCGTGGACTGCTGGTGAATATGTTTCTGAATGATATACAGCTCATTAGTGGCACTGAAGGTGAAGTAGAAAGTAATTTCACTGACGTTCATTTATTTGCTGATGCTTTTAGAGAAGAGAGATTAATCTGCCATCATTTCAGTTCACACGTTCCCTGGGAATCAAAGCCCTGTCCTTCATGATCAGAGTTTAGAGACACGACGTGACCACAGAAGCACTGTAACCGTGTGTGTGTGTGTGTGTGTGTGTGTGCAGCGCTCGTGTCAGGACGGAGGCCGTCTTCTCCTGCAGAACTCTGAGTGGGAGAAGCTGCTGGAGTTCGTTCAGGCCGCGTGTCGTTACGCCAGCCAGCTCCCGCAGTGGGAGACCAGCACCCATAATGCACTGCAGAAGCACTGCTACGACATGCTAGCATCGCTGTGTACCGCGGCTCTACAGAAACACAGACCGGCCGCGCACAGAGCCAGAGAACTACTGCGCAGGTCAGGAAACACACACCTGCTTCTGCGCTCACACAGCGCTCATGTGCTTCTTACAACAAATGAGATAGGAAAAAAAATTATTATTTTTTTTTTCTAGGTTCAAAATGGCTCCGGTGTCGAGGCGAGCGATTGGCCCGTGTTTAGAGCAGCTGGAGAAGATCCTGCAGGACTATCAGAGCACAGCACCACACACTCAGATCCAGCCCTAGAGCTCTCTGATGAGTGACAGCCCTGAACACTGTGACACGCGCTGATCCCGCCCACACAGGGCATGTGGTCCACCCAAGCTCCGCCCTCTGGGGAATGTGACATCCCCCCCCCATGCTCCGCCACCAGGGCATGTGATCCACCCAAGCTCTGCCCAGGGGGGCATGTGAACCGTCCAAGCTCCACCCCTGGGTCCACCCAAGCCCCCGCCCCTGGGGCATGTGATCCACCCAAGCCCCGCCCCTCAGGGCATGTGACACTCCCCAGGCCACATCCGCCTTACATGAAAGGTCCCAGAATGCCCTGCTGCAGCCGGACTGATTACTTGAATGCTGTGTTGATGGAGCAGCTGTAAATATGTTTGTGTGAAGGTTCGTCTCGTCTGTCTGTGCTGCACTTTTAAATGTCTTCGTCTGTTATTAGTTCTTTTTTTTATAAAGGACTGTCGTGTTTCTCTTCTTGTGTGCTTGATTATGACAGACTCTGATCAAACAGGAAGCAGTAGATGTGCTGTTGATGATGTTTATCATAAACTCATAAACAGGATCCTAACACTCAGGACATGAAGTGCTCAGTCAAAGCTCCAGTGTCTGAGGGATTAGAAATGAGGTGCGTTCGAGCTCATGCGGCGCTGCGCAGATCGATCGGCGAGATTAGCCGAAAGCAGTCGGGGAGGAGCCGTGAAGTCGGACGCGTTGGGGATCTCGTTGCTTCCTCAAACATGGTAGATCACGTGGCATTTGCCTACTTTATTGCAGATGAACTGGAAGCTATAAAAATACCTTTTTTGTTGGAAGAAATGCAGCAGAAAGT
>JAUCMS010000012.1:7468544-7481848 GCA_032357445.1 Enteromius radiatus | reverse complement strand
AATAGTGTTTAAGATTTTGACAACTGTGGGATTGATTTGATGAAAGAGTTTTGGTAGTTGACAGTTTAGTTTTTACAGTGGGATTTAGTCTTTTAGCAACTCAGAAAAACTGTAAATTAAAAATAAAGTATTTTTGTTTTATTTTTATGACAGTCACTAGTCATACAATATTAATGTAATTATAAAACTATTTCTGTGATTGTTAACTTGCCCCGGTTTCTTTTGTTTATATTACTGTAGATATAATGCATTTTAAGTATAGTATATATGTTTTGCCTCTTGTACATTAAAACTAAATGAGAAACTGTGACTGTAATTGAAAGCATTCATCAAAACTGAGGTTCAGTGTGTTCACTTGCGTCATTTATGAGCTGAACAAACACGATGATAGTGTTGATATCTGGAGAGGCTGAGACAGAATGCATATTTCATGTCATCATCCGACAGAACGGACAGGTTTGAAGGCAGCGGCTTAATTAACGTTAGGTGTTTCTGCTGGGATCTTCATCAAACAGTCCAGTCTTCATCTCCTTCACGTTCGTTAGAGGACGGTGTCTGGATGTTTCTCTGCGTGTAAATCTGGACGGTCGTATGATAATGATGTCACTGCTGTGATGATGCCACGACCTAATTCTGTGATGCAGTGTAGTTTTGAAGCGCTGCTGCTGTCGTGTTAGGGGCCGCTCACATATCGCGTCTTTTGCGCGCACAAGTTCGTTATTTCAAATGTAGACGCACGGAATGCGCGCTCATAATAGAAGCGACACGGTCGTGGTGCGACGCGCTCGTTTTTTCCAGTCGCGTCCGCGCCGCATCGAGATATAAACATCTCAACTTTTCAGAATGCCGCAAGCGCACCGCAGGTCATGTGACAAGAACCAACCAATCAGCTTCCTCACCTTTTCCGTTACTTTGAAACCTCAGCGGAAAAATGGAGGAGCAGCTCATCATTGTGGTTTCTTAGTAAATAGATCTTGTAACAGAGTTACAGCAAGGGTTTTTCGGTGGTGGAAATCCATTGTTGAAATGTCCTTGTTTTAACAGAGCGCAGCTGATGGTTGATTAGCAACGACAGACGCCTCCGGAGCGCTTTGGAAAAAAGGAGAAAGCGGCGCGCCCAGCATTTTCCATGCATTTTTTTTACTCAGGTCAGGAGCGCCTCTGATTGGCTGCTGCGATCATGTGCTCAGCACACTCTCTTGTGATTGGCTGCAGTGAACAGAACAGTGAACACTGCTAGCGTTTAAGAGCTAATTTTAATGTGTAAACACTTTGTGAAATACACTTGGAGCACACATTTCGAACTGACATGCTTATTATTATTATTATTATTAGCGAGTTATGAGCTACTTTTAGCCTTGAGATGTTTTGTAAATAGTTAGATTTTGTCAATAATTTTGCACGCAAATAATGGTTTCAGCTCTCTGCCTTGTAAACCACTCCTAATTAATGTCATAAACATAAAACATCAACAATCATCATAATTTAGAGCAAGCTGTGAGAAACCTGCACTACTCCGACAATAAAAAGTACGTCAGACCCTGACATGACGCTAAGCACTTTTCCACATCAAATACCGTTTTGATGAATATGAGCGCTGGCGTTGATTTAAGTGCTAGTTGTATCTCAGTCAAATATTGTTTTGTCCTAACACATCAATGGAAAGAAGATTTATTCAACTTTCAGATGATGTATAAATCTCAATAAAAAAAAAAAAAAGACCCTTATAACTGGTTTTGTGGATGTGTCCACAAAGGCGTGTTTGATGACGTGTGTGTTTGTGTTGTGTTTCTGTGAGGGTCAGTGTTTGGAGCAGATCTCCTGTGTTTCGGGCCCCGGAGGCTCTGGCTCCGCTCCACGTCTCTATCGCCGCTCACACATCCATCTGTCAGAGACTCGTGCTCAAGATGTTCGTGAGATCCCGCACCGCTTCGTTCACTCGGCTTGTGTTCGCTGACTGGCAGCCGCACGAGTTTCTCCGGGACCTTTGGCCATCTGGATGAGCTGTCACACACACACACACACACAAACGCGTTCACTTCTGCTGCTCCATTAAAAACAATACCCAGCCATGAATATTTCATACTGTCCTTCAAACCGGATGTTTTACATGGTTTTACTGAAGTCCTGCGCGTCGCTCAGAGAAAGTTGGCTTCCAGAGCCGTTTGTGCTGGGTTTGGTTCGTGGCAGATGTTCGTCTCCGCTTCAGTAATGCAGGATTCTGGCATGCTTTAATATTCATAGCACTTCAGTTTGATTAAAGATGTTTGCGTTTTTATTAAATGCAGGATGAGTGTCAAGAATGTTACTAGAACTGCTTTGATAAAGCTCAGAGATTCCAGATGATTTCCATCATCAGACCTGACGTGATCTGAACACACACGCGCGCGCGTGTTGTGTAATGCTCCGGTGTGATAGCTCCTTGATGCTGAACAAACGCCAGTCTTTCATCACAAGTTTAAAATGATCAGGAAGGTAACCTACGTTTGAACTATTTCTAACAGGGTTGTAAAGGTAACAAAAGTTAATTCTGCAATCCTTCCAGGATAATTGTCAGAAAAATGTTGGTTCCTTTTGTTAGATTTCTCTGTATTTGGTTGACCAGTGGTTTGGAAAGGCTCCCCAATGTATTCGATTTCTCTAATACATAAAATAAGAAAGCTTGATCGAAGTCCAGGGGAAAAGCGTTTTATTCAAGACAGTTGTGTAGTATAGCCGTCTTCTGAATCTTAACCCAACGTACTGAGTGTGTGACCAGATCTTATACCCTGACATCAAAGGGCAATCAAACAAAAGACAGATGCTATCAGGACCCCCTACTGGAGGTCTTATAACCAGATCGTATACCTTGACGTCAAAGGCCAATAGGCATTGTTTCATTGTATGGACATTTGAATACTGAGGTGCAGTTACAATATAACAACAATCTTTCACTTTGCAACCCTAGTTTCTAGTTGAATTCCAGTGTATGATGTAAAAAACCAACAAGTGATTTTTAATTTGTATCATTATATCCAGCATGGAAACCCCGAATTATAATAGTTTCTTCTTTATTTGCTGCACATTTTCTCTTCCTCTCTTCTGTAAATGCTGTGTGTTGATGTCACTGGTCTGTCATACCCAGTGCTTCAAATTAAAAAAGTGTTTTTTTCACCCTCATCCACAAAAACAACCCCCTTCTGCCTACAGTATACAGTCTTTAAAAGGCATATAAATAGTTTTAAAACTTTTTTGTTTTGAGTAACGCTTTATAATAAGATACAGTTAATTAATGCATTAATGAGCAATGCATTTATCTTAGTAATTTTTATTAACAAATGCATCTTTTGGTTTAATTATTGATTTATTTTGACTAGTGTAGTTATTAATATAACCCGAACGAATGAAAGCTTACTGTAAGTTACTGTTACTCTCCTCCTCCTCCTGTCGAGCATCAGATTGTGTTTGCAGCTGTAATTTAATAATTGAAGCTCATTCTGAGTGAATCTCAACCTGATGACATTGAGACGTTCTCTGATGCATTATGGGAAGATCATCAGCTGATAACCTTCCCTCAGCATTGAGCGTAACCTCATATTTGGCATCAATCAGCAGCACGCAGTTATGAAAGCGAGCTGATTCTGGGTCACGCTGCATCAATTATTTTTATTTGCAGTTTGCTGCATTAATATTTCCTCTGGACTCGAGATCTCTGTGAGTTCATCACACTGTCCTGTTCTGCTCGTGATGATGAATTCAGCTTCACCGCTGCAGGAATCAGTTGCTAGGAAACAATCATCACAGGAATAAATCTCTGCGCTAAACTTTCAGAACTCTGTTTGCACAATTAAACGAATGTTCAAGACTCTGAGAATCACATGGACGTTTGCAGTGCAGTGACTCTGGGGGGAAACGGATCCTTCAGTCGTTTTGAAGCATTACGAACTGCTTTGAGTTTGATGTTAAGCAGTCAAACACAGCGTGGATGCGGTTGCCATGGTTCCTGTCGGGCTGTAGTGGTGTGTCTGAAGAACAGAGGCATGTAATCATCTTCTGTGGTTAATTAGGGCTTATTAGCTTCATGTCCAGTCTGCAGGCGAAAGTCAAGTGCTGTAAAAGCAGAGCGGCTAAATAAAGACTGATTTCACTCCTGTTTCTTGGAAACAAAGCAGCACACAGAGAAAGAGTGTTGAGATTCTGCTGAACGCCTTTAAACACATCTAATCATGCTGAGCTACAAGTGTTACACTCTCAGAAGAGTGTGTGTGTGTGTGTGAGTGAGAGTGAGAGAGAGTGTGTGTGTGTGTGTTTGTGAGAGAGAGTCCTGTAGCTATTGTTATTGGTATAATCAATAAAACGGGGTGACCAGCAGTTTCTGAGGATCAGGTCTTCATCAGGTGTCCGGTGACTCGGAGCTGAACTGTTTTATTCTGCGTGAGTTGAGAGTGAATTTGGATTGATTTAACCAGGAATGACCGAGGCATTTTAATTCAGAGAAACAGCACACGTGTGGAGCATTCTGGGAAATAAAAAAATATGTTTTCAAGTCCCTTCGGCCAACGCTGATAGTTTTGATAATATCTGAAGTATTAAGGTTGAATATGAATGAATCCTGTCTTGTATTCAGACTCCTTGATGTCTTTCTTGGAGTTGCTTCATTCAGCTTCTCATCCTGAGCTTCTCTTGTTTCAGAGGCTCATCGTCATTCTCTTTTCATTCCAGCGTTTCTCTGCTCTTAATCTCGTGTTCTGTTCTCTTCTCTTCTCTCGTGTCGCTTCTCTTCTCCGTCGGGGAGTTTTAATTAAAGCAACTGTATTTCACAGGCTTAACGAATAAATCCAGGCTTCCTGCTACAGTTTCATGACCTCAGACTCGTTCTGATTTAATGTCGGAGGAAACGAGGGAAGAGGAAGGACTTGTTTATCCTGCGTTCAGACGCAGTGTTTACACACACCTGCTTTTATGAGTGTTTTGGGGACATTCTGAAACACTTAACGTGGCTCAGGACATTAAAACTTCATAAACATCATTAATAAATGATCCTGTATAGAGTCTGGTCTGCTTTTAATGCATTAAGCTAGGTTAGTTTTTGAAAAATAATCTAGGATTCACTTTTACTGAATAAATACTTTAAAAAGTAAATGTCTGTAAAATCTTTACCTAAACTTAAAATAAAAATAATACTAATATATTAGTATCTCATTATTAATAATGCTAAAATTGCACTGGTCCAGTCAGGTTGAATAAATGTGTAAAAGTGTGAAAGTTCACCAATAAATGTCAATAAAACATTGATTTCCACAAATAAGCTCCTGATGGAGTGCTGAGGGGATGACAGGAAGCTGGTTTACGCTCCTCTGCATGGCGTTGGTTACTCCCAGACACAGGACGATCCTCAGCAGCGTGAGTTTGCTGTAATGAGCTGATCCTGGACGCTGGGGTTGGTTCGGTGGAGGATTGTAAAACACGCGTGTAAACCGCAGCGCAGCGACTCTTTGTTGGCTGTAATTGAGCTGATTGTTTAGTGTGAGTCGAGCAGAAACCCCCGGGAGATGAAGTCATCTTCTCAGCGGGATCTTTCTCAGATGTCTGTGTTTTTTGGGAGGATGACATCAGCTCTGCTGCAGCTCATTAATTATGCAGCAGAATCAGACGGAGAAAATGTGTTGCGTTTACTCAAAATATGCATGGGTCAGTGACATTAAACACCCGCAATGATAGAAATGTCACAAAAGTGATTTTATAAAACAATGTCTGCTTTTAAGGTTTCAAATAAGTCTTGGGAGAATAAAATGTTAAAATGTGGGTGAAATAATGTTTCATTCTCAATCACCGTAACACTTATATTTGTGTAAAAACTGAAATTTATTCTGACCAGTAGTCTAAAATATATTAAAGAATAAATCAGACATGATTGTGAGACTGAATGAGGGTATATTGGCTGTTTTCTGTTAATCATGCTTAAAATGTGTATTTATTTTTTGCACAGAAAAAAAACCTTAATTAAATAAGACGCTTTCTAATGTATTGAAAAACAACAGCAACTATAACTATACAGCTGTATTGTTTGGACGTCTTTGACCTGCATGCATCACAATTTATAAATACATCCAGCTTGAAAGAAGAAAATGTTTATTAGTTCTTTATTCAAAAGTATCTACGGTAATCATGTGATAGCTAATTGTTGACTTAACACTTGACTTGTGTGCATTAAAAACACTGAGTTGGGCCAACACACAGTTTAGATCTTGAGATATTGAGTAAAACTTTAGTTCAATTCAAGATTATTAGTGCTTTTCCTGATGCAGTCAGTGGTGATTATGTCTAGTTGATGCACATAAGGTACAAATGTACGGGAAAAAAACTATCCAAGCAGTAATATCTCTATCTAATCGGAGTTTAATAAGAGAAAACGATTGCTCAACCAGTCTATTTTTAACACACTGTGTTAGCATAGTTTATAAGTTTGACCTGGTCTTGTTGAGAGATACAGCATGTAGTTGAGTAGCATCATCATAACAATGGAAACTAATAATATTATAAAGAGCAGAGGACCCAGGATAGATCCTTGTGGCACTCCATACTTTACTGATGATGATGATGATGACTCCTCATTTAAATAGAAGTTGGTAACTCTGAAACAGAGTTTGTTTGTTTGGTTTGGAGAAAGCTCTGAGCGCTTCGCTGTAATTCTGCCTGATTCACTTCCTGAGGCTGATCATCTGAAGCACATTTACACTGAGCGTTGATTGTAAGATAAACACCTTTAAAGCATCGCTGGCTCATTTATTACAGCAAATAAGAGTCGGACATGAATCCTTTCATAGCTGAGATTGCACATTAAAGCCTCTGAACACAACACGCATCATTACATGACAAACTCTGATTAATGAGCCATTTCAACACAACGGCCTCGGTGGATACGCTGCTCTCTCGCGGCTCGCTCGCGTCACTCCTGCTTCTGTGTGTGTGTGTGTGTGTGTGTGTGTTATCATAAATATCATCAAGGAACAACTTGCAAAAATGACTCCTCCTCCAATATTTGTGTCTTGTTTTCCAGTGCAAATATCCAAACATCCTTAAATCAAGAAAACTTTACTGGAGATGAGAAATGACAGAAGATATGAAGTCTTGTTTTCTAAAAATAAAATCAAAATGAAGTGAGTTCATGATTAAAGGAAGAATGAATCTGTCGCTGAGGTCAGAATGATTGATTTGTTTTTCGTGTGTGTCGTTTGATGTGTAATGTGTTATTGTGGAGGCTCTGTAATGAACCGTTTTTATTTGATTGGATTTATTTTAGTGTCGTATGAAGGCGTGTGGACGAGTGTCTCTGTTTCCTGCAGCAGAATTCACCTCACACTCGCTCCGGCTCTCAGGAATGACCTTTAGTCCGAGAAACAATGGCAGGCATCCGGCAGCTTCACTTCGGATGATTGTGTAATTGAAAAGCGCGGCAGGAGTTTTTCTGGGTCTCGGCAGAGAATGACATCTGCCATTGCTCGGCTTGGTTACTGCCGCTTGACTCTCTTTTTCTCCTTGAATGAATCTCTCGACTCTTACCTGCATTCAGACGACTCAGACACATCTTTAAAACGACCCGTTTCACCCAAGAACACTTCCTTTAGCAGTGCTGCTGAGTGAGCTGATCAGGTAACCGACTAGTTTTAAATCGATGATGTGTTTGTTGACCATCTATCATCTTTAGCAGTTGTGTTTTGTTTGTATACAATTTTTACAGAAATGTATGTTTCTAATGTCTTAGTTTTTCAGATCCTCATGTGCTCCAAAAACTCTACTTACAATGAATTCACTGCATCTGCTGTTTTTGGATGTGAAGTATTGAATTTTACCCCAATCTCAAATTGATCAGTTTAGAGCCGGATGAAGAGAGAGTTTACTTTTGGAAACATTTACATTTCTGCATTTAGCAGATGCTTTTATCCCAAGTGTCTCACAATAGAGGAGTATAAACAATTGGTCACGGAGCCAGCAGTATTCACGTTACACAGTGCCAGATTTATTAGATCGCTACTTTAGGAAATAAGCTAGAGTAGACCGCTGAATCCACTCACATCCCCCTGATCCTGATATAAACTATAATACTATAATTAAACATTTTGTAAAAAACAAAACATTTTCTTTCAATCCTATGTGATTTCCTTTGATGAAGGACTTCATGAATTATAATGGTCTGAGGGTAACAGCTACAGTCCTACACGATGATGCTTAAACCTCACTATCAATCACCACTGAGCGTTTATAACCTATAATAACTGAAGAGAGAGACAGACTAATATTAGCGTAGATGTCATTCTTTTTCTGATGTAACGAGTACATCGTACTGAACTCCCGAGCAGTATTAGGTCAATTGTTCCAGAGTTTGGGGCTAAATAGGAAAAATATCTGCTTGTCCTGTGCTCCAGAGACACAAATAAGCAGAAATTAGAAGAATTACTATTGCCAGTAATGTGATAAACTATTTTTCAACACTGGTGATGAACCTGATTACTATTAGCTGATGTGTATAACGTGATTAAAAACGATGCCTATGAAAGAGACTGATGATTACTGATGAAAGAACATGAATGCAGAGGACAGATGATGTGTTTGCTGACACGGTTGGGGCCGAAGGTCACGCTCTGAGAGACGCCGCATCGCTGATGAAACCTGCAGCTATTTAAAGACTCGGATGCATGCTCTTTACAGCTCACCGTTACATAATTAATGCTTGTTTCATTTGATTGCGCAGCCTCCGCCGATCAATAACCCGCGGTCTGCGGCAGGCTCCGTACAGAAGCCATTATGCAGCGTTTGTCAGAAGAGCTCTACACCAGCGTTACTCCATCTGCAGCAGGAAACCTCCCTGAGAGAAAGACCTCGTGTTTATTAGAGTGAGATACGGTCCTCTGAGAAGAGACTCGTCAGTAGATTTGGGTCACGTGAGGAAGAGCCGCAGGCCACAACAGCCTTCATCTGACCCTCTGGTGATGTTCATGAGGGACTCATGATTTTATTTTAGTGAAATAAATATATGTTTGTTCAAGTATATAATTATATATGTTCTAGAATATTTAGCATATTGAGTGTGTTTTATTTTATTTTATTTTGAAAAAGTAAAAACATAATAATTGTATTTTTTCAATTAATGCAGGATTTAAGTAAAAAAAACTTTTTTTTTTTTTTTTTTAAATAGAGCAAAATTATTTGAAATCTATAGAAATTAAAAAATCACATAACAACTGCCATAAAAATCTCAGGAGTTTCGTACCGTTCCTAGCAAAAGTAGCGATTTTTAAAATTTCCAAACATTTTTTGAATGTAAAATGAGCGAACAACACACTAGGGTTAGGAGAGAGAGAGAGAGAGAGAGCAGGAACCCAGCGGCGCGACCCGGATAAAGTCATTGCGCTTGTTAAATTGGCTGTAGTAGCCTTGGGTCTCATTATCAGAGTTTCGCAGGAACTTCTCAATATTTCATGCGTAGCGCCCCTCCTATATATCAATATGTGTGAATGCCATTACAACTCCGCTTAATATTTTAATTGCTTCCCAGGAACAGAGGGCGAGCAAAATTGCTTTGATGTCCCGGAGGCTTCGGCGGTAATGAGATCCGCACCCCTCCGCCTGTTTGGAAGGTCCTGACCTCACATTCGTCTCTGGGCTGTTATTGAGGGACGGGCGACCGGAGAGCGTCTGCGGGAAACGCCGTCAGGCCGCTGCTCTAGAGCTAAAGAGCCATGAAAGATCTCGCTCTGTGATCCAGAATCTCCATGATTTCCAGAACCAGCTCCAAAAAGTGAACTGCATTTCCCAGAATGCATCACCTGCGGTAAATTAGAATTCTTCTTCCTCCGGTTCCAGTTCAAATCCCAGCTCGAGCTTCTGTCTGTTGTGGCCAATGCAGGAATTGAAAGGAGCATGTGAGTTAGCAGCGGTGATGGTGAGGGTTAGGTGTGAGAGTCACTGTAAGTCACTGGTAGTTTGACAGATTGTGCCAAAGCTTAAAACTGAAGTGTGTGCTGCCATCACCTGCCATTCATCTGTGAAATACACACACACACTATTCTAAACTGTGTGTGTTCTGTGTGTGAATCACTCAGATATGAGTGTTGAATTGTGCTCCCCATGAGTGGGATGTGCTGATGCCATAATATCAGATGATTTATGTAATAACTAATGTTATTGTCTCATGGGCCACTGGATGCCATTCAGATCCTCTGGCCCAGTGATCTTTTAAATCGCCGTCTGTATTTGTTCATTATATTTTATGTCCTCTTACAGGTCATTCTGATCCTCTGCTCCAGAAATCTTTTAAACCGGTAGTGTCGGTATCTGTGTTTTTCTTTTATTTTAATGCATGAATTCATTCATTCTACTTTTTATGTCCTCACAGTTCATGTGAGTCTGTCCCCTCAATCCTGCACACAGCTTCAGGTAGATTAGCGCGGATCGCTAACAGCACGCCGCCGCTGTGTGATGTTATTTGCTGAAATAATGAAATACAGCAACACTGAGGTGTATTCACACACAAATCAATGGCTTCAGCAGATTCAGGATGAACTGTGAGCGATGTGAGTGGTGTCTTACAGCAGTGGCCGCTGTGGGAGACGTGTGTGGACTACGATTCTCATGCTAATCAGTGATCTCAGTCGCGTGGATCTGTTCTCTGCTTTATTAGTAAATTGCTTTTCTTCATTATTCCACTGACTCTTTTGTTAAGTCCAGGGCCGGTTGAGCTCTCGAACACTTAAAACGGGTTGATTATGATGAAAACTCAACGGCATCTTAATACAGTAGCGTTCAATTCAGTCTTTCTCGTGTTTTCTGCTCTTCTTTCAGGTCACATGATGCCGTGAGCTGCTTCTCCTCCATGTATCAATGAGCAAGAGTTTGACTAGATTTTGAATTAATCAAGAAATCAATTAGTATAATAATTAATTTGCTTTAATTACACAGTTCTGGAGTAGATTGGAAGCTCATTATTTATTCAATAATTAATGTGCTGTGATTAAATATAATCTCAGTTTTAAACACCTCTGCGTCATTTGTGAAGAGTGATTATATAAGTAATAATGAATCATTCTGAGCCTGACATGCGCATGATATCCGTCTATCCATCCGTATCAAACACAGGAAGAGTTAACCACATTAAACAATCGTAATCAACTTTTGTTTATGCGTCTAATTGTAAACACAACTAGATGAGTAAAGTTTGATGACAAACTTTGATGTTGGTTTGACAGTGCCAGGTCTGAAAGTTACAAGTTACTTTGAAGTTTGAAGGTTGAGAATTCGATACAAATGTTGCTAATATGTTTTTGCACAATGCTGGCGTGTTTCAGCAATTCAGCATAATTTAGCGCATTAACATGCTTTAACATGTGAGACTTTGCCAAGTAGGGTTAGACATGTTTCTAGCATGATTTAACAGGTTAGCATAACAGATTAACTAGTTATGCTAGTGCGTTTCAAACATGAATTAGCACATTGGTGGCATGTTTTAACATACTGCTAACATTTCAGCATGTTACGCTAGGCTATTTGTTAAGCTTTGCTAGCAATAAGACTGCTTAAACACTGTTGTTACAAAAGTTTTCACACCCTCAAAGGAAGTGAATGACCCTGTTTAAAAGTCCGATGTGGGAATTCCCGAAGTCGGATCGGTTCGGAAATAAACAGCACACCGAGTCAGACGAGTCTGAAGGTCTGTACCAATTTTGGTGCTCGTGCCTCAAAAGCTTTAATTAGTTAATTTGAGAGATTTGGTCTCAGAAGTAGAAGAATCGGAAGGCAGCCAACATGATGTTAGGAAGCAACAAATCAAGGTAAGACTAATCGTATATCTCTGCTTAATCCAGAAACACTGCGTTTAGTGAGAAAACAGTGAGTTTGTCTGATCCTCACAGCTCAGATTTCAGTCTGTATCGGGTACATTATCTAGCGCTGTACGACTGAAACTACGCTGAAATAAGTCACTTTAGCGAGACAAAAGCTCTGTAAAGATCACTAGATGCTAAACAAGAGTCCAGATCCTCCGAGGAAAGCGTCTGTTTGAGTACATTGACTCGTGGGATTTCAGTCCAGCTGGCCGTTGGATTCCAGCCTCACTTTCCGACATCATTTGGCCGAAGCCTTGAATTATAAGAGCTGGTATCAGATGCTCTTGACAAGGTCACGTCATTGTCTCCTCTTAATTACTTTAAAAGAGTTCTGGAGGGCCACTGAATGAAAAGAGCCTGTCTGTGAACCAGAGCAAGACCTATTCTAAACCCATCGTCTGACGGCTGTGATTAAAGCCTGCATTCAGACGGCTGCTGGAGGTGTTTGCTTTACTGCAAGTAATTCATGTACTTCTGAGGAAACACACAGTTATTTGATTATATTTCGCACCATCAAATAACGCCTGTCGGCTAAATGTGCTGAATGGATTTCTGGGTTTTGTGCTGCATTTACACAATCTGCTTGAGAAAGATTAGCTTCACGAGCCCGGCGCGGGAGAGCACTTTTATCACGTGCTGGAGAATAATTAAGTAAAATAAATGATGCGTGTTTCACCGTGAATCCTCGCACTCTTCTTCATCGCGTTTATCGCACGTGATTGTGGCCTGAAGTGACGCACACGTGCTCTTTCATGTTATGTGAGTGTTTCATCTGATGACATCAAACGAACCGCATCCGTCATCGAGAGCGGGAACTTTCATCATGTCGAGAGACAAACTCTAAAGCTCGGATTTAATCCTGGAAGAGTCTCTGTGCCTTTACGTCCGTGAACCAGGAGGGAACTTACAAGTATTATTTTTCTGAGTGCATATTATTAAGAAGAAGTCATTACGAAAGAAGTAGCCTGTCATGTTTTAGTACTGATGATGTCACATGAGGGGTGGGGCAGAGCTCAGGCCACTCCCACCTACAGGAGAGGCAGCTCGTTAAGGTAATGAAGTTTTATTCGGTAAGCTTACATGAGGACTTTAGTAAGATTTTAACAGAAAGTGTTTTTATTATGTAAACTTAAAATGTGGAAAATCATAAGTGCTGTAAATTAGGTCAACAGCTGAACTTTACTGAAGCAGATTTTTTAGTCTATCAGGGGAAAAAAATCTATACTTTTCTGTATAGAAAGATGTTTTTCCTCAGTCCCATTGTAGCAGGGGCATGAAATTGTAAAACTGGTACAATAACATAGAGTTGGTTTGATGTATGTTTTGTTTTTCTGTAATGGGTCAATATCACCATAGAGTGCCTTTGACTTTGTTCAAGTTTTTCATTAAACCACATGTTTATTCTTTTAAGAAGACTTTAAACTTCAACAATTGCTGGTTGGT
>JAUCMS010000012.1:7449189-7462938 GCA_032357445.1 Enteromius radiatus | reverse complement strand
GTAGAAACACCATTACACCTATGGAGAGACCCCACGAGGATGGCAAACCAGACATGTGTGTGTGTGTGTGTGTGTGTTTAGCGTTGATGAAGAAGATCAGAACTTATGTTTTCTTGGCGTTCCTTCACTCTTGGTGATGGATGTGTGTGTGTGTGTATTCCCGCAGTGATGTTTTATTAGCGTCTAATTCCAGTGTTTTTCTCTTCAGAACTAAAGGCAGAATAAGCTCCTCTCGGGTCTGACCCAAAACACCGCCGTTGTTGTTTTTTTGGGGGGAGAATAAAAGGCTCAAGAGCCCAGCACGGCTTTTCATTTCACCCCACCATAATGAATCTTTTGAGCGGAACAAGATTATGAATAATGAGCGCTTTGATTGTCCAGGTACTTCATGTCAGCGTAAACTCACATCCAATTACCACAGCCAGATAAAACGCTGCTTTCCTGCTAATCCTGTAATTATACATAAGCTTTGTTTTGCCTTTATTACCGCGTGCAGAAATCCCTCATAATAAACACGCTGTTTGATATTTTAATTGGCAGGGCCTCATGGGAGACCGCAGCGGTGATTCTCTGCTTTACTGTAACTCTGATCATCTGTGTCTCGTGACGGCTAACACTTTACATACACTACATATTTATTTCTGTGTTTAAATGGTCAGTGAAGCTGATAATGTGTGAGATGGAGTGATTCGGCTGATGATCAGCTGCTTAAAGAGTTTGATCCCTCACTCTTAGACCTGACTTTATTCATCATAGCTCTTAATTAGTATTTTCACAGTGTGACGCCTGAAAGTCTTGGCATTCAATATTGCTTCTTATAATCAAATCAAAGAAGATCTGGAGTCTTGTCTTCTGAGAAACTGATGAAGTGAGAAACAATGTTTCAATCAAACTCGCCTCATTTTGATCAGTTTCTCAGAAAAAACGTATTTTGCTATTTAGTTTGTGCGGTATGCATCGTGATGTAACAATGTTTAGTCACTGAAGCATTACAAAAATACTGAGGAAGAGCGTCACTTTTACAGTAAAAATCCATTCAGTTCATTTCTCAAGTTGTCTTTATATGGTCTTGAAGAAGTTTTACACTTACTTGTAGTTTCTCTAAAGTTCTAGATTTGGGTGTTTTGAGTTGAATCTGGTCAGTAGTTAAAGTTTTTGACTTGGATTTTGTAGACTCTTCAGCAGCATGTTCTGATCAGCCGGTCAGATTTGGTGACAGTAATGCCCAATTATGTTTATTATAATTATTACGATGAGGTGTAACCGTTGGGGACAGCACCACCCAGTGATCACCTAGTGATGTGTTTTCTTGGGCTGATGGGATGTTCAGACGATGCTGGACCGTTGTTACTCTCACACTGATTGAGTGATTGATTGACAGGTGTGTCTCCTTGGCAACAGGCGTGTGTTCGTGTGTCAGGTGAGCTCAGGCTGTGGTTTAATGCTCTTTCTGTCGGTCAGGTGGTCAGTCTGTATGGTTTCATCATAGGCTCTGCCATTATTCTTCTGATCGTCTCTGAAGCAGCTCATCAAGTCTTTCATTAATCATGAGTGTCAGGAACAAACACGCAGGAAAACTCTGATTTACGCGAGTTCCGAGGAAACGTCTGTCGCACCTTTGAAGACGCTTTCAAAGTCTCGCTTCACCTGCAAACTCACCATGATGAAATATTCTGTAATCTGTGACTCCAAACATATGAATTCTGCAAATAGAGCATGAGCAGCTGAGGAAAATAAAAGTCGAGCGATCTAAGACGACGCTGATAAAACATGTTCAAGTTTCTTGGTTTTTAATTCCAGAGGTATTTCTAACAGCTCTTGATGTGTGCTGGTTACCAAGTTCAAGGACAGAAATAAGCACAGAGTCAGCGAAAGATCAACCCAGCGCTGTGTGTGTGTGTGCGTGTGTCACTCAAGGTCGTTTGTTCATTTGTTCTCTGGGTCGTTTGTGGAAGTGCAGATTTGAGTGAAGTCTCAGAAACGCAGAGAGGGAGACTGGAGTAAGAAAGATTTTAAAGAAAAGAAAAAAGCAAGGCCACATGAACCGTGGGTTCATGACACATCATCATCACTGAACACTCATCGATAACCGTTCTCAGTGTTCTTTATTTTTATATTTCAGTTTTACTATTTTTTAGTACTTCTTTATTTCAGTTAGTTTTCAAGGCAGCCTATTTTATTTTTACGTTTTCTGTAATATTTATATTTTATTTCTGATATAGTGTTTTTTTTTTGTTTTTAAGAATAAAAGTCCAATTAACACCTTTACGCTCATGAATATTTAATGAGGCCTGTGCTGCTCAGTTTATGGTTGGTTGTTTTTTTTCTTCTCTTACTTAAATGGCGTGTTAATTAACCCTGTCATGTGCGGTTAACTAGCTCTCGTAACCCGGGGTTAAAAGCACTCAAACCCTGTTTGAAAATTACACATTTCTGAAATTACAGTGTGTCCGCCGAGGTTAAAAGCAGGGGTTAAAAAGAAGATAACTGGATTAAGTGCAGCTGAAAGTCTTTAATGGCTTTGGTTAATGCTGAAGGTCTCTGATGAGGATGACTGATGAGAACGACATTTATTACATCATTTGTAAGAAGATCGTTAGTGATGGAGTTCAGACCGGGGCGGTTTGGGCTTCCCGCTGACGAAGGCTCAGTTACCGTAGTTAGCTGCTGTTTACCGCGTTCAGATGTCATGAATCAGAGCTTCTCCTCCAGATCAGCCCATCTGTGATTAAATCAACATCACACACAACATCAGACCTGCGCTGTAAAATACGAGCGGCAGGGTAATGGTAAAATACTGTAACAGTGCTACTGTGAAAAGAACCTGATAATAGTAAGTTCCCTTATATACTATATAAAGTGAAAAACTGTACTGGACATCATGTGACATTTTACGGTAGTATACTGTTTTTGGAAGTGAAAAAGAATGTATAATTTATAGTGAATAAAGTAAAGGGACATTCCCCGACTTCTCTGCATAACATTTCTAATTTTTTCTTAGTTTTTTCTTAGCAGTTCCATTTATTTGGGATCGCATGCTACATCTAATGTTGTTAAATCAATGTTTATTGCATTATTTCAGTGTTGTGTTAACATGATAGTGTTTAGTGTTTGTGTGAACGATATGATAATGAATATTATTGGTTATTGGTGTATTTCAGTACTTCGGTAGGTTGCTATATTAACTTTAAATCAGTTAATGAAATTACGGTGTGTCCGTGCGCAGAAGCGCAGAGAGTTTGTCTTCCTTGAGCACTGCGATGAAGCGCCGGCGTGTTTGGGAGAGTTTGTCTTCCTGTTGAATGCGAATCACAAACACTCTGTGCTAATACAGCGTATAATGTGACACTAAATATGCAAATGAGTCCAGCTGAACAGATGATTTTATATATGCATGTCATGATGCCATCTGTGAGGGTCAGATGATCCGGACCAGAGAGACACACGAGTGTGTGTGTGTGTGTGAGAGCGCATTGGTGTTATAAGGGATATAGTTATAGTTTGTTTTTGTAGAGCTGTCAAGAGCTGAAAATCTTTAAGAAATTTCATAAGTGCTCTGACAGATTAAATAACTTCATTCTAACAGACTTCATCACACAGTCCTGCAACGAGAGAGGAGAGAGAGGAGTCTCTGTCCACTTCGAGGTTTTAACGAAGCTCCCTCCATTTTGGAAACGCCACGCCGACATTTGTTTAAATATAGTTTGTATAAATCTATGTTTTTTAGCCCTAGGTTATAGTAATAGTTATGGTTATGGTTATGTTTATACGTTTGAAGCTGAATTTTCTGAAGTCAGATGATGACTAATTGTGTAATAGATTTCTGGAGAAAGAGAAATCATATTTCAAAAAGTGCTTCCAGCTATTATTTGAGATGAAAACGAGGTCATCACTGATTTTTTTTCTTCTTCCTAAAGCAGTGGCAGTCCGTGGTTGGAGTTCACAGACTCGTGTGAAGCTGTAAAACAGATGTAGGTGTTAATACTCACAGTTTAAACTCCACAGCTGCTCAAATCAGGTCAGTTTCCGTTGTGTTTCTCTCTCATTTGTCTCTGCCGGAGCGAGGGAGCTGCAGGACGCTTCTGATTGGTGCCTGCAGGGCTTGGAGCTCTCTGATTGGCTGAGTGTCTTCATTCATCATGAGCGGATCCGTCATCGGCTCCAGAGACGCTCAGAACAGTGTGTGATCTTCAGAGCTCGCGGCTGGGGCACGAGGATCCGAATGCAAAGCTTTATTGGAAGACATAGTCATACAGGCAGAGGTCAGACATCGGCAAACAGGAATAATCCTGAGGGATAGCGTGGGTCAGTCGAGGAGCAAACAGTATACAAAGGGGCAAAACAGAGCAGAAACCAAAAACCAGGCGGAGATCAAAACACGGGAAAACTCACGGAAAAAACAAGACAAGACTAAGGAACTAGGAAACATTTTGCAATGAGGATAAACACTCAATACAAAGTGCTTTTTTTTGGGCGGAGCTGATCAATTGCTATGGAGACAAACAAGTAGGCAGAGGCAGAACAAGGGAAGCACTAAAACAGTGGGGAACACACTTCATAATAAGAGTCCTTAGAACTCGACATGGGAACACAGACACAATGGGAGACACATTTCACAATAAAAGACCTAAATATGACCTAAATAAACACAGACAGAGCTAACACACACATAACAGAGTCCGGGGTGGAGTTCATGGCATAGCCCTCCTCCGAAGGAGCGGATTCCAGACGTTCCTAAATGGGAACGGGAGAGTCTGGGAGGGATACAAGTCCTAGAAGTCCTTTACAGAATCTGACATGTGTTTAATATTGAACTGGAGATTAGGTGCTGGGCGGCCTGGTCTCTCCCAAGGTTTTTTCCTCCATTCTCTCATGGATGGGGTTCTGGTTCCTTGCCGCTGTCTCCTCTGGCTTGATTAGTTGGGGTCACCTGATTTCTAGTGATTATCATTGTTTTGATGACAGAGATCATTATACATTACCATCACTCTGATGATAACGTTCAGTGCTTTGCTACAATCTGTACTGTTAAAAGTGCTATAGAAATAAAAGTGATTGATTGATTGATTGATTGAGGCGGAGCAGCAAAATGTGGAGAGGGATGGAGGGCCAGGCCCATGCCAGGGAACAGAGACAAAGTCATAGAGCAGTGGCAGACAGTGTAGTAGTGATGAGCCTGGGTCATGGAGCAGAGGCAGCGATCCAGATAGAGCTGAGAGCCACGGCGGTGCCGGCAGAGAACAGACACCATCCAGGGTGGAGTAACTGGTGGAGTCAAGGAGCCCCAGGGCGGAGCAGAAAGCCTCTGGATCACCGAACACAAAGAGGTTAATGATGGTTTCTGAGGTCATGACAGGACAGTCTGAGAGTTCTAAAACGGCCTCCTTGGCCATGACAGGGCAGGACGAGGACTCAGACATGGTTTCCATAGCGATGACAGGACTAGATGATGGTGCCATGGCGGCCCTCATAGCCGTGGCAGGGCATGACTAGGGTTCAGCGACCTCCCAGGCCATAACGAGACATAGCGAAGACTAGGGGGCGGCTTCCTTAGCCGTAGCAGGGTGAGGCGTGGGTACTACGGTGGCCCTCATAGCCATGACAGGACAGAGCCAAGAGACCAATAGTCCTGGGGATTGTGCAGCCACCAGCTAACCATGTTCTCTACTCAACAGCGCGCGCGCGTGTGTGTGTGTGAGCTCACATGCCCACATCTAGATGTGTTTGTGATGTTATGAAATAGGGATGGACAGAAATGAAATTCGTGGCCGAAGGCTGAATACCGAACGCGGTGACTGGGAGGAGCTACTTTCCTTTTCGCTGCTGCTGTTGCCGTAGCCGCCGACGTCTTTCTCGTACTCTGCATGATGTTCGGGGTGTCTTGATTGTAAGTGATAAATTAAACTTGAAGTGCTGTATGTTTTTGCAGATGCACCCCCTCTGGACCATTCACGGCCGGTTTTGCCTCTCTCTCTGACACTTTAAAGTGCTTCCACACTGCTGACATGTCTGCTGCATAAAGCGCGCGCCTCTCATTCAATGCGAGTTACTATTTGATCGCGTCATTAAAAATGTCATTGTTCGGCAAAATTTATTCTGCCTTTTTACTTATTCGGTTTGGTTATTTTCAGCCGAATAATTTCGGTTGCCGAGCATTCAGTGCATCCCTATTTTGAAAACAGTTCTTTGTTGTATATTTTGTATGCAGTTGTTGGATTAGTGTGTGATGTTATAAAAATGTGTGTTGGCAGCTGAAACAAACTCTTTTATAAAACTATATAGACATTCAAAATAAACAGAACTAATATAAGTGACACACAAACTCAAACTTGAACTAAAGTGAACATGAAAGCTGGAAGTATCTTCATCATGTTGGTGTTCCTCGCGTGCTGAACTCCAGTCTCTTGTTAACGCTGCTGGAAAAACTCATCTTAAATTAATGCGACGCAAGAAATGATTCATATTGAAGTAAAGTAACAGTGTTTAGTGCGAGGTTAGTCTGACAGCGAAGAGTTCACCGAGGTGAAGCTCAGGACAGTTCTCGTTAAACTCTCGTTATGAGCTGCTGATGGACAGACGCTCAATACGCTTTTGTTGGTATTTCTGTACATTTATTAGACAGCTGGATCATTTCCAGGTCCTTAGGCCAGATAATAAAACTATAAACACAAACTGCAATTAAACATGAAAGATTTAAAACAAATGAAAAGAAATAATAATAAAACAGGAAAGAGAAAACAATAGTGGATGTGCACAAACTAAAGCTGTGAAAATCATTTAAAAACAAAATAGTATTTGTCTGTCTCTCTCTCTCTGTGTGTGTGTGTGTGTGTGTGTGTGCGCACATCCCTCTTTGTGTGTGTGTGTGTGTATGTCTGCAGGTTTGTGTGTGTGGCAGATCTGCTTGTGTTTCCTGCTGATACCTTAAACTGTAGCAGATAAACTCTTGTAGTGTGTATTGGTATCAGATCAGCATGTGTGTGTGTGTGTGTGTGTGTGTTCTGGGGGTCTACAGGGCTTCTTTATCTCCTCTATCACTGGTGAATGTTTATAAGGGCCTGCTGTAATCTGATCAGATTCTCCTCAGAGGAGCTTCACACACACACACACACACACACACACACACGGGTGTATGGAGGCTGTAGCACGGTACTGGACAAATACAGTGAAAGTTAAGTGTGTACATGATTAGTTAAACTGATTCGTCAGGCATTATGTTCCATATACGAGTGCTTTGATCATGTGGATGTAAAACTGAAACTTTCTAAGACGTACTGGGCCGAGAACGCTGTGTTTTTCTGTCTGTTTTCCACCAGGATCTACTGTGTGTTTGTGTGCATCTTTTATCTTATGCTAATGAAGAAGATTGAAACATCTGATCTTCAGAAAGGCATCTGCAGACGTTCTCCGCTCCCGCTCATGTTATTCCAGCGTGCTCTTAACACTTCTCTTCATATTACATGTTTTCTCTTTATTTTATGGATGCACTTATTTCATGCCATTCAGAAGTGAATATTTGATCCTATCTTTTGAGCTTCGCTTTAGAAACGAAGCGCTTTTCTGAGAGAATGTGATGAAGAAACTCCACAGCTTTGATCATTATAAAAATCAAACTGCGTAATGGAAGTTGAAAGAGACATCATTATTTCACAATGAATCGCTGGGACCGTGCTTCAATTATTATTGCAGTTTAAATGAGATTTTGCCTATTTATTACACCGCTTCTGTGCGTGGCATGGAACTCCATTTAGGCTGCAAATTAATCCAATTTCGCAAGAGTGATAAAAACCTGAAGTTTAACTATGACTTTTAAAAGAGAGCAAATTTGGAGTTAAGCTTCACGAAATGACTGGAGATGAGGTGATTTTTAACGGTTGTCATGGAAACGCGTGACGATCAGGGGTCATGCATTTCTCTTTTCACTCATTTCTGTATTTTAAAAATGAGAAAAAGCTGACCAAAGTGTTGAGATGTAGTAAGATGTAAGACGTAAGATGTTTAAAGAATCAGTATTTATTTCATTGAATTAAAATGAAAAAAAAAACAACACAACAACTAATTATAGGATATTTAAAGTAGTAAGGTTTTTAAATAATCTGAACTCATCCTTTTAAATATTTTACAAAAAAGCATCTTGTGTCTTGTTTAAGGCTTTAAAGAAGCAGGTTTTTGAGAAGCTAAATGAATTTAAATAATGAATGTTTTCTCAGTAAATGCTTCCCGAGCAGATTCAGAGCAACAGATCTAGAACCGTTACATAAACCTAGTCTCTTCAGAACGAGTTTAACTAACTAGCAGTTTACCATCTCTTATCTTAGATTCAGATTACACTAATCTATATTTTAATGTTTTAATTTGTTCTTAAAGAATAAAATTAGAGGACTAACTTTCAGGTCTTAACCAGTGTCGGGTAAGCTATTCTAAAAAGTCATTAGTTACTTGTTATTAATTACATCTTCAGCAGTGTAATTAGATTACTGTACAAAATGACTCTTTCCAAAAAGTATTTAATTACTTATTACTAATGACTTTCTCAATCTGAAATCAACCTCGACAAGTTAATGATACGAGTGTAGACACAAAACATTTCTTTTAATTATTTCAAATAAATAATAGATAACTACGTTAATTATTCTGGTCACACTTTAGATTAGAGTCACTATTAACTAACCATTAACTATGAGTTTGCCCTCAATATACTAATTACTGTTTATTAATACTTAAGTAGGTTAAGGATTTAGAATAAGGTCTTGCAGAATAATCCCTATTTATTTATATTGTATTAGTGCTTAGTAACTAATTAGACCTGACACTGCTCTTAACCTTTAATACAGCTCCAGATGATGTCTACATACAGTCAGCATTCAGAGACTAAATAAACCCTTCTGAACTGACTCTACTCCACTCAACACCGTCTCACCGTCGCCTGACGTGTGCGCGTGTGTGTGACTGCGTGTGCATGTGCGCGCATGTGTGTGTGTGTGTGTGGCACGGACAGAGAAGAAGAATCGTTGGGGGCAGAAAAAGCTCCTCCGCTTTGCCTCGTGTTCCCGGGACAGACTGACACACTTTAGAGCGTCGCGCAGCAGAAATGGGACGGTCTGGAGACGACGGAGAATCTAGGCCACTGCCAATCAGGCATCACTAAACCAAGCTCAGATAAAGCTCCGCTCGTCTTCCTCCACCTGCGGTTACATATTTATGTGTTTTATTAGAGCCTCGTCTGATGATTATTCATCTGAGCACCAGATGCCCAACAGAACTCTTTATGGAAGCGACGCACAGCTGCTGTCGTTAAATCTCCACAAGGTCGTCACAACCTTCTTCAGTTGCTTTATGTGTGCAATCAAAACCATATAAACCCGTAACCGGCGTCCAATCAGACCATCATCTGCACGCTACCAGAGTCAACAAATAACCATCTCCTCCTGCTCAAGCAAAAGTGTCTCGCGCTCGTTTCTGCGTGCTGTACGTCATTGTCACACTTTTAAGAAAGGTCACCATTACATTCTGAAGAAAGAAGGAAATTATAGTCATTTTTATCTCTCTAGTAATAACGGTCAATTTTAGAACGGCTACTTTTCTGAAATGTGGGCGACAAATTACTGCGTTTCCATTGGTCCTGTGCCCTAAAGTACTGTAGGAGTTTTTTGTGAAGATGTTTTCGAGTGTAGTGCATCTTTAACTAAACGTCTGAAGATCTGGAATCTGAGGGAGCGACAAAAATAGAAATATTCAGAAAGATGAAGCTCTTAGCAATGCATATCACTAATTCAAAATTACTTTTTGATATATTTACAGGAGGAAATATCTACTAAAAATGAAAAAAGTACTTAATATCTGAACCGTGTGTATTGTTGGCTGCTGTGCTCCTCAGTCATATATCTGTCGTTTTTAAAACCAGCAGCTTCAATATAAGATTTGTGCTAATTCTAATTCTGAATATTATATAGAATGGATAATATATTTTAGATGTTATTTACTCGAATGATATCCTACAGAGTATTTTTCTAAACCAACTCAAATTAATAACTAATAATATAAGATAATTAATGCAGTGTCCTCCAGTCTCCTTCTGCTGTATATAGTTTCTCAGGCCGGGGTTAGGGGTCAACTGTGTCAAACTTTAGTGTATTATTTGTATTAAGGGATTACTGATCCTGTCTAACGATTTATCATGCGTGTATGTTTGTTATTTATATATAAATACACATGCATTTATATATTTGACAAAACTGTGAATAAGTTTAAATAAATAAGTTTATATACAATATAAATAATGTGAATATAAATATATGTAAATGTTTTCTAAGTATATACTGTATGTTTTTGTATTCACACACACACACACACACACACAATATTTTAAAAATATTATTAATTTATATTTATTTTGGATGTGATTTAATCACGACGACAGCACTACTGATAAATCTACATCTGCATCCTAACTCAAGTTACTGCTCAGGATCTTATTACTGATATTAAAAGGAAACACAATTGTTGTGTTAAGGAAATTATTATATTAAGGAAAAATGAATGGAAAAGTGTAAAAAAGTGTGATCATTTTAAAACCACAATTAACAGTCTGGTGTCTACAGCTTTAGCTCTGGAGTAATAATGTTGATAAACGACACGATTGTCATGATGATTGTTCGACTCGTTTAATAGTGTGACGTCATGAAGCCCTTCTCTCATCATTCTTCTCAATCCTAGCCTCGTCTTCACGCTGCTGTTCTTGAGGAGCACCGTTACGCTTCAGCGCTTTATTCCTCTCGTGGGACTCGCCATCGACCCGTGACATCACAACAGTGCCTTGATCGGCTAACGAGATCTTTAATTCCTCTTTGAGTGTCTGAGCTCATCTCTTTTACTCCTCATTGAGGCTTCATGTGGTTTTTACCAGTGATCTCTCTGTTGACTTCATTGGAAGAGTTTCTGCGATCAATTAAAGCGAATGTACAAGTCCAGTACTGAGTCTCAGACGCCGGGCAGACGCGTTTAATCGATTAAACCACCGCAGCGATGAGAACCGTTCGCAGGTTTAGATCACTTCTGGTGTCAAACGGCCGAAGTTTTAAAGGCAGGCTTGTTTTAAAGGTCCTGACATGAGAAATCAAATTTGCCTTGATTATCAGCGCTCGATGATTTTGCTTTGGTTTCTTGATTTTTCTTTAAATCAACTCTCTATCAGCGTCAGACGGCTAGCTCGCTCATCTCTGATTCTAACCAGCTCTAACACACATTATAATATGATTTCACCAGCATGGACTGTATGTACAGTAGTATTGTTTTGTGATGATCACTGAGTGCAGTTTCGACGGGTAAATAGTGGTAGATTCATCTTACATGCAGTAAAAAGCAACAGATCAGTAAACAGTAATAGATGCTGTTATTTGTGTAAAGCAGTCTGACCGTGTAAACAGGCGCTGGCTTCTTGTAAACCCTTACAAAACCCCCAATTTGAGATCTCAAGCGTCTGCGTGCTGTTAGACGGTGAAAGAGCTTTTGTCAGAAATAACTCTCACAGTGTGTGCTTCATCACAAAAGGATGGAATTCAGCAGGTTTACTGCACAAAGGCACGCAGCGCTGCTTCATTCGCCGGAGCTCTTCTTCGCTGTCACCGCGCTGAATGCAGAAGACACGCGAGCGGATACGCCTGTCGCTCCGGGAGCGCGAGATCAAGGCCTCGGGCTTTCTACAGCCAACTCTATAACTGAACTCGAATCAGTTCTGCGGTGAACGAATCTCCGTCTGCTCTGCTCTCTTCAGCGGTCAGCCCGGTGTTTTTCCTGAAGTGCTCACCGGTTCAATGGGAGAACACAAAAGTGAATAGAAATATAAG
The DNA here is from genome assembly GCA_032357445.1 of Enteromius radiatus. NCBI lineage: Eukaryota > Metazoa > Chordata > Actinopteri > Cypriniformes > Cyprinidae > Enteromius > Enteromius radiatus. Next base: position 7,451,092 of record JAUCMS010000012.1, on the reverse strand, counting down.
AGAATCTGGAATTGTTGGTGTCGTTTCTGAACATCTCTACTGTTATTAACATGTGTTCACTGTTACTGCCTCCCGTATACTCCTCTCCTGAATCTCTGTTTGTGTGTTAGTGAAAGTGTTCAAGGCCTGGACGAGCTTTGGGAGAACTGATGGAAGACATCTACTGCAGCTTTGCTTTGATTATATACCGAATATAATCCAGAAGTAGCATTTGATAAAAACCTGATTTTATTAGCTTTTGCGCAAAATGTTGCTTTTTATTAAATCTACCTACATTCAAGTGTTGCTAAAAATACGATCTTTGACGCTAGAATAAAATGAAGTTTGAAAGTACAGATGTATTACGTGTTCATGTATTCATACAGCGGAATATTCTGGGGTTTATGAAATTCACCTGAACATCTGCAAAACCGCTGGCGAGGAAAGAGTTAAGATCTCGGGCTGTGGCTCTTGACTGAAATGCACCATCTGATCCGAGTGTCAAAAAGAGGAAATAAGTCATTAGTCTTACTGTGTCGTGAAGCTGAAGATGTCTGCAGGGAACCTGAGCTTCTGAGAATCAAGTAAAGCTTCACTCGAGAAAGCAGCACTCCAGCTCTGACTGCACTCTTGGCCTCGTTGTTGAAGTGTATGATACGATAATGACACGGTCTATTTTGATGATCGTTGACTGTTTGTGTTCATGACAGGCCTTTCACCCTGGATAGAGACGGGGCTGGAGCGAGTGTCCAGTGTCCCGCTGATGAAATGTCTTGAGTCAGTGGATGGATGCCTTCTCCAGAAAACCACAGTGCTGATTTTTCTCCTCGCCAAAATTAACCATGGTTTTATTGTAGTAAAACCATGTTTTTTCCTGCATATTGAGTACAATTTGTACAGCCACCGTTTTGCTGCAAATACCATGGTAAAACTATGTGGTTGCCATAGTAACCATGTTTTTTAGCTTTGTTGGTGATAAATGGTAACCATTTTTTTTTCCCACTGCTTACACACATTTTCAAAACGTAGCCTCTTCCAAACTTTACACATCTCAAAAGCAGTAGACTGGAGCACTTCTGCTATTCATCTCAAGTCAAAATCCCCACAATTCATCTACTTGTTTCTTCCTTTTTCTTTTTTTTTTTGTATATAGAATGCAAATTAGTGTTCATTTTTCACTTAATTTATGTCATACTTTATCCCCCTAGTTTTTACTTTACTCCTGGTTCTGAATTGGGCTCTAGCGCGGCGGTCTCTGGATGGATTTCGGGGTATGTTTACGGTTCTAGAAGATGGAACCGATTAATTTTGTCGCAATCAAAGCTGCATTTGTCCGTCTTTTCATTTATTACGGAGTCACGTTTGTCCTGCGTCTCTGACACGGAGAGGACAGAGGGCCCACTCAGGCTCTGAGGGCTCTTTTCTTCAGCGTCGGAGCCCTTCATCGAAATTCCCCTCACAGAAGGGGCCTCAGAGGCCAGCAGCGTCCCAGGAATCTAACAAGAGCCATTCATGAGCCTCACGTTCCACACACACCAGAACAGCCCAGTCCAGTCCAGTCCAGCCAGGCACATCACTGCAGACCCGCTGAGAGTGCCCGGAGATCACCGGTCAGAAGGAACATCACTCACTGGCTTCATTCATCAGAATCCCAGATCATTACAAACATCAACTTTTGATGTCCTGTTGATGCAAAGTGGCCTACAAGTGTGTGTGTGTGCATGTTTATGTGGTTTATGAGGACACAAATGTATTTAATGACATGGGTATGACAGCTATTACAATATGAAGGTGATTTATGAGGACATTTTCAGTGGACCGTAATTCAAAAGGCTTATAAAACATACTAAATGGTGTTTTTTTGAAAATCTAATAATGCCTGTAGTCTCCTGTAAGGGGTAGGTTTAGGTGTAGGGTCAGTGTA
>JAUCMS010000012.1:7424401-7437004 GCA_032357445.1 Enteromius radiatus | reverse complement strand
CTAAAAACTAAAGGCAGAAAGAGCCACAAACAAACAACAAGTGAAGCCTGCTGCAGTAAAACATCACAAAGAAGAAAGCCAGCCTCTGCTGATGTCCATCAGTCTAGACTTAAGACAGTCATCACCTGCAAAGGACTCGCAACAAATTATTCAAAATTCACATTTTATTTAGGACTAGATGTATTTGTACACTTGAATTTAATCTTTAATCGTTTCATTTTGTTTCTATGCTAGTGGCATACAGAGGCAAAATGATATAAATTGTGTCAGTGTCCAAATATATATGGGCGTAAATGTATATAAATGGAGGATATATACTGTAGGTGGATGAATAAATGGATATGTAGGTGAATGAATCTTTGCATGGATGTTGATACATATTAGTGTGGATTGTTTTACAGGCTTTATCTGTATCATACAGATGTTATTTGAAGGGATTAATAATATACAAGTGCTTTTATGTTTACTGAGATTAGTGCTTCAGTCCAGAAGCTTTCACCATAAAGCCACAAGATGCCACAACATAAATGTACAGTAGAGAACGTACACAAATTCATAATATTAAAGTGTCCCTATTATGGATTTTTTCATGCACTGTAACACAGCCCTAAATGAACAAAAACATTCTGTGTTTCTACAAGTTTTAAATCTGAGAGTGCGCCGTGTGTTATTGTCTCTCAAAAACAATTGATTCTGAATCATTGAAATTTTTAAAACAAATGTCAAGTCACTTCATGTTGTTGTCAACATGAAACTTTAGCATATTGCTGCCCACTTGTTGGTCTTTTCCCGTTGGTCTGAATGAAAATGCAAATTCATCCTTTACCACTAGGTGCCGCTTTTAGAGTGGAATTAATATTATAAGACATTGCAACATTTTATAAACCAAAGTGTTTTTTGACCTTGCATGCATGTTGACTTGTTGTTTGGGACACCTAAAGCCAAAATATCATCCTTTTATAACCCATAATGGGGCACTTTATCAAACATATTAGCAGGCCGGTAGCTGAAGTACATTTCTATAGAAATGACCCCGTGGTTCAGCGATTGATTCCTAAGAGCTGCAGATTGAAGTCGGTGTCCGTCCGCTGAGAGCAGCTCTTTGCTCCCTGCTCTGTAAATGTGTTTCTCTGTTTGATCTCTGGAGAGAGACCCGTCTAACCGGACGGTATGGGGTGGGTCAGTCCACGGGCGAAGGCTCGTTAGCGCTGGTCACCGGCTCCGAGCGCAGCAGGAGAATGAACACGAGTCCAGTGGCACGCATCACTCAAACTCAATAAAGCCGTTCCCTCGGAGCTCTTCCGGACTCGGACGGACAGCGCTGCGTGTTTGGCTTCTGTTCAGAGGCAGTGATGTGAAATGAGCTTCGGCCGCTATGAACCGTGGAGTTTCCCAGCGTTTTCTGGAGGAAACATGCACTGAGTGTTATTGGATATTTGCGTGTGTGTTCTCTGGAGAGCGCACCGGTTTATGATTCACACACTCAATAACAAATTGGCTCTTTCTGGCACTCGCTCACTCTTCTTGTCTCTGACAAATGACAGTGATTTATTATTGTGTGAAACAGCAGATTTATTTACAGTTTGTATTTAAAATATAAATAGATTTGAGTGATACAGCGTGTAAAGTAAAAGACTTGGTGTTTGAAAAGAAAGAGTAATCATCAGTCTCCTCTAAACGCACTGCAAACTGTCAAGTCACATTTGTTTCTATAGTGCTTTGTATAATATAGCTTGTGTTGAAGCAGCTTCACAGCGATGAATGGAAAAATAGAGCATGGTCTCATGGAAATAAATGCAAACAGAAAATTGTGCATATGATATGCAGTAAATATTTCCCTGCTGAAAAAACAAACAATACAAAAAAAAAAAAAAACAATCTAATGGTTATATTAGGAACTGTAAAATATAATGGTGTCTATTGGTATGTGATGGATTCTATTGGTGGGATGTTGAATTCTATTGGAAAAATGGCCAAAACACACTACACAATGGAATTGTTTGATGGTTTTACTGGAAAAAGCAAATGATAATACAATTTCAATATATAAAACCGATGTAATGGAGGCCAGCCAGTGCTGTGCGAGTAAACCTCACTCCCCTGACCTAAAAAAGAGGCGCTCTAGCGACTGATGCTAGAGGTCATGGCCTTTAGCCTCCTGGTTAGAGCGCTTGCCTCCCATGCCGGAGACCTGGGTTTGAGACCCAGTCCGAGCGAGGACGACTCGCGGAGAGAGTGGACCCAGGGGGGTTACACTATAAAGACAGTATAGTGTCATCGTTCAGCTTGATTCAGTTCAGATAGAGCTGCGCAACTAACTGTATTTCTATCTATCATGATTCATTTTGATCACGATTTCCGCTACTCTCAGCTTATTAGGCATAATTGATGGTCTGACTCTAACTTTCACTGGATATTATTTATCCTTTATTTTCTGCCCAGTATCTTTATCATGTTATTTAGTACAAATATCTAAACATTCTTAAATCAAGCTACTGAAAACAGAGAATCTCTTTTCTTTAGAAATGAGTTAAAATGCTAAAATAAAATGTTTTAGCGTGGTCAGAAAAATGGAAAAAGTGTTGAGATATTTGTACTGGCAAACAGTACAGAGACACTGAATGAGAACAGCTGGAGGTGTATGTATAATTCATAGTGTTTAGTGTAAGATTGGTGTGTGTATGTGTGTTTGAGGTTACAGGCTCTGCTGACCTTCAGTCAAATGCTCATCTGCCAGCGTGACTGTAACGCTGCTGATCTGAATAGAAACAGAGCATCAGGCGGCTCTCCTCTGAGATGTGCTATAGCAGATAATGCCAAACAGAATAATTCAGGACGCAGCAGCTGAGGTTTTGCGTGGGTGAGCTGAAGGTAGAGATGGAGGCTCTCACTACAGTTTCTCTCAAATAGAAATGTTAATGACTGGCAAAGGCAGCTGGCACATCAATTTTTCACTCGGTTCCACAAACAGGAGAGAAAGAGACGGTGGAACCTCTAGACTCTCTCTCTCTTCTGTTTGGCACCGTCTCTAAATACACAACAGATTTTGGCTGGGTATAATAGGAGCTAAAAGAAGCGAAGACGAGCTAAAGATGCAGAGAAGCGATCTGATGTGCTTCCCTCCTTCCTTCCCTGAGCCAGCGAGACAGACAGAAAGAGTTTGTCTGGAGATCCAGGCCGTGGAAAGCATGGTGAAGTGCAGGTGAGATTAGCGTATCAATCTGAGGCCCGCCACAGTGATTACGACGCCAGCGTTTCCCTGGAAACACCAGAAGGATGCTGTGCATATTCAGATGCTGCATGTGGCTCAGAATGTCATATTGTCGGACGGTGATTTCTGTGGAATCGCTAAAGCCTTTAATCCGTGTTAATGTGCTGCGCGTCTCCGATGCATTAGATGCGATCCTTTAGATCATCTGGGGCCGCACACGCTGGAAACACGGGGAGATACAAATTGTTACAGTATGTTTGGAACGCGGAAAACAAAACACACTTTACACTTTGGCTTTGGTGCAATAAGGAGATGAGATGAAGGACTGAAGAGTGTGTGAAGGGTCATTCCTGACTCTAGTGATGCGTTCGTTTGAGTTCTGCTCATTTAGTCAAGTCAAGTCAAGTCACTTTTATTTATATAGCGCTTTTAACTATACAGATTGTAGCAAAGCACTGAACATTATCAAATAGGATAACAGAGTGATGGTAATGAATAATGACGAGATAATAATAATGACTTTATTTATCAAATGCAGAGACAGTCTCTGTAATCAAACGACGATAATCACTAGAAAGTCTCCACAGTCAAATACAAATGAGGAACACTGGGTTCTTCTGTTCTCTCTCTGTCTCTCAGTTCAGTTATATTCAAGCAGCTTTACTAGTGTGACTTTAAAACAACAGAAAATAATGTTGAACATTTGATCATTGGATCAGAGCTACCAATATACAAGAGAAAAAATCTAAATGATTCATCAGTTGTGTGTGTGTGTGTGTGTGTGTACACTGAGAAGTGATCATTTCGGGATTAACATTTGATTCATAGGATTCATTTAATCTAATTTCAATTATATTCTGTTTGATATTGATTCATTTGGATATTCCAGGTATAGTAGCCATCAGTTTTGAAAAGATTCATAAAATGAATTTAGTTTGTATATTAGTCCTAATCCTCTCTGTCTCTAGAGTTATTTTTAGTTTACGGACACTGAATGTGTTTTCACAGTGCATTATAATAAATCACTCATGATTTCTCTGAGTTTCGTTGTTCATTGTGTTTTTAAAGTAAATGTTCTTCGCTCTTCTGTGTAGCGGCTCTTTGAGGAAACACATTAGTAACTTAAAATGTTTCTAATAAATTGTTATGTTAAATACAAGTTCAGACATAAAAGAAATCATTAAGCTGCCCTGGAGTTGGTACTAGCGATCTAACAGTGGCTCTACAGATAATGTATCCTGAGCTTCATGCATGAGTTGGAAAAAGATTCATATATATATACTGTGTGTGTGTGTGTGTGTGTGTGTGTCTCAAATCTGTCTTGTGTAATGACAACCATCTGTTCTTTCATACATGTTATTGTCTCATTGTTTTTTCATAATTTGCCTTCCTGAGGGTGTCCTGATGGTGTGTGGATGTCATTTTCGGGGCACGTCTGCAGATGTTTGCAGCATATGATGCGTTCTGGCTGGAAATATTGAACAGGGAATCAGAGATCTGCGGCTTCGCTCTTGGCAGGCGCTGGGTTTCTGTGGGAATACTTGAACAAATGTGTTGTGGATACAGAGATGGACGTCTGGTGTGTGTGTGTGTGTGTGTGTGAAGCCCCTGGCTGTGTACAGATAGAGATAAATGCACATATAACCCAGTGGAGGCCGAGGTCGTTGAGGTGCTGTGTGTCGTGATGAAGAGCTGGATCAGAGGAGTGTGACGCTCGTGTGTGTGTGTTTCTGTGTCTCTGCAGGAGAATCACGCGGTGAACATGAGATCACAGGTTCCTCTGCAGATCCTGCTGTATGCCACGGTCATCAGAAGTCTGAAAGTGGTGTCCAAGCGCGGCTCAGGTAAGAAACGCCTCACAATGCTCCTCTGCTCGTCTGGAGACTCCTTCTCGTTTGGGATTCACTCTTCTTCACTGCTTCTTTCAAGTGTTTCTGGTTGGAAGTGTTTTTGACCTTCTCTGTTCTTCTTCAGATCAGTGTGTTAGTTCTGTGTTTAGGATGTTTCTCTGAAGGTTTTCTCAAGGCATCTAGTTGTTGAAGTGTGTGTGTGTGTGTTCTGAACTCATTTACATCTGTTCATTAGAAAGATGAGCTCTTCTACTCGACAGATTAATAGTTGCTCTAATAACGCTCTGGCGATGTATGTTTTAGTATCTGTGTGTGTGTGTGTGTGTGTGTGCCGTCCCGCTGAGGTCCAGATGGCTGTGGTGTGTGTGGATCTCTCTGCTGTGATCAGGACTAATCTGTGGCAGTGGGGTGTGACGGCGGGTGTATTGCTCTCATCATGAGGGAACACACTGAAGGTGGAAGCGCAGGAGAACATGATGAATAAGACCCCTGAGGAACAACAAACACGGCCTGATGGGAGATCCGTCTGGTCCCGTGACTTCACTCCAGACAAACGGCTGCTGGCTGGTAAAAGCACAGAGCCGTTCGGGTCAGCAGGTGACCTTTTAATGGTATTTACTTCCTCTTATCTTTAGAGTGAAAGGTCAGGTATAAATCCACCTGGTCTCTGTGCTGGCCGTCGCTGCTTCATGTAACGTACACACACTGAGCTTCTTTGGCCTTCTGGGACACATCTGCTATAAATATAAATATGCAAATACATCCTGTAGCTTCTAAAGGACAGTAATAAAGGAAAACTAAGATCTTGGAACATCCTATTGCAGTGTGTTTGTGTCTTGAGCATCAGTGAATTATATTAACTCTGTTTGAGTCGTTCTCAGTGAGAAACACAGATCTCAACATTATTAAATAACCATGGGAAGAGATCACGTGCAGAAGACGCTGGAAAAACAAGAGACAAGAACAACAACCACGAAACTTCACGGATCATAGTAAACACCACAGTATTACCGTGTTTAATATTAATATTAATTCTGCCTCGTTTGGGAAATGAAATGATGCGTTCATGGATCAGTCTGTAACATCAGCTCTCATCTATTAGTTAACTACAGGTCATTTAGTAGTTGGGTCAACACAGAGCTGAAGGATATTGATTGAAGTGTGAAGCCAAGCATTATTTGTCTGTAAGGTCCGTAAGAACAGTGTGAAGAGAGGAAGAGAGCTGGATCTGTGTTCGAGCTGCTGCAGAAATGAAGGAGTGATGTGATGCTTGTTTTTCTCCTGGGTTTTGCTGGGATTGTTTTTATTCTATCAGCAGAAACATTGATTTTTTTCAGCTTACACGTGTGTTTTTTTATGGCGCAAGTGCAGAGCTCTTCATATTTGCACAGATTTCACTTCTATTAAAATACATGTGCTTTGCGTGTTCATGAGCAGCTCGGCGTGACTGAGAGATGTTCACAGCGCTGATCTTAATGAAACACCGGAAGAAAAACCCTTGTGTAGAGCAAAAACAGCTGAGATCTTCATTTGCACGTGCCCAGCTAATCATTTAGAGGTGACGGCTCGTGTTGGGAGTTAGGGAATCAGATTATTATTTTTTTTTTCAAGTAACTAGTAAAGTGTCACATTATATTTTCATTTACAAGAACATTTTAGAGTCACTTTATCAAAGGAGTAACAGCAGTTGCCATATATTGACTGACAGATCTTGAGAGAAATCAGGTGTTGTGTGTGAACATGATCTTACTGTAGTTCTAGACTAAATATCAACATTTACAGTTCATCTCACCTGCACAAAAACACATTCAGTATTCATCATAACCAATAAAATAGAGACATGCAAACCCAGTATATGAAGCAATCGTACAATAATGAAATAATGATGTCAAATTACACAAAAACCCTTTATGTATTTAATCCCATTTTATCTACGAACGTCCAGTTCAAGCAAACTAAAGAATTACTTTAAATAACCATAATATTCGTGTTCCAGTTTAACTGCTGAAGAGCGTTCTCCATGTGATCCGCTGAAAGCCTTGTTTGAGCTTCTACTGTACAGATATGAATTTACATGAACCTCAGCCCGAGGCCTGATCCTTTCATGTGTGCTTTAAAAGAGCTTCTACATTTGCCCAAAAACTTTTTATATTAAAACCAAACAAGCAAGCCCAGCCCAGATCAGTAAAAATAATGTAAAAAAATAGAATGCATCGGTTTTACAGAAAAAGTAACACAATTAGCTACTTTTTTAGGGAGTAACAATATTGTGAGGCCTGTAGACGATGCCTGGTCTGAAGATATTTGTGGGTCTGCTCAGGTTGTTGTGCTGTGGGATGCAGTGTTTCCCGTACATTGATTTATCTGTGTCGGCCAGCCACTATATCAAAACTGACTGCCACATATAGATTTTACAAAAGGCTTTGACGTCCTTGAATAAAAATGAGCACTGAATGCTTCAAAATCATAACCCAGCCTAGGGATCAGTGTATCTCTGAAGGAAACTGACTGCTGTAATGTCTGATAAAGCAGTGTTTGTGAGTGCTGCTCCTAAAGCGCCTCCTGCTGGCGGAGAAGGAATTAGCGTTTTCAATAAGCCCATCAGATTTACACAGCAAACATATTTTGCTTGTTATGGGAAATAATCTACTCTACAGGGACTTTGCTGTTGTTATTGATTCTTTGCAGAAGTCTACCAGACGTGTGCATGTGCCAGAGCGGATGAGAATCCCACAGGCCTCCATAGGAACCAATGCTGAAGTCAAGCGTGTCACGGAGCGGCCACTAGGTCCAGCACTGAAGTGCTTCTCAAGTTGAGGAAATTACAGCAGTGTTTGCCATTTTAACACTATTTTACCTCTTGGAAATCTGGCCAGTAGTTGTATTTTATGAAAAATGAATCGTTTGGGAGTCGTTAAGCAAGTAAGGTAAAGATAAATGCATATTATAAGACCGTGAAAGTGTTTTTGATCTTTATAGGGCACTGTAATGTTTGTTAGTGATGTGTTAGTATCATCAGACTTCTCATCTTCATCAGGGTGAAGTTCAGATGGACGCCTCTCATAACGATCATCTCTCAGCCGTGACTCCCTTCATTGATCCTCCGATGATTGAAGCTAATACTGGAATAAGACCGAGTGCTGGTGATTCGTCCTGGACCTCGGGAGCCGCAAGCTCATTCCAGTCTGTGATGTTGATCTAGCAGCTGTTCATCAGTCACATGACATGTACGGCTCAGCTGATTGGCTCAGAAACTGTGTGTGTCATTTCTTCTCTCCTGGTCTCTGATGGATTGGGACACTTCAGGAGCGGTTAGGATATACTTCAACATCAGACAGATTTTACTGTGGTAAACGGTGTCAGAATCAATATATCAGGTCAGGAGTGTGTTCACACACACATACTAATGAACAAAGAGCCACTAATTAGATGAGACAGGGATTGTTTCAAACAAGGCACATCAGCACAGCCCAAATTCATTTAGAGCTCGTCCCTGTATTATAACTGATATTAAATACGTGATCTGCGTTTCGTTAAAGAAGTCGCTCTTTAGTTAAAGCGATGGGATGCTCAGATGCTTTGGTCCCGTTCCTGGAAGATATGAAGCCGTCTGTCGGCCGCCGCGAGCCGCGGGAGATACGAGCATATGGTGACACGATTGGAACAAATCAAATTTGTGAGCGCAGGTTTTCAAAGCTGGAATCTATTCCGCAAATTAATTTATAATTAGATTTCCCCCTCGGGTCAGTTCCTTCAATTCCCCACCAGTCGCTTTATTGATTTCTGTTCATGGGACGCACAGCAGGAGTGTGTGTGTGTGTGTATTTATGTAAAAACAGCAGACTAACTCAGACTAACCCAAAATAACATCCCTATTATTTCTGTTTGTATGCATATTTATGCATTAAATAGACTTCCATTGATCATCTATCAGGTTAATGATATTTCAGCTAATCCTAAGTTTATCATGAGTCCTCAGGGCATCAGTAGAAGTGTAACCCTGACACTGAGCGGTCAGACGGTTGTTTATTTTTCAGGAGGTCATGTGTGGAGGGTCAGTTAGTCAGGTCAGTATAGCAGCTGTTAAACTGTCTTCATCATCTTCATCAGTCAGAAAGTTACACCCTTCACTTCTGGTTTTCTGGATCGTGACGGCTGTGATTCGATGCGTCTGGGATTCCAGCGGCGAGAGCAGCAGCATTAAACACCCATAATGCATCATTCCAGCACAATTCTGCGTGAATCCGGCCCTAATGTCTGAAAATAGACACGCAATTTAGTGCTTTATTTTGTGGGTGTCAGAAAGGCTGCGTACGCAAAGAAAACTGCTGAAGACTGACTCCTGTTTCTGGCTTTTCTTTCGCTGACTGCACCGATAAATTGCTTTCTTCTTTCCGAGGCTTTGACAGGAATCACGGCTCGGCAGAGATGATTTGATGATTTGGTGAGACGCGGCGAGAGCTGGACGCGGCTGGGATTTCGTGGTTGGAAGAGTCTGATGATCGATACAGAGAGGAGGAGAGAAGCACATCCGTGAATGTTTGGATGCGTCTGACGCTGAGGACGTTTACATAAATAACAATATTACCGTCACCACATGATGAAGACAGTACTCGGATTAGACTAGACTAGACTTTAATCTGGGTCATAACGGAAGTAAACGCAAATCTAATTAAGACGTGTGAAGTATTATTGAGGAGCAGTATAGACGCACCTCAGTCACATTATTACTGTACGACCTTTCACCTCATCAAGCGTCTGTCTGCACTTACAGCATGACAAATAAACTGCACTGAAGCTTTCATAAAATACCAGAACGAAGAGGAAGACTTTCTATAGAGACTTGAGAGGGTTGTTTTATAAAAGCAAATGAACTATTATCTCTGTATATATAATCTGCATCTTCAGCGCTTTTATCTGAACATCCGATAAAGCCAGGTTCAGTTTTCTGAGGGTTTGGGGTTTCTCTGTTTATTACTCCATAAATCAGAAAACACTCGTTTTTAGGAGGAAAGTTATGTCTAAATCAGTGTGATTATATATGAAGAAACTTTCAGTATGTTTTTGAAAACACGAAAAGTTACCAATGTCTGAAAAGCCATGTTTTTGGCCTTAATGTAGTAAATATCTAATAAAAATACATTTACTTAATCTACATTTACTTTACTTAATACTTAAAGAAAAATCTGTATTACAGATATACCTGTGATGACTGCTTCTGGGACACGCATTAAATCCTAAAAATAATTCCTAGAATAGAAACTTTACAGAGAATTCGAGAAAAACAATAACAACGTATTATTGTTGAAATAATTCAATAATAATACATTTTCAAAGTTTTATTAATTCATTAGCCAATGACTAACCCATTAAAATGGCTCAAAACATTATTATAAAAAAATTATATATATAAAACATAACTGAAGGAAAAGCCTACATCTGTTTGTGAGAGACATCATGTTGTCCCTTACCGAAGCGTTTGGAGCGAGGGAAATCACTGAAAGCTGCTGTGGATTTTCTACAATTACGTGTGTAGAGAAGCAGTAATGACTCCTCAATATCTGAATCCTTCACTGCCTAAAGCTCATTAGCAACAGCACATTTAATCTGCAGAATTGGCCACAAACGCCGGTCTGTCTGTGCGAACACATTCAGGAGCGTTTATCTGTGTTTCAGAGTGATTCGCTCGTCTGCCGTCGAGAGGAAAACACACGGCAGCGTCTCGTTTGTGAATGATGATCCGTGATGATCCGCTCATACGTGACACACACGAGAGCAGCACACACTCCATGACATCCTCATCAGCAAACACCTGCTGAAGAGCCCATTAGCCCTTAATGAACAAACACAATTAACATCAGCACAATTACATTCCCTGACGGCCCAGAGGACACACACACACACACACACACTGGACCAGGCATGATGTGAGATTAACCTTCATCACGCTACAGAAATTAGGAGAAGAACCTTCAAACACCAGCAAAACCACAACACACCTCAGGAATCTGAAGGACTCTGTCACACACACACACACACACGCCACGGTCATGTTCTTCTCAGAGGCGTCCGGCCCGATCTCATCGACTCATCGGCGGCTCACTTACACGTTTAGCTCCTGTGGTTTGAGCTGCTGTGAACATTGATCCAGCACAAACGCTGCTATTGATCAGATCGCATTCGCTCGCTCCGCTGCCGTATCAAACACAAGATTTGTCCTCATAATCCCGAACATTGATTCCAATTATCCCCTCGTCCTGTTAGACGCTGTGTAGAGGCTCAGCTGGATTTGTCAACAGGAAAGCTTCTGATTTTCTTCTTGTTTGCCTGCAGAAACACACTCATGCCCCGCTAAATAACAGCATATGCGGGTTAGCTATGTTTTGATGCTTGGATGCTGGTTTAAGAATCAAAACATAGCTAACCAGCGTATGCTGTTATTTAGCAGGGCCTCCATGTTAGTTGAATGTAAACTGGATGAAGATCTAACTAGTACACACGATGACTATAGTTATTTTCTAGAGCCCTCTGGTGTTATTGTACACCTGCAGTAAATCAATCCTTAAATCAGGAAGGATGTCGAGATAAGCGATATTGCCAGAAGTATTGGCACCCCCTTCTACTGAGCTTTAGTTCATGCAGTACAAATCTTCATGTTTAAGAATATAATGATATTCTAGAGAATTGTCTGCTTCTAATTTTAAAGCAACATTTTGGAGGAGAGCCTTCTAACGGTCAGCTCCAGTGTTTGGTGTCCGGCCGGCCTGGATCTCTGGACGAGCGAGACGCTGAAGAGCTGTATTCTGCTCCAGAGCCGTTCCTCACCAGGAGCCTTTGATCTTATGATAACAGTGTTCTGAAAATCAGCCGGTTGAATATGTTTGCATATATTGCATATCTGTAAACATCATTAGTGTCAATAGAGACTCGTTTATGTTTGGAACAAACATGTCTAAACTCTAGCAGCTGTGTGTGTGTCGCAGCTGTCTGTCCCAGTCCTGCTTTCTGTCTCTGCGCATTAGCGTTAGCGTTAGCATCGTGAGCTGTGTATCTCGGTCTGTTACTGGTGTTTATCCCGGTTTAACTAGTGTGACCATCAGTGCAGCTTTCTGCTGGACAGTCCCTACCTATCTACCAATGAAGACCTTTAGACATTTGTCCAGTTGCATACAATTAATAAATAAATAGATATTTCATGAGTTTGCGCTTCCTCATAACAATAATGATAATAAATAGTAAGCGAGTTTGGTCCGGGGGGGTGAGCTGGGGGGACGGCGGACTCCGAGCCCTAGCGATTTGAACCCTAGTGAGGGCGGAGCTCGACGTCCCTTATATATTTGCATTTGTTCAACCATGTCATGTTTCTGTATTCAAAATATAAATTTAAATTGAAAGCGGACACATGTATTTAAAGAAGCTTAGGAAAATTGCTATTATAGAAGTAACACACGCGTACCAAATACATTGTCACGCCGTAGGCGTGTTCTATGTGTGTTTCTGTGTTTATTTACATTTCTGCGTCCTCATGTTCCCTGGTTGTAA
>JAUCMS010000012.1:7382448-7407853 GCA_032357445.1 Enteromius radiatus | reverse complement strand
GAACCCATAGTTCTCAGTGGTAATGGAAGAGAGTTCCAAAGCCTCGGTGCCACAGAACAAAAAGCGCGATCACCTTTAAATACACGTGTACAGTATATATATTGAAAATATTTACATGCATTTACATGTATATGTTTATACTTCTGTTATAGACTGATATGTACTTATTAAGACTTAATAAATATAAACAGTGCACACACATATACTATGCAAATGAAAACGTTTTATTTTGGATACGATTTAATAGCGATTAATCATTTGACCCCGCTAGTACCAGCGCTGTTTTACTATGATTTTTATTCTGCTTATGTCAGTAACGCATCTTTATTTCTATAGCACTTTATTCAGTACAGACTGTTTCAAAGTAGCTTTACAGAATTAATCAGGACAATAGTGTGACAATAATGCTAACACAATTCAATTCTGCTGTAAAGCAGCTCTAAAAAGAGGTCAATAGTGAACAGTCAATATTTCAGTTTAACTTGCTTCAGTGATTTCATTCTTCAGTTCTCTTCCAGTAGTGTCTGACAATATCAAGCATGAAGTATTGTAAATATCAAATACTATATTCAGTAAAGAAATAGAAAGATGGTGAGTGTTTCACTGCTGAAGAGATTCACGAATACATTCTCTTTCTCTTGCTCTCCTGAATGTGAAGATTGTCCCAGATCTGGTGTTCAAGATCATCTCGGTTTGTTTCAAGCACCTTAGAATCAGAAGAAGACACAAGCAGCATCGCTTCACACATGGCAGGTCTGAATATGAGAGTTTCTCTGCTGTTTGAGTAGCTCTGAATGTCTTTATGTCAAGAGTCGTGTCTCTCTGTGATCTGGAGCTTCAATTCCTCTGTTTTTCAGATTTCTCTCTAAAAGTTTCTAAACAACAGTGAGTTCAGTGAGAAAAGAGACAGACCCGAGGGAGACGGATAGACAGAAGGATGGACAGATAGATAAATGGATAAGACAACAGACAGATGGATGGACAGACAAACAACAGAAGATGAACAGACCGATGGAAGGACACACAGACAGACAGATTATAGAAAGATGAAGAACGGACAGATAGAAAGATAAATGATAGACAGATAATTAGACAGACAAAGGACAAAAAGTTGAACAGACCGATGGAAGGAAGGATATATGGATAGATAGACAGATGACCGATAGAAGGACAGTGTCTATTAGCTATATTTCATTCTTCGGAGCACACGTTATTGTCCAGGATTTTGCCGATCAGAAGAGATCTGACTGATATTATTTATAAGGTAATGGCTTGATTTTCATGCAGGTAAATGCTTTAGACAGATTTTATGAGGAGGGCATGTCGTCTGTGATCTGCTGCCAGCCGCTGGCGCTGAATAAATCAGTCCTCGGCTGGCATCCCACAGACCTCGCCAAGGCTGAATTACCCATGATCCATCGCTCCTGCGCTCATCCATACATGTGAAGCTTATACTGTGTCAGACGAAGGCCACAAAGACAATAACCATTCAATTTGTGTAACAGTTTGTCTAGCGTGTGCTCGGCCCATAAACGGCAATCAGAAGCAAAATTAAATATTTATTTTTTCGAGCTCGCTCTAGAAGAAGTCATTTCAGATTCCTAGAGTAATGTGTCTTTAAATGCCATTGAGAAGCGATGGAGCTGTATTTCTCTCTGTTTCACAGAGTTTCAGATGGGTGTATTAGAGGACGAGGGGGGACTAATAAAATTGATCCGTCTGTCAGAGTGACCAGTGACTGATTTGATCTCACCTGATGTGAGAAGTTCATCAAACCGCGTGACCTTTTCTTTGCGGCGTACTTTCCGCTCGAGAGGTGCAGAGATGTACAGGTGGCCGTGATGTAATAAAGATGTATTTTGGTCTGTGTGCAGTGGAAGGAGCAAGGCATTCTGGGATTGCGTTCTCCACCTACTCACAATAATAGCTTTGCCAAAGTCTCTCCTGACTGGAATCTTAAACACCTCCCATTTGTGATCGCATCTCATTCCTGCGTGTTTATCTGATCATTACGCAGTTGAAATACATGACCTTCAGCTTGCCCAGCAGGTTTTTATAATGTAAGTGCACTGCAAGCATCTGAGACCACTCGTGAAAAGAGAATTACTCAGTATTTGGTGTGTTTCTCAGCAGAACTGGAGATCAGATGAGGTTCAGTCGTAATATGTTTGGTTTATTTATAGACTGAAATGAGGAAAAAATGAATTCGATGCGCGCCGGCCTTGTGTTTGGATACTAAACCACAAATAAAAAAAAAGTACAATTATGAATATAAGACCAATTCTGATTTATCTGGACTGTATCTTGTTGACAGTGAATGGGGTTCCTGTAAAGAAAACCTGATTTCAAGTTCTAAGCCTTTGTTGGAAAACACAGCATCAGCTTTGACGGTTTAAGATGGTCCTAAGCCTCCAACTCCTCCAGCTCAGGACCAGCTTTAGCCAGCAGCCATGCTTCCAAACATACCTCACTAGCATAAGCTGGGTTTTTCACCACGGCCAATCAAGCAGCATCATTCGAAAGGATCAAATTCAGACATTTTAAAGGTGACTTAAGAGTCCAAAAGTGTCTAAACAGTTTTAATGGCTGCTGTAAACCACCTGCTGCTGCTGCTGTCGCCGTTTTTACTGCCAAGCTAAATAAAAAATAAAAGCAGCTCAAATGTGGGATGCCAGATTTTGGATTCGCCTTTGAGATCGTTTTGTCTTTTTTCTTGGTTGATGGGGAAATATTGTGTGTTTCTGTGAAGCGGCTGGCTCGAGTCTGTCTGAGGCTCTCGTGGGATCCATGAACAGCCTGTTCAGTTAAACACATCAAGGACCCTCGTAATAAGTCAGATCTGCTGCCGCCCCCCGAACCATCTGCTGGTCATTACTCTGGGATTGATTACACACGCCTGTCTCTCATCAAGAACACGCGTGTTCAAGTCACATGAAATTTACACGGCTTCGCTGTCTTAATTCAGTTCCTTCTCTGCTTCTTAATTCTGCAGTGATGCTGTTCTGTAGAAATACTCACTGGCTGTCAGTGATTCTGCTTGATCTGGAGGGGTTTTCTCCTGTGTGTGTGTGTGTATACAGTATATATGAGTGTGTGTGTGTGTGGTGACTGGAGTGTAATGACTCACGGCTGAACACAGATCATCACCCACACACTCTTCACACTGAATAGATCAGGACACAATAACTCAGATGATGATTTCTATAGCCAGACATCATATGAACTAGAAGCAGCTAACCCTCATTAGATAGCAGACCGTAGAGCCCTGCTTGAGAAGTCTTAATCGGTTACAGATTACTAGTTACAAGCTATATAAAATGTTTGTATGTATATAAGTTGTGTAACTATTTCAATTACTTAATTAATGTAACTGATTACATTTGATAACTTTTTGATTACTGTCTAATTCAACTGTTGATCGTTTTCAGACATGTACGGTAGGCAGGGTTAACCTTACAGTAAATCCTTCATCACTCGAACTATGATTAGAAACACTTCGTTTTAAAGCTCATGAGATAATTCTGAAGTTGAATTCAGATTTAAAATCCTTACAAGAAGTAGTTTAATAACTATGATACTGTTTTTGAAATCAATTCTTTGTGCGTGAGAGAGACAGAAATCAGATGTAACTCTCTTTGTATCAGTTAACAATGTAATACCTGACTGTAAATTAATTGACATTTTTTTTTCTCAGTAAGTGTAACTGATTACAGTTACATATACAGTATTTTGTAATTCCATTAGTTGAATGTAACTAGTTCCTCATTAGGGTTAGAGTTAGGATGTTTTCTTAATGCCGCTCCGGTTGAATATTTTGATTGCTCCTGCAAATACTCTGATATTGTGTATACGGTTGGTGCTATCAGTATGTGAGGTATCTGTGTCTCTTCTCGGTGTATTGTGTGATCATACTCACTCAGGATCAGGACAGAGCACGATCGGTCAGTCATCTCTCCTCACGTGGATGCAGGGTTGCCAAGTCAGCATTTTTTTTTAACAACAGAATTGTGCTTCTTTTTAACCAGGGTTAAAAGTTTAGCAGTTTTTGCCTCTAGAATATTCTAGAATTATGAAAATGAGCGACTGTTTGTATCAGTGCTTTTACCAATGAGATTCAAAGAAGGACTGGATTTATTTATTTTCAAACATGGTCATAAACCATTAAATGAAAAAAAAAATAATAATTAGAATATTTCTTAAGAAAATGTAAGTTAAAGTGATACTGTCCCTCACTAGGGGCCTATATAGCCTTTGTTTTCCATGAATTGGACCATTTTGTTTCCTGACAGGATTAATTAGCTCAAGCAGTAGAAGACGGCACTAAGACATGAAGGTCATGGCTTCCAATCAATCGATCAAATATATGACCGCACAGTTAGTCCTGTTAGTGCTGGTAACGCTGTGACATTTTACGCTGATTTCTTGTGTCTCGTAATGTTTCGTCTCAGTGTCTCCTGACAGACGTTAGTGGTTTCTGAACAGAACCGTCACCCGGGGATCGTTAGTGTAACTGCAGCTTTGAGAGCGGTTTACTAAAGAAGGTCACTTTCCCTGACGTCTCCCGCTTCTGTTCAGCACCGAATAAATTGCCTTCCCCTCCCTCTGAAAGGAATATAAATGACTATATTATTCAATTTGCTTTGGTGTCTCATATTAAGTGAAGTTAAAATACGGAAGGCCAGGCAAATGTTTTCCAGCGGTTTGCCGTATGAAAGGCAGAATGTTAAATATTCTCTCGGTGGCGTTTTGCAGGGAAATCTGCTTCTCTGGCTCTTTTTTTTTGGGCTGCGTGTGATTTGGAGTAAATTGGTTTGCTACAGGCTCGCGCTACGAGATCAAATGTCCCTCTGGGACTGAAATTCGAGCCGTTGATGACTGAGAAACAAGCATTGTGCGTCTTAACCTGTGGAGCTGTTTGTAGAGCTGTGTTTTCTTCTCTGATGTAGAAGGTCTGGTGAAGAATCAGAACATCTGAGTGTTTGAGGAGGACACGTCTCCTCTGAAACGCTGAAGGCTCTCGTCGCTGTGATGCAGGCCAGGCTGATGTAAAGTCGGAGCCGGATGTGAAAGCGAGGATCTCACGGATGCGCTGGATTCTCTCGGACAGAGGCTCTCTGTGTGGGTGAAGGTTAAAGGTGGACGCCTGTAATGCAGTGAGTTTCTCGTTGGTTGACCGCCTCTTTGCTTTATTTGATTATGAAGTTGTCATCAGTTATTAAACAGGAAGTGAGAGGTCATCGGGAGATGATGGAGAGGAACTTTGACTTTCAGTTTGGCAGAAATCTTTCAGTCCAAAGGCCTCGTCTGACAGGAACACAGTATTGTGCCTTTTTCCCCTTCGCTCCATGCTTTTATTTATTCATGTCACCCTTCTTGTGGCGCTTGCCTTGTTGTGGTTTCTTGGTGTTTTATTCATGCTGTGTGTCAGTGTGTCAGTGTGTGATCCTGTGTTTGGTCGAGGAGGACAGAGTTTGGTCTCAGCACGTCTCGCTGCATCACTGCCTGCTCGTCTGAAGGATCTTTCTGTGAGCCGCTTTTAGAACGGATTTAACATCTGATGCTTCAAAACACGTTCAAGCAATGAAATATAAAAGCATTTAATGACCACAAGAACGCAAGCTGAAAAACGTTTTTTCTTCTGTGTTTACCAGTCAGCATCTAGGAGCAGAGAGATGGTTTAATCATGTGTGAGGTCAAAGGTCAAACTGAAGGGGCTGATGGGTTTCGGCGCTCAGATGTTTTGTGGTTGTGGACGGGTCAAGGGTCTGCCGTTTGCTGCTCTCGTTGTTAGAAATCAATATTAATGCAATTAAAAGAGAAACAAATTGAATACAGGATATATATATATATAAACAGTCTTAATAAAAATTATGAAATATTATTGTAATGTAAATCATGTGTTTTCTGTGTGAATCTGTTAAAGTGTGATGTATTTCTGTATTTTCAGCATCATTCCTCCAGTCTTCAGAGTCACATGATCTTCAGAAATCAGAATAATATACTGATTTACTGCTCAACACACGTCTCTGATTATTAGCAGTGTTGAAAGCAGTTTTGCATGACAAGTATACATTACATTTTACAATACACCATTTTTTTTTTATTCCTTATTATTCTGTTTTAGAGTTTATACAACACTTTGCTACTACACACACACACACATACACACACACACACACACACACACACACACACACACACACACACACACACACTCAGTTGTATTTGCAGGATTATAGAAGATTTACACGCCACAATAATAATGAAGCCTTTCACCCGGAGACCTGTTTTTCATCTTAATTAATTTCTGAATGTTCCTCATTAATTTTACTGCTATAAGAGCTGTGTTTGTGAGTTTGTCGGTGTTCAGAGGATCAGACGCTGCTGGTTTGTCATGTGTGATGGTCAGCGCTGGACTGTCCTCGTCTGACCCGTCTGTCTGTCCTCTCAGACTCTCTCAGAGTTATCTCTGTCCACCTTCTGTCTCTCCTCTGCTCTAGTCTTGTTGGAGGCAGCTGAACTAAACCAGGACTCTTTTGTTAGTTCTCTCACCGCCGTGACTGACCCGTCATGCTCTTGGCCGGACCTCTCTCTCTCTCTCTCTCTCTGTGAAGAATAGCTTGTGATGAAGAGCACTGCTTGGAGTGTGTTTAATTAAGAAACTCATGAGGGTCTCATGTTCTTCTTAAAGGGTTCTCAAAGGGTTTTAACACTATTCTTGCAGTTTCCTCAGAGGTTTCATAGGATTCTCATGAAGTGGCCATTGAGCAGTCATGAGACTCTCATAGAGTTCTTGTGCAGTTCTCAAGGGATTTTCATTGGTTTCTCTTGGACTGTTAATGGAGGGTTCATGTTGTTCTTTCGGTTTCCTAACAGGGTTCTCCTGGAGGGATCATTGAGTTCTCACAAGTTTCTTATGGAGTTTCTTAAGGGTTCTCACAGAGTTCTAATGTAGTAGAGTTCTTTTCATGAAGTTCTCCAGGGTTCTCGTTGAGTTTTCGTGATGTTTTTGCAGGTTTCTTACAGGGTTCTCACAGGGGTTTGTCTTGAAAACAAACAGCCCATGCCGGTTAGGTGTGTTTTGAAGCTTTACTGCTGGTTTGAGCTGGTTTTAGGACCAGGATAGGACCAGCGCGTGATCGGCTAAGCAAAACCTAACCAGCTTATGCTTTTTTTTTTCAACAGGATCATGACTGACACACTTCCATTGAAGGCCATTTTATGCCTCCATTCATAGTACGGCTGTAATTGTATTTTTGTCTTTGATTGTTGTGGTTCCTGTCACGAGGGAACGGAAGAATCTCCTGCAGAAGTAATAAAGGACGGTAGCTTGCGACGTTCAGGATGGAAATAAAAATGCAGAGATTTGCAGGCGCTTCATTTTCTCCTTGTTTTGCACAGACCGAAGCGACTCTTCCTTCCCTCTCATCTCCCTCGCTCTGATATTTCTCATGTGTTTTTGAGGCTGTAATAAGGACATGTGATGTGTGAATTTTTTATAACATTATATAAGCAGCGTCACCCCTGGAGATCCGTGGCCCCGTTTCTGAGCGTTTGCTTTAAAAACAAGCAGGAGAGGAGGATGAGGAGGAGAGGGAGGTGAAGGCTGTCTGACAGGAATCCTCCGGAGCGTCACGGAGCGGCTTGATTCTGCGGCTGGTGTGTGCTGAAGCGCTGATTGGGAAAGATTGAGGCCGTTTAGAGGTGTGTGTGTGTTTGTTTATCAGGCGGCTGCTGGTGTGTGTCGTCATGGTTACCGAGAGCAGAGCCGTTTCTAACCAGCAGGACTTAACCCTTGCTGCCCGACGCTTCACCAGCTAGACCAGCACTCCTGCAAAAGAGAACCATCTTTTAATGATACGCTTGCAGAATTGTCTCCAGTAGGTGGCGGTGTGCTTCAGTGCACATCTAGAGCATCATGGGCTTCAAGATCAGAATCAGGACTGTGTAGATGGATGTATTTGTGCATTATAAGAGCAGGGATGAAGTCCTTTGGTAATGTGTAATCCGAGCAGCACGCCGTCAGACAGTAGGTCATGACTGATTATGCGGCCATCTACTTTTATTTCCTTAAATATGTTATTTGTTCCGAGAATGCTTTTAAGTTCTATAAACGGCAGCTCACGTGACTCCGGGCGGATTATTCTTCAAACCTAATGCTGCTTTTCCAGCTTAGTCTTTACCCTAAAAAATGGAGAAGATTTCAGCCTGCTGCCGTTGAGAACAGAAGAGCGTTTAGAGCTGAGATAGAAGTCCGGGGCTAGAAAGAGAGAGAAGGGAAGAAGAAAATATGGCAATCCTCTTTAAAATATATCTGTGGAAGTGACAGGAAGATAAAGCATCCCTGACAGCGAGAAGGCACTCCTGATATTGGGTCCTGGACAGGGATCATTCATCCAGCCAGGAATACGATCGAGTCCATTTGATTTTTTCTTATTTATTACTGTTCGTTGCACTTGAACCGTGTCGACTGTTAATCTCTCTCCTGCAGTGTTTTATGTGCGTTTACTGTTTCTGTTTCCTAGAAATGGGAACGAGAGCGCCTGATAAACAGATAAAACAGACGGACAGAAGGACAGGTGTCCGATGCACAATCATTAACATTATTCTTTCATTTATGAGCTTTAATTCATGGGAACAAACATCAGACAGTCTAATGTGTTTTCCCTCGGGTGCCAGAAATCAGTTAATGAACATGCCATTTAAAACCCAGATGAAAATGTCAGTTAATTATCTGAAAGGAAACACCACGAGGCAGATTAATCTGATAAAAAGAAGAAAGTCATTACGGTCCGAGCGTCTGCTCGTTTACGGAGCTCAAGACACGTGTGCCTCTGATTTCAGCCCGGATGCTTCTTGAAGATGTGAGGTTTGATGAAGGAGACGTGTGTGAATCTCTGTTAGCGTTTAGAGTCTAAATAGGGCCCTTGGGACGGTGGAGTTTAGCCAGGATTTATAAAGGCCTGCGACGAGCTTTAATCTGAGATTTTACCTCCTCCATTAGGATTGATCGATATGTGCTTTGCTGTATAATTTTGCAGCTGTGCCAGAGCAACGAGAGCATGGAGTGTGTGTTTGATGCTTGTGTGTGTGTGTGTGTGTGTGTGTGCATAAATGTGGATAATGACATGGGTGTGACCCAGGTATTACAAGCAGAAGGTGACATTTCAGGACATTACCCCATGTCTCTACTTTTCAAAACAAATCACACAGAATGAAGTTTTTTGAGCGTCTGAAATAGCAGAAAGTCTCCTGTAAGGGGTAGGTTTAGGTGTAGGGTCAGTGTAGGACAATACCACATACAGTCTGGACAGCAGAAACATCATTACACCTATGGAGAGTCGGAGGGACGTTAAGCCTAACTGGCACATCTCAGCTGTACATTGAGATGCTTCTCAATCAGCATCACGGATTCATTCAGAAAACCTCTGTTACTTCATTCAGACTGAGAGCACTGCTCGATTCAGAGCTCAGTAGGTTTGTGTCCATCAGTCATGATGCTCTTGTTTGAACGGCGATGTGATGCTGTGCATTAAAAGCCCAAAATGATCCAAATACATGGAATGAATTGCTGACATGAGTTGTTGACGAGGCAGTCGTGGTGTAATGGATAGGGAGTTATGTGACATCATTTGTGTCCACCAGCTAACGATCAATCGGTAAAAAAATTGCGATCTTAATTCAAACACCCATATGATACTATTTTTAAATGTCAATGATTCATATCAGAAATCAGTAACAGCGATAAAGTAGCACAATCCCGCTGGAAACTATGGACTTGGCAACACTGATCACTGAATCAATCAAGAGAGTCGTTCAGAAACACTGTTCCATCCAGCAATAACCCCACCCGAAAAAATTTAAATACACAAACTCACACACACACACACACACACACACACACACACACACAAATATATATTCAAATGTGTAATAGTTTTAAATTAATGAATTTTTAAATAGACTGCAGCAATAATAATAATTGTGTCACACATTATTTTGTCCAATTCAGAATTGTGGGAGAATCTATTTTATTTGCGATTTATAAAGTTGGTTCTCAGTTTGTCCAGAATCTAACTGAATTATATTTGAACTAGTTTCTGTGAGGCTATTGATCATGTGCTGATTGATCTCAGGTGCGGTGTGTTCAGTCTCAGGTTGTACAGATTTGATGTATTTGTGTCTTAAGTCTCTCCCGTAAGGGGAAATGAGTAATTAGTGTGATTGCTTATAACCATCAGCGCCAGAATTTAATTAAAATAAATGAAAAATCGAAATATCCTCAAGCTTCCATTTTACTAAAGACAGAAAACTGAAGTTCATGGCTATAAATGAGATTTTTCCGTACTTTTCACAAAATTGGAAAAGATAGCAGTATATTTTATTTTAAAATAAGAATTTTTAGTCTCTGCCTCAGGTTTGCAATCGAAGAATAACCTGAGTCCCTATAAAACAAGCTAACCTGCTAATAAACTCATGAATAATACAGACCGGTCAGATGAGAGACAGCAGACAGACAGCTGATCCAGGTCAGACTGTGCTGGACTCACATCAGTCCTCGGCTTGATCTGGACAGCTGTCGTCCTTCTCTCACAGCAGGGAAATCCTATTTCTGCAACGCCTCTGTGTTCATCTGAATCCATTCGGAAGTCATTACCGGGATCTTCTGACCTTGATGTGTTTCTCTGCGTCTCTGAAAGCTTTTAGTGTGGATTAGAGTCCAGTGCTGATCTGTGGTCAGGAGTTACTCTAACGGTCAGTGATGAACAGAACCGGTCCAAACACACCGGCCGAAACCATCCACGCACAGCATCAAAATCATCAAGATGAATTTGTTTTGACACGATTTAACTCAGAGTTCTTGTCATATTTAATTACCTTTTTATAAGCTCCAGCGTGATGAACTGCAATCATTTAAGAGATGGTGAAAGAGTTTGAATACAGTTTGGTTTGACCACAATAGAAAAGGTCTGTGCCCTTATTAAGTTTGCTGTGTGTGTGTGTGTTTGAGTCAGTGAGTGTGTGTGTGTGTTTGTGTGTTTGAGTCAGTGTGTGTGTGTGTGTGTTTGTGTGTTTGAGTCAGTGAGTGTGTTTGTGTGTTTGAGTCAGTCAGTGAGTGTGTGTGTGTGTGTTTGTGTGTTTGTGTGTGCGGTCCTGATGGATGTTGACTCGTGTGTTTGTCTGGTTTTCTCCAGTAACGAGGCTCATGTGGCTCTCACCTGCTCTTGTTCACTCTTCCTCTTTCCTCACTTCTTCTCTCTTTCACTATCTCCAGCAGAATAAATTATGTGTATGCAAATGTCAGTAACTATTGCCAAGAGAGCAATTTTCATTTTCATCCATCTTTTTTGCCGCTGGGGAATTTATTGTGAACTCAATTTACATTAAAGGTATAATTTGCTGACCGAGTGCTGGACATTTGTGTGTGTTTGTGTGTGTGTACATATGTGTGTGCTTGCATATATGTGTGTGTGTGTGTGTGTGCATGTCCCTGTAGTACACACACACACACACACACACACACACAGTCACTCTCTCTGTCTCTCTCTCTCTTTCTCTTACACATGCACACACGTCTGTAGCTCAAACAGTAAAGCACTTCAATGGCAATACCAAGGTCATGGGTTTGATTCTGATCACGCATGACACTAGAAAGCAATGAAAGTTGGATAAATGCATCTGTCAAACGTGTGTGTGTGTGTGTGATTGTTGGATTTGTGTGGCTTTAATGGATCAGTTTACCTGTGTATTCTGTCATATACACTCTTAAATGAAGTCACTTTCATAAAGGCAGCTGGTCTTCATGATGCTTGTTCCTGTACCAGCACACACACACACACACACACACTGTCTGCCGGCTCTGGTTGTGCTGCTCACAGGAGTGTGTGAGTGAGATGTGCCGTGACAGCAGCTGCTGGCAGATGATTACTGGACATATGCACACCGTCACATGATCAGCCTGCTCTGTGTGTGTGTGTGTGTGTGTGGGTGTTATGGGTTGGAAAACTCACAATATAGTCAGGATGATATTTAAGCATTGAAAATTCTGCCGTCACACATTTTTATTCATGTGCAGTATTGCATATATATTTAGTTGACTCATCTGGGTTTAGTAATTCATCTGGACTGTAATGACATCAGTCAGATGCTGCAGTATACTTTACTCAGAATATATCTTCCTCATGGTGTCCTAACAGCTGCTCCATCTGTGACTGAGCTCAGAACAGCACACTAGCAATCTAACATACTACACAGACTGATGGTGAGTAGAAGCAGGCATTCAGCGTGTCTTCTGTTGGTCAGGTGTGTGTGTGCATCAGTGTCACCTGCTCAGCCTAAGATCAGACACACCTTTGAAAAGCGATTAGTCTCATATCGTCTCACATTTGTTTTCAGCACACTACAAACATTTGAGTGAGTCCTCTGTTCTGAAAACACACACTTATCTGTCCGTCCGTCCATCCATCCATCCATCAATCCTCAGTCTGTCCCTCCATTCATTTACCCATTCGTCCGTTTGTCCATCCATCACTGCATCCATTCATCCACCTCTTCATCTATCTATCACTCCATCTGTCCCTCCATTCAGCTGTCCATACGCCCATCTCTCCATCCATCCATCCATCCACGCACCTGTCCATCCATCTATCACTCCATTTGTCCATCCATTCATCCCTCCATTCATCCATCCATCCATCCCTCCATTCATCCATCCATCCATCCATCCATCTCTCCATCCATCAGTGTTTGCCTCCATCCATTCATCCATCTCTCCATCCAACAGTGTGTCCCTCCATTAATCCATTCATCCATCCATCCGTTCATCTATCCATCCGTCCATCCAACTGTCACTCCATTTATCCACCTATTCATCCCTCTATTTGTCAGTCTGTCCGTCCATCCATCTCTCCATCCATCAGTGTTTGCCTCCATCCATTCATCCGTCCATTCATCCATCTCTCCATCCATCAGTGTGTCCATTCATCCATTCATTTACCCATTCGTCCGTTTGTCCATCCATCACTGCATCCATTCATTCATTCATCCACCTCTTCATCTATCTGTCCCTCCATTCAACTGTCCATAGGCCCATCTCTCCATCCATCCACCCACCTGTCCATCCATCTATCACTCCATTTGTCCATCCATTCATCCCTCCATTCATTCATCCATCCATCTCTCCATCCATCAGTGTTTGCCTCCATCCATTCATCCATCTCTCCATCCAACAGTGTGTCCCTCCATTAATCCATTCATCCGTTCATCTATCCATCCGTCCATCCAACTGTCACTCCATTCATCCACCTATTCATCCCTCTGTTTGTCAGTCTGTCCGTCCATCCATCTCTCCATCCATCAGTGTCTCTCCATTAATCCATCCATCCCTTCATCCATCTGTCCATCTCATTATTCATTACCATCACTCTGTTCTCCTATCTGATAATGTTCAGTGCTTTGCTACAATCTGTATTGTTAAAAGAGCTATAGAAATAAAAGCGATTGATCTGCCCATTCATCCGTCCATTTACCCTTTGTCCGTCCGTCCGTCCGTCCGTCCGTCCCTCCGTCCCTCCGTGTATCAGCGGTGCAGCAGGCATGTCAGGAGGAAGTTAATTGGGTGTAATCAAGCTTTATTTGTGTGTGCGTGTGCTGCCAGCGAGATTGCCTGAAACTCACTGCTGCTAAAACACGTTTGTGAAATGAATGATAACGGCCCAAAACAGCCCAACATCCCATAATGAGCAATGAGAAGAATGATGAGCACAAAATAATAACTGTCTCCTGTAAGTATGTTGACAATATTCCCACAGAAAGTCCTTAATTGAATCTGTTTCCCTGCGAGAGAGGATGTTTGTATTCCTCTCTCTCTCTCTCTCTCAGCTTTATCTCCTCAATTAAACTGCTGACATTTTCAACATCCCAGATATGAAATGAAAAAGCTCTCAGTTGCCCACAGGATGTTTTTACAGCGTTTATGCCTTGTATGAAGTGACTGTGATCTGCCAGACAAACGTCATCAGTTTTTACCATCAGAAGCAGACATATAATAATCACAAAATGCCCTCATTCACCATTTTATTTGATGTCTTGGCATTGAAACCTTTCTGCAGAGTCTGGCCTGTCATGAGCTGCTTCTCCTCCGAATGTGCTGACTGACCAATCAGGATTGAGTATTCCACAGAGCTGTGTAAGAAATAGATTTATCATCAATATTTGTCAGGATTTCATTTGTTATATCACACTACTGTCATTTTATTTTTAAAGAAAACTAAAATTTTAAACAATTGCACTACTTGAGAATTTCTTGAGATCAGTTCTTAAGACGTTTGTTGTGAATCCAGCCTCAGGCCCTGAGAGTCTCTGCTGTGCTTCATTAGATCCTTCAGAACGATGCTGAGAGGAGAAACTGACGTGACACATTTCTTTCTGAAAATCAGCTCTGAAATAAACACACGCACTTGACAAGAAAAGAGAAATATAACAGCTAAAGATTCTGTAATTGCTCTGCCTCTCCCTAAACCAATGTCCCATTCGGAGACGTGTCATTTCTCGTGTAATAAACATATGTGCAGAAGTAAGCCAGTGCACATGCACACACACACACACACACACACACACACATTCAGACACTCTGTACAGTAGAATAATTAAAGGAAATAATCAAATAATAACCATCTTTCATTTCACAAAGCAAAGGCATCATGAAGTTTGTTATACTGCTGCAATGAACCTTAATTAGCCCCCCCCCCCCCCATACTGGCTGCCACGGCAACCAGCCCCCTCCTGTCGCCATAGCAACAGAGACCCGTAACATTTTAATAAGTGTGTTTTTTTGCTGTCAGTGTTTGTAAATGTCACCTGACAGCAGCCGCACTACCGCCGTCTCCGAAAGATCCTGCTAACACCCATCAGAGACCCCTGTGTTCCTTCACGTGTTCCTCCGGCCGAGCGCGTCCTTCACAGAGCAGCCCAGCTGACATTTGATAGGATTTTGATTTGACTCGCTGTCCGGCAGGCTTTGACTTTCTCAGCGTGCTAAATGAGTCGTCGTGTGTTATTTTGGGTATTTGGCGCTCGGAGAGAGAGAATGCAGGGATAAATAATGCGACACGCTTCTCTCGGTGTTAATTAGCTGCTGCGCTGTTTCTTTAGTAAATAAAACATTGAGAGAGACACAATTAGCCGAGCCTGTCGAGCTCTCAGCATCTGTCTGTAGCAGCTGTTTCAGACAGACAGAACGGGGGATAATGGAGGAGGAGGAGAGGTGCTGGACAAACGCCGCTGGGATCCTGCGCTAGACCTATAGGAGAACAGAATCTGTTTCTAAACCACTAATTAGAAATGTGTGGAGCTTGGACAGATTGGGCAAAACAGCTTTTTTCCTCCTTTAAAGGGACGCTTCAAATTATAGTGAACAACTGGACCCCTTCCTGAAGGGCCCTTCCTGAGGTCATGTGATGGTCATTTCATGGATGTAATTTCTGTTTGTGATCATGTGATCTTCAGTTAGGAGATCTTGAGATGCATTTGGGTCAGGGTTGATTTCGACTCGAATAGGCTGAATAAATTAGTCTTTAATGGAATGTAATACAAATGATTATTTTTCAGTGATATGAGAGTAAAATGATTTAAGACGGTAGTGAAGGTTTATAGGTTTAATAGTAATAAGATACAATTACATAAAATAATTTGTATGAATAAGTATTTAAGTGTCAAGGTAACATTTGAGCAGTCCTTCCCTTCGCCAAGAAAGTTTTGGACGCTAATATGAGTAATGCCCTACAGTATATATGGAATAATAGATGCATGCGCAGTTATCCGTGCGCTACATACATTTAATGCATGCTTCTTCTTAAAAACAGACATGTGGACTTTCACAAGAATCTGTGCATTTGTGTATCAGGTGACATGCGTTCATTTATTAACGTTTAGTTTGAGTCGATCTTGTTCGGTTCATTCGGATTTTGAGACTTAATTTTCACATTTTTACAGCTTTTCACAGCACACACACACACTCTCACACGCACTCTCACACACACACACACACACACACACTCTCTGGGCCTGATCTGTGTCAGTCTGTGTTATTTCATGTCTGAAGGCCTCCTGTTGTTGATGCTGTCTGATGGTCCGCTCGTATTAACGCAGTGTTTTCTGTCTCTGCAGTGGACGGCTGTACGGATTGGTCGGTGGACTACCTGAAATACAAAGTTCTGCTTGGGGAGCCAGTGAGGATTAAATGCGCTTTATTTTATGGATACATCCGTGCGAACTACACACACGCTCAGAGCGCCGGACTCAGTCTGATGTGGTACAAAAGCACCGGCCACGGAGACTTCGAGGAGCCCATTTCATTCGACGGGAGCCGGATGAGTAAAGAGGAGGACTCCATCTGGTTCAGACCAGCCGAGTTACAGGACGCCGGACATTACTCATGTGTGTTGAGGTACTAGCTGCTTTCTTCCTCTCTCTCTGTGTGTGTGTGATCTCATGTTGCATGTTTACCTTAAGCTGATGTGTGTGTGTGTATCTTCACACTGATTTGTCAGCATCAGTCTGTGTTAAATGAAAATGATGATCCCAAGACGAGTGTCTGTGTTTACTGGATCAGCTGGAAGATTTGACACTTAATGTCTGACAATATCGTTGACTTGTTTGCACAGATATTATATGAACTGAGCTGGACTTCATCAATCTGGCAACAACCTGTATTTTATAAAGTGTTATAGAAATAAAGGTGACTTGAGTCAATATAAACTGAATGAAATAGAAATAATAATAAAGAAAAAAGATCAGTATTAGTGTAAGGAGTGAAATTATTTCCGTATGAAGTTAATTTCCCGTTAAGCCAAAGACTCTGACATTATTACACTGAGGCATAGATTCACTGTACAACACTCATTCCAGTCATAATGTTTTCAAGTTGAACTGAACTTTATTTTGGTGGTTTGTAAAGCTGTGAGCATCACACACGTTTATCAGCTGTCAGTCACACAGAGCCAGCGGAGCATGCAGATTCATATCTAAATAGGGTTTTCTTGGATCAATATTTAAACACACTAGGTCTGACCACTCTTGACTTATTCATCCAGAATCTGACATATTCCATGACATTCTGTGTTATACAGTGACTTGACTGGATTTTGCAATTCTGTGTCATGTTTTCCTCGTCTCAGGAATCCCAGAGGCCTCAGCAGATCTTCTGACACTCGTGGTCTCTCTCGTTGTGAATCTGTTGTTTGTGTAATGAGCGGGTTTGATTTGGGCTGATGGTCCCATCTATTTACAGTAATCAGGAGCACTAACTCAATCAATAAGACCTCGTCCCTGCGTCTTGTTAGAGAATGGACCTGTGTCTGGTGTATTAACACAGAGACAGCTGTGAGTGAAGCCTTGAGATCAGATCACAACACCCCGTGATGCTTTCATTACACTCCATCTCTGTTCAATAATGATAAAAAAAGGTTTTTGTTTTCTATGCTATCATCTACAGTACTTGTTTTTTTTGTTTTTTTCGTGTATTGGGTTGGGTTGACGTTGTTGCTCTTTTCTTGGTTTTGATTGCTTCTATTGTTTATTGTATGGTATTCTATTGTATTTGTAAGTTGCTTTGGATAAAAGCATCTGCTAAAAGACAAAAATATAAATGTAAATGTAATAATGAGGTTTAGTGCATTTCTGATTCAGATCACGTCTCTGAGCTAAAGGAGAGATTTGAGCGCTGGTTCTTCTGATGTGATGATGTTTGCAAACAGCGGCGGAAGTTCAATCCTCCAGAAATGAGGAAAGCACGGCGTACCTTCGCATGTTGCAGTACGCCGTTAACCTCGCAGGTAAAGATTCCTGTCAAAGGAGAAGACTCTCTCTGAGCTGAGACGTCTTTGATCTGAAGCCCAGCTCTGTAACAGAGGATGAAGAACTTCAGCTGAGTTTAAAGGAGTGTGTACTTTTCTCCCGCTCCTCTAAAGTCTCCATCAGATCACATGACCATCAGGAACGGACCGTTGAGTCTTGATTGGACTCAAATCTTTCTCTGCCAGGTTAGAGATGTAAGGAAGCTTTAGCTGTTGGTATATTATGTATTATTCATGCTGATATTCCTATTTCAAACGGAAAACAAGATTATTTTGCTTACCCCATTGGCAGATTATTGAGCTTGTTTCAAGTAAAAACTCACTTCATTTTAGCTTATTTTTACTGTAAACAGGACAGTAATTTTTTCTTGTCTAGAAGATTGAACGTAGTTCTTCTCTTTGGAAGAGATGCGAGGCATTTTGCATCGTTTCTCGTCCTTTTCATCAGCTGTACTTAAAACACTGAACTTGCATTTGAACCTTTCTTTCAAATTATTAAATTGCATTTAAATGTAATTTCTACAGAGACAGCGACATTTCAGTTGATCTGCACTAACGATCAGTGTGTTTACGTGTGAGAGTGTGTGTGAGTGTGCGAGCGAGTTGAATGTGTGTGTGTGTGTTTGATCAGTACTATATCGTTGTTGTGTTCAGCACTCATCAGTATCTGCAGCATCAGATTGATTTATTGATTTATGTACATCACATTCATTTAAACAATCCCTGAACATTAGAAGCGAGCTGAAAGTCAAGCGTCAGGACCTGAGGCGAGAGACAGGTGTTCAGGGGTTTACGTGAGGGACCAGGCTCTGGTGACTGAAGGCATGGAGAGATGTGGTGATGAAGAGAGAGAAAAGGCTCTAACTTCACGTTAGCGGAGGGATACTGTCTGAACTGAGGCCTGAGAGGCATCATGGGTAAACAGTGGCGGTGCAGGGCTCCAGCAGGGTGTAGTTAATCAGCCGGCCTCGGCGCTGCGACACATGAGTTATGCGTCTGTCCGAATCGTGTCTCCTCCTCTCCCAGCAGAGCCTGACCTTCCTCCGGCTCATAAATAATCCAGCGCTCATAAAACACTGATTTAAAGAAGCGCTGTAGTGAACCGCAGCGCTTCCTCCGACAGACGTCACTCGAGGGACGGCGTCTCTGACTCTCAGGCTGCGTCTGAAGGCGTATTTCATTAAGATTTCTCCCAGAAAGCTCAGTTCCATCTGTTATATTGAAGCGAGTGCTGCATCACAGACGTGAAAGAGGCTTTCTGACATCCTGCAGAATCACTGTCTGATGTTTTCCTCTGTTCCTGCCACCTTCTCTTATCTGTGTCGCTCATTTCTGTGCTAGTGCACTAGTCCTCGGTACAGAACCTGTCAAAGTTAGGAAACAGATGACTTCAATCAAAGACTGTATTTATTTGAAAATACAGTAAAAACAATTATTAATGTTTTATATTGTTATCATTTTTTTTGCTTAATAGTTAGGGCTAGGGTTAGTGATTTTTAGTTATTTATTTAAAATAGAAATATTTTGTAACTTGATAAATGTCTTTACTGGCATGTTTCATCAAGTTAATGCATATGTGCTAGATAAAAGCATTCATTTTATATTAATAAAACGCACACTCTAAATATTTGAATGGTAGTGTACAATCATGGCCAAAAATATTGGCACCCTTGGTAAATATAATCAAAGAAGGCTGTGAAAATTAATCTGCAAGGAATGTAATAAATGCAGCCTCTGTGAGCAGAACAGACACATTAAAAACTCTTGGCTTTTGTCAGGTGCTGTGAATCTCATTGGACAGCAGGCGTGATACTCCTACTCTCTGATTGGCTGATTCTTGTGTCGAGTTTGACTGTATTTTGATGTTCTGTGAAACGCTCTGGATCTCTGTGTGATCTGCAGGCATTCAGAGGGAATTACAGCCCGTCTTTAATGATTTAACCAACGCTAGCTTCCCTATTCCCACAGAATCCACTAATTAAGTGTGATAAATTCTCCTCCAAGGTCCTTAGTGCTTCCAACAATGAATCAAACATGATCATACGTTTAGTCAAGATGCCATTAATTACAAGCCGACCCAATTTCTGGTGGATTCACAGATATTCTTACCTTCTGCTCAAATGAGCGTGGAACTGTGGGTAAAAATATTATCTGTGGACTAAAATCTTTGCTGGTGAGACGCACATGATTCAGATGACCATCGGTTGAGCGGTCGATACGCTTCATAACATAAAAGCTTCTAGATCACAGACCAGCAGAACCTCTCCTGAGCTTCAGGGCTTCTGTTTCTCCTCCTGCTTTGATGGAAAAGAGGAAACAAGCTTTCAGAGAGATGTTTAGATCCGCCGTACGCAGGTTTATCTGAGCGGTCAGGATGTTTAAACTCTCCACCTCTTATAGATCTGTGGAGAAATGCCCCATAGTCCTCTGTGCATCACAGATATCCAACACAACATAACTATTATATTCTTGCATATTAATTTGACAATGCTCACCGTGAAAAATGCTTGAACTAGTGCTGTCAAATTATTAATCACATCCAAAATATGCA
This sequence comes from Enteromius radiatus, assembly GCA_032357445.1. Taxonomy (NCBI): domain Eukaryota; kingdom Metazoa; phylum Chordata; class Actinopteri; order Cypriniformes; family Cyprinidae; genus Enteromius; species Enteromius radiatus. The sequence continues at coordinate 7,387,447 of JAUCMS010000012.1, read as the reverse complement.
TAATATATGTGTGTAGGGTTAAGGTTAATATGTATAAATACATTTTTTTTTTCATTTAAAAAATATATAGGTTTATACATATATATATATATATATGTGTGTGTGTGTGTGCGTGTGTGTGCGTGTGTGTGAGCGTGTGTGTGTGTGTATATATTAATATTCTTATATTTCTTTTATACCCACTGTATGACATTTTTCTTAAATATATACATGCATGTGTTTGTTTGTATTTATCTATACATAATAAATAATATACAGCTGGTATAAACTCATACAGTGGGTACAGAAAGTATTCAGACCCCTTTATATTTTTCACTCTTTCTTATATTGCAGCCATTTGCTAAAATCATTTAACTTCATTTTTTTCCCTCATTAATGTACACACAGCACCCCATACTGAGAGAAAAACACAGAATTTTTGACATTTTTGCAGATTTACTAAAAAAAGAAAAACTGAAATATCACATGTTATGTAATGTTTTCTTTGGAGTCAATTAAGCACGATAAATCGTTTGACAACACTAACTTGAACCTCTTCCAACAATGAGTGTATGATGTTGAGATCCATTTTTCCCGCTGAAGACGTCTGATTGACTCGTATGCAGCTAGGATCAAACACTCAGATGCTCCAGAACAGAGAAACCATGCTTTAAGAGCTTTTCAAATGTGAAGATCAGGGTTAATTTAACTTATTTTGTCTTCTTGGAAACTTGTAAGTATCTTGAAGGATAGTACTAAATGAAAAAAATAGCCAAAATAAGAAAAATGAAAACTGTTCAAAAGTTCTTAATGCATAGTTTCTTCTTCCAGAGCATCAGTGAGTGTTTGATCCTTCTATAATAACTGATTACGAATTGGTCAAACGATTCTATGAGGTGTCTCTAGTCAAAACGACGATAATCACTAGAAATCAGGTGTCCCCACGTATTCATGTAAAAGGTTCTCTTTTTTTTCAGTGTGTGACTTTTTTGGTGCATTGTGTTTAATTAATCTCCTAATATAACTAATATAATATAATATGTTTGTATCTGTGGTTCTGACCCGTGTTGGGTCTGACAGGGATATTTCAGCCGGGGATCAAAGACTGGAGCTGGGGATCACACGGATCATCTTTAGTCTCTTAGTCTCCGTTCACTGTTCTTTGAGTCAGCACTTTCTTCTCTCCATTCTGCATTGTGTTGTTTCTTCTGTTCTGGAGTTGTTTTCCAATAAATTCAATTGTGGCAGTAAGAGGCGTCCGCTGAGAGCGCCACTCTAACAAAGCTGAAAAATGGCCCGCTGGCTCTCTGCTCTCGTTTCTGCTGATCTGAGATGTCCCGAGCCCAAGACAAGCAAAGGAACAATTGCCGAGAATGATGTGGAAACACAGAAGACCCTTTTAAACGAGCGTTTACAGACTCATTTCAGCAATAAAGAACAGGGATTCTGAGTCGTAATGTATACGTGACATTCCTCGTGAAAGAGCCTTCTTCTTCTTCTTCGGCTGACGCTGTTGGTTTGGTGTGTTTTACAGGAACTCCACGTACTGTATGAAAGTGTCCATGTCTCTCACGGTGGCCGAGAACGACACGGGTCTCTGCTTCAACTCCAAGATGAGGTACTTTGAGAAGGCCGAGCTGAGCAAGAGCAAAGACATCCTGTGTCCAGACATCGACGACTACATGCAGACCGGAAAAGAGCCGGAGATCAGATGGTACAAGGTACGGCCAGCAGCACTGCAAAACATGCTGTTCTTACCCAGATTTTTCCAGCCAAGATATCTAAAGAAATCTTCAGTCAAGAGGGATTTTCTTGATAATTTTCAGATAAAAAATTTTCAAAATTAAGGAAGTTTTAAGCAAAAATGTGCTAATCTTATTTTAAACAAACAAATAAAAAGGGATTATTTTGGTTACACCACTGCAGGTTATTTAAAAGCACTTCATTTGTTCTTTTTTTCCTGAGAACAAGACAATAATTTTAGATTTTGGTTAGTACTGTACATTTCCTTATTTACGCTAGAAAGACAAAAATACTATCTAGAAATTCTTGAATCAGGAAGCATTTACTTGACAAGTAAATTACTGATGTTATTCTGTCTTGTTTTCTGAAAATATTATCAAGAATTTTGTTAAGCAGAAATATCTGCCAATGGGATAAGAAAAATGATCGAAAATATTATATTTCATACCACATTGGCAGACATTTTTACTTGTTTTAAGCAAAAACAAAAGAAAAACTTATATTTTTAGAAAGAAAGACATAGTATCTGAAGTAATTTTACTTCTCAAGTAAATGCATCCTGATATTTTTACTGGAAAACAAGACAAACATACTAAGGGAGAAAATACTGTATGTTTTTGCACTATAATACTCAGTTCGTTTGTTATAAACACGCTCGTGTAGTTTGTGTTCGGAGCTGAAAGTAGAAGCTGAATCGGTCTTATATCGGTCCTGATGTCACGATGAGATGGAAAGTGCTGGTTCTGAGGAAATTAAACTGTGCACTAATTCAGATGAGCATCAGATGAAACGTCCGCCACAGTTTCTGGCTAAACTGAATCAAAGACAGGTCGTGCTTGAGGACATTAGTGCAAAAGACATGACTGGACTGAGTGTGAACACAGCTTGATATACAATTAAACGAAGGCACAGTGTCAGCAGCAAACGACTCGTTTGATCCAGATTGACCTTTAAACCAATCACACTGGTATCAGTTTTATATAAACCGAGCTAGTCTAGCAAAGAGGTTTTGTTTACACCAATATTCTTCTTATAAACAGTGTTTTTGGTGGTGTTTTCTCACCTTATGAAAGTGGTGCGTTTTAATTAAAATGGCTGAAGTGTTATAATTGTGGATTGGAAAACCTTTCGTCTGTGAACACATGAACAGTGGTTAACTTCAGCATCATCTTCTCGTGGCTCGCTGCCTTGACAATGAACTCATCTTCTCATCGACATGGAAATGAAGTGCTCAGTGAATGATTGACAGGTGGTTTAGCAGGCTATGTATAGATGAAACTCTAGCTGTTGTCAAAACACTGTCGGGTATGAAGTGAGTAGTGCTGTCGACAGCCTCGAAGGAGATTTATTATCACATGAGTTAAGTGCTTTAAACATCTGTTCGTGGATGCAGGAGTGCCGGCCGAAGCAGTGGAGGCAGAGCATCGTGAGGAAGGTGGATGTGCTCTCCATCAGAGACGTGCGGGAAGACGACATCGGGAACTACACCTGCGAATTACAGTTTGGGAGCTTCGTGGTGAGGAGGACCACCGAGCTGTCCGTCACAGGTAAGACCAGCTCTGTCCGGTCCAGATCCTTCCTGAGTCACCTGTCAACCCTCACTAAACATTAAAACGATCTCTAGAGCGATGAAGCACCACTGATACAGCTTTACCTGAAGGTGCTGAGGGTGGATCTGATCTGTAGCTGTGTTGGGGAAAATAATCATTCATAAAATTTGAAAAGATTGAAGTAAATCACGAGTGTGTTAGTCTGCCGTCATTAAAGCGTTCTGAGCCGAATGCACGAATGCACATTTGAGTGTGGATGAAAACTACATTAGAGCGCCACCTGCTGGTAAAGTCTAGGCTCAGAATTGATTTCAGAGGAATCGCGCGATGCGTTCTGAAAATCTCAGAATCAATCCACGGATCGAATCAATGTATTCTCCTAGCCCTAACTGATGGACGTGGAGACGTCTGCGGGGTAATTTACAAACCAAAAACACAACATCCCATTTACATATCGACCACTGCAACATACTGCTGCTCGAATCAGAGTAGTCACAAATAAACAATAAAGAAGCCCGAGTGGGTTGAAAAGAACCGGAAGCCGAAAAATAAAGGGTTGCACCAGTTTTGATAGAGCTGATGTTGTGTGACTCTAAGATGAGGGCTCCAAGTCATCTTTTATTTCTTGAAGCAAATGAAAGATAACATGGCTTGGCAAACGATATGTTCAGAAAATAATAAATGAATACATATGGGAAGATTTCCTTCCTTTCTAGCACACACGCTCAGCTTTCTGCAAAACAACTGCAGGCGTTTCAAGCACAAAATAGTGTAAGGCATGCTTTTTTGGACTTTAAATAATTGTGCAAATAGCAGTCGTTTGTAGACCGCAAATGTTAGTGAATTGTGTGGAAAACTCCTAGAAATGCTTATTCAGTAAGTTCAGCTGCAACAATGACTGTGTGCATGCTTATTAGCACTAATTCATCTTTAGTAACCTCTGACAGTGCTAATTTAACTCCAAAAGGTGGTCTGCGCTGACACAAGCTGTCAGTAAAAGCGGTCTTAAGTCTGGTGTTAAAGCACACAGGAGAGGATCAGCTCGGCTCAGTTCATGGTCCTGTGGGTTAGGCTTTAGAAGAAGGTCGATCTAAACTCAGAGCTGAGGAAACCGTGCGTGTCAATCAGTCCGGCGTGCAGGAATTGTTCTTCAGAGGAATTCAACACAGGTGATGCATTCTGGGACATGGAGTGATTTTCCACCTTTTACCATGAAAGTTCATTTCCAGTGTGTTAAAATACATTTAAAGTGCAGTTTTGCTTTGTGTTTTCTACCTTAGTTCAGTTGAACACAGACGGGTGAAACTAAACTCTTCCGCTGTGAAGGATCTCTCGGGTCAAGCCTGAAATCAGCTGTCGTTTAATTCACGGCCCAGCTGGAAGAAACGCTTTCACGAGTCAGAGCGATGAGAATCTGTCTTTGATGAGCAACCTGTGTTCCTGCACTTCTGCTAGACTCACACACACACACACACACACACACACTTGCTCAAGCAATCACTTTCTTTCACACTCTCTCACACACACACACACACACACACACACGTGTTCTGTTATCTTAGTGAGGACATTACATAGACTTCCACTGATTTTCTATCAGGTGAATGATATTTTGAAACCCCCAACCCAACCCCTCTCCCTAAACCTACGCTTCATAGAAACATGTGCAGGACACTAGATCTACAGAAAACCTACTTCTGACTGATTTACAAGCCTTTTTATTTAGT
>JAUCMS010000012.1:7362655-7376496 GCA_032357445.1 Enteromius radiatus | reverse complement strand
AGAAGCCAACAGGACGACATCATCCGCAAAAAGCAGAGATGAGATTGTGTGGTCCCCAAACCGGACCCCCTCCAGCTCCTGACTGCGCCTAGAAATCCTGTCCATAAAAATAATGAACAGGACCTCAATTGGATGTTTCAATTGGATGTTTTTCCCAATTTTCACAGGCAAGGCAAGGTTATTTCTATAGCACATTTCATACACGGAGGTAATTCAAAGTGCTTTATATAAAAGGAAATGGAATAATCATAAAAACAATGATCACAATACAACAAAAAATGTAAGATGTAAAACTGATTGATAGATAATGATTTACAAAGATTTTTAAAAAGATTTAAAATAAGTTTAAGACAGTTAAAAAGAAAATGCAATGGTTCGATGAAGCTCAGAGCTCGTTCAGTGAATGCACAGCTAAACAGATGAGATGTAGCTGATGTTTTAGCACATCTGATCTCTTCTGGAAGCTGGTTCCAGCTGCGGGCAGCATAATAGCTAAAAGCAGATTCCCCTTGTTTTGTGTGAACCCTTGGTGTTTCTAACTGATTCGATCCTAATGATCTGAGAGCTCTGTTAGGTTTATATTCACTGAGCATATCTGCAATGTATTTTGGTCCTAGGCCATTGAGTGATTTATAAACTAGTGAAAGTACTTTAAAATCAATTCTACATATATCTACAAGCCAGTGTGACCTGAGGACTGGTGTGATATGCTCAGATCTTCTGGTTCTGGTCAGAAGCCTGGCGGCAGCGTTCTGGACGATTTTTAGGCCGAGGTAAGTGTATGATTTTTTTGTTTTGATGGTTCTGTGTGATCGTGTTAATGTGTGAGTTGGTCCCTGAGGTCTTTTTGGAGGTTGTCTGCCAGTAATGCTCCAGCAGATTCAGGCTGTCCTGAAGCCCTTCTTTAGTGTGCGACAGGAGAGGCAGGTCGTCTGACCTTGACCTTGAGCAGGAGTGTGTTCTAGAACACTGGCCAGCTGGTTTATATAAATGTTGAAGAGGGTGGGGCTTAAACTGCATCCCTGTCTCACACCACACCTCTGGGGACAACATTCAGTTCTTTGTTTTCCAATTTGAACAGTGCATTGGCTGATTGTGTATGTGGATTTGATTAAATCATAGAATGCACCTCCTATTCCACTGTCAAAGAGTTTTAGATATAATCCTCCACGCCAGATTGAGTCAAAGGTTTTCTGGAAAATAATGAAACACCGCAGGCTTTCTTGGGCTCCAGGATCCCTAATTTATCTTCCAATTTTTTCATTGTTATGGGGAAGTCTAAAGGGTTTTGGTTTGATTTAATTATCTCTATTTTTTTAATTATTTCCTTTTGGTCCGGGTTTTGAACTTCAGGTGAGCTATATAAATGATTTTTCCATATCTCTCCATCTTGGATAGTCAGATCTTCTTGATTTGATTTGTATAGTACTTTCCATTTATCCCAGAATTGTTCCAGAATTTATTGTTGTTTTTTTTAAACAGGTTTAAGGTTTTTTTTTTTCTCCATTCTCTCAAGGATGGGGTTTTGGTTCCTTGCCGCTGTCTCCTCTGGCTTGCTTAGTTGAGGTCACCTGATTTCTAGTGATTATCATTGTTTTGCCCACAGAGACCGTCTCTGCATTTAATAAATAATAGTTTAATTCTGGTAATTACACGCTATAGAAATAAAAGTGATTCTAAAAGTGAAAGGATGCACCGTTTCCTTTCATTCAGCATTTTTAGTTTAAAAAAGGTCAATTTTAAGTTGTATATCCTTGTATTTGAAAGTAAATATTGTCCACTGCAGTTGGTTGTACTCACCGTCTCTTCCTCCCTGATGTGTTTAGGTTTATCTTGAAGGACTGTCCAGGTTTACTGTAGGTCTGTGCTGCAGTGCTGATAGAAATTGATTGGTTTTAAAAATCTAAAATACGTTTTTATGATGTCTTTTTGTGAAAATTCAGTTTAGAACTTAATATTCTTTTAGATATTTAACATTTTGATCTAACTCGAACAAAGAGTAAATTCTAAGAGCTCATGTAAATCATGACTCTCTGATAATCTCTCTCTCTCTTTTAATCCTCGTCTCACAGAAAGCACTCTGCACATGCCTTAAAAGTGAGTCAGTGAATAAAAGGCCATTTGATGTGTTTTCTTTGCTGTGTGAAATGAGTATTTTCACTAGCAGCCGTCCAAAGAAGGGGTGTGTGGTAGTGTGCTCTCTGACCTGCATTACAGAGCCGCAGGACACATGAATGCACCGTTTCCTCTCATTCAGCTCTTAATGGCTGTTAATATGTGCCATTTCCTCTATGAATCACAGTCTGGGCGTGTGATTGTGAGTATAGAGGCTTTCATTAGTTATCGTTCAGTTTGCTACAAAAGGAGCTTTCAGAGTTAGGGTTAGAGCTAGAGGTGGAGTTAAAGATGGGTGTGGTCAGGGGAGTGGGTGGGGCTAGGAGTGGAGTTAGGGATTTGATCGGAGTGGAGTGGAGTGCAGTGGATTGGACTAGAGGTTGAGTTAGAGGTCTGGCCAGAGGAGAGGGTGAGGGTGAGATCAAGTGAGTGGGCGTGTGTTGGAGGAGTGACCAGATGAGTGGGTGGAGCTAGAGGTGTTGTCAAAGGAGTAGATGTGGAGTTAAGAGTTTTGAGTTAGAGGTGTGGGTGGAGCTGGGGTGGATTTGGAGGAGTGGCCAAATGAGTGGGTGGGACTAGAGGTGGAGTTAGTGGTGTAGTCAAAGGAGAGGATGGGGCTAGAGGTGGAGTTAGAAGTATGCTCGGAGGAGGGGCTGGGACTAGGGTAGAGTTAGAGGTTTGAGCCAGAGGTATGGGTGGAAGTGTTTAGAGGAGTGGGTGGGGCTAGGGGGTTGAGTTAGAGGTGTGGTCAAATGAGTGGGTGTTGTGTTGAGGGAGTGGCTATATGAGTGGGTGGGGTCAGAAGATCTAGATTGCAGTCAGCATTAGATTCAAATTATTGAGTTCAGTAAGAGCGTTCATATTCCTGTAAAGAAAACATTTATTGTTTCCCTTACATTCTCTCTTTCTTCTCTGAATAAGTGCTAATGGAGTATGTGTAAATGTCAGCTGTCTCATGAATTCATACATCTGTGATCTGTAATGATGATCACACTTCATCAATTAATACGTCTCTCTCTGGCAAATTATCACTCAATTTGTGTCTCAGAGTTCAGAGTGTTAAACTGCTGTTAATGAAAGCCTCAAACACTTTCTCTCTCACACCCACTTATTTTCTACCTTTTCTAAGCTCCTGTTGGGAATCACTCAGGATTTTCATCTTGAAATTTGCCATTTACCTTTATGATATCAGGCATCTGTTTAACTTAATCTGACTCATGAAAGAATGAACTAGTGACCTTGAGGTTTATTTTTTTCAGAACATCATTGACTGTGATTGTTTTGACATCTCTACTCCCTCTAGAGGTTGATTTGGAAACAACAGGCTATAACCTACAATCAAAATAAGACACAGAGAACGAATGATAATGACAGTCTGTGGATGCCAGACATGTCAGGTGTATTTATGTTTTCAAGGTGTTGGTTTATTGAATCGGTGCATTGTTGAATAAAGAATCTAACATGAGAAAAGGCGGCAAGTGCTTTTTTTATGCTCCAGACCGAGCCAGAATTTAGCTCAGTTTTTTAAGACGGAGTAATTGGCTCTCAGGCATAGCTGGAGTCTCGAGCTGTCAGTAAACACATCATCCTGTTATAACTGAATACTTTCCCCTCTAGTTTTAATAGCACATTGTTTCAATAGAAAATGGAACAGCCCTCGGTCGTCCTTCCAGAAGAAATAAGTCTTATTTGGCTTGTGTGTGTGTGATAGAGAGACAGAGGCTTTCTTAGCAGAAAGTCACATTTGTAAGACGGAGATGTTTCAACCTGTAAAGCCTCACTCAGCAGCTTAAAGCATGTTGCAGGTGAGGAAAGGTCAGGACTGTCCTTCACATTTGTAAGGACTGTGAATGACTGCATGAATAATTCAGGCTTGTCACGTCACGGACACGTTTTCTTGTCTGGTCACGGCCCATTACATGAGCCCAGGAAGATCCACAGGCCCGTGCCTGTCTCTTAATGTGAGCGACAGGTTACATCAGACATAATCATTTCTGTGTGGTGTCTTCAACCCCAGCAGGCTGTAATTTGCACCTTCGTGTCCCCTCTGCCACATGACAGCTGCCGGAGCCGTGACACTGTCATTTTCCCTCTAGCTCTCCAGCTCTTGTACCCGATGACCCGTCCGGTCGCCTGTAAGCCCCGCTCTTCGCATCACCCCTGCCCTCTGGCTTCTGTAGGACCCCCGTGAATCTTTGTAACTGCTGCTGATGATACATACTTCACTTTTAATCTCTATGATCCTGCCCACTTCCAGTTGTCGGAAAACACAGTGTGTCGCTGTCCAAAAATGATGTCATGTTTACATCGCTGTTTCTCTGAAAAAATAATGCTATAGCCAATAATTCTCCTCTGAAATGTGCGTTCTGGGGCCGAATGCTAGCTGTTATGTCTTGCTTTCTGAAAATAAAAATTAAATGTAGTTTTTGCTTAAAACAAGTACAATATCTGACAATGGGATAAAAAAAGAATCTTGTTATGACTTTAAATTAGATTATTTCAAAATGTTGAATTTGGATAATAATTTCAGTAAACAAGGCATCATATCTTAAGTAATTTTACTTGTCAAGTAAATACATCTTGATTCAAGAATTTGAAATGTTTATACCAGAAAACAAGAAAATAATTCTAATGAAGAAAATGGTAGTATTTTTTTTTTGAGGTATGTTCATCAGAATAGGTGAAGTTGGTATGTGTCTGCTCGTGCTGTCGTGTTCGAGGACGGGGGGTTGTAGTAGTCTCTGATATACAAGGCTGCAGTGTTGCTATGATCTGGGAAGTTTACATTTGTGTTTTATACTTGTGTTCATTGACATGCATTGGTTGGGACATTACTACGCTGAAAAGCTGTTTTTCTCTACAATCAGATGTTTTGAATGTTTGGTGATTATTGCTGAAGGAAAATATGCTGAAATTGACGGTGACAACATGCTGCTTTTCTCCTTCTGTGCTTCTTCTTGAGATTCAGCTGAAACCTCTTGCTTTTCTTCAGCGTGTTTCCTTCTAACAGCTACATAATTAGCAAATAGTTCATTAACTGCTTCATGTGCCAGAGACAGCATGTCATTCCACCTCATCTTCATTTCTGGATCATCTCAGCAGTTTTTAGCATGTTTAGCACATTTTGTGTGAGTGTGTGTGTGTGTGTGTCTCCATCAGTGCAGTCACGTACCTTTAGTGTCCCTCAGATATCCTCCCTCTCTATCTGTCCGTCACTCCAGCAGTCTGTCTGCATGTTCTCATTCATTCTTGATAAACATTTAACCACTATTAATACGACTGATTCAATCGCTGGGGAACTGAATAAGCAGGCATCTTTCCTGGGTTTAATGAGAGCGAGCGCAGTCTTCTGATGCGCCAGGTGTTTGTTCAGATCCCCGTCGTTGATTCAGTGCAGTTCGTCAAGGGCAGAAGTGAGCGTGTCAGTGTTGACTTTAATGTTCTGCTGAAGAGAACAGATGGCTGATGTGTGACGCTTGCGCCTGATTGGCCAGCTGAGATTCTAAGATGAAAACTAGAGAGAGAGTTTCTCTCTGAGCACTCCAAACGTTTATAATCTCCTGCAAACATCTTTCTGCTAGATTTATGTCGTTGAAGTCGTCGGTTATCTGCCGCTCTTTGTGTTTTGTTGAGACGCAGACAGTGACAATCATGCATATTCATTCAGTTAAAACAATCAAGTGGCTCTTTTTGATTTCCACTATAAACTCTCGACACGAGTGGCATCTCTTCTTCACACCGCGCTTCCTGTGCGAGAGGGACATTTACTCTATCTCTTAATTAAAGATTATATCACATCATTTTCTTCACAAGAGAAGAAAAATTCACTTCAAAGAAAGAGTGAGAAAAATAATTTCTGTAAGTTCACCAGCTGAAAATGAAGCAAAGTTATTTGCATGAGTAAGATTGACGTTTTTAATATCCACCGCAGCGTCGCTGGATTGGCGTGACTGAGCCGTCGCCGGCCGAGAGAAAGCAAATTCTCAAATTCACATAATGTGCTGCAGCATAGCCCTCATTATTGAGAAAACAATGCATAATTAAAGTAATCATGATTAATTACCATTCGCTCAACATTTGCACATCTGCTTAATTATAAGTTTAGAAAATTCCTCCACGTCTGAATTGAGATTTGGTGCACCGCTTGTTCTGTCGTGGAGTTGATAGTTTGACGTGAGCTCGTCAGCTAGCTGTAATTACACGGACACACATGAGGATTAGCATGGCGTGGAGAGAAAAGGGACCAGAGCTAAATGTCTACATGGTCACCAGGTCACAACATGGACTTTTAAGTAGTTTGAACTCAAATGTGTGTACACAATCCCCCTGTAATGAACCCAGTGCGTAATTAAAATCTCGTTACATCATTTTCTCTTTTTCTGATTCAGATTCAGGTTGTGACATCACACAGACCCAGGCTCCTCCTACGATTGTTGATTGACGCTGATGTTTTATTTTAGCTCCGCCCTGAGTGAGCTGAAATCTGTTTGTAGCAGATGTACACAAGAACGGCTCCTAAGAGATTGAAGTGTTGTGTTGTTGAATGTAATAATGAACATAGCAGTCGTCATTAACTGCTGCTGAAGACACAGAGGATCGTGTTTGTTTCTGAAGGGAACGCATCCTCCAATCTGCCTAAATGGGTTTGTTTGTGCATCATTCATGATCCAGCTTCACATACATAAGGCAAATCGCTCTTCACCCTAAGAGGGGCGGGGGTCAGCAGAGCTCATTAGCATTTAAAGGAACATGCGCCGACACAGAGCTGTTTTTGACATGGTAAAAAAGGTGTTGTTTTACTCTTCCACTGAGAAATTTGAAGTATGTTATAGACTTTTCATTTACACCCTAGAGAATCATAGGGTATGAAGTGTTAACTAAATACATTTTTTAAATACAGAGGTAGTGTGTTCACTTGGTCGAGTCCACTTAGTTAATCTTACATTTATCTGAAGAAGTACAAAGAGTCATTTTTAGTGCATTAAGAAAATAAAATTAGTGTGTGAAAATAGAGCACTTTAGGTACTTTATGTACCCGGGGCTGCTGAGAAGGCAGTATACAGAGACGTCCAGGAATCGATAGAGATCGTTTTCCTTCTGAAGGTCTCAGTGTTTGCTGGATTACAGATGTGCCGAGGGCCTACAGTAGGTGGGCTAAAGGGTGGATGAACATGTTCATTAAGCCGACGCGCTGACGACTCCAGCCGCCGGGAGCTCCAGAGACGAACCCTCGGAGGAGAGACGGGACGTTAACCACCGTGTCAAAGCAGGTGGAATAATTAAGAAAAAGGAGAGAGCTCATTTAAAAGGGCTAAATCATGGCTGTAAGTTAATTATGTTGCCTTACCTTACACAGGAAGTGGCTTCACAGGGGATTTCCTTGTAAAGAAGTGCATGGCTCATTAGCAAACAGACAGTTTTGACACAGAGCAAAGATAAGCCGTGATGTGATCGACGGGTCAGTCCTGAGCTGATCGCTGTTCGTTGGGTTTGTTGTGGAGGAGCTGACTCTAGATTGCAGTGAGCAGGTGGAGCGGTGTTTCCATTACTGTGAGCAGACACCAGCGTCTCTAATGATAGAGCGCCAGCGCTAGCTCCTCATTAAACCCTCTGCTGCCATGTTAAGAAGCCACTCAGCTGTAAGATATAATTTAAGCTGCTTGCAGTCAGCTCTGTGTTTATTCTGCAGAATTCATCACCAATGTTTGCAGATCATCAGTTAAAACAGCATTTACCTGCCCAAACTTGTTTGACCAGCTTTCTGATGTGGACACAGAAGGTGATATTTTGAGGTTTTTTTATGTCCATAAAAAGGCCTTCTATGTTGTTCACTTCCAAATGTTCTTTAGAGAAAAAAAACTACAACTGACTGTAAGTTTCTACTTACATACATTTTCAAAACATCGCCTTTTCAAAACTTTACAGACAAATCCAAGAATTGCTGACACAAGATGCAAAACACCTCACATATCTTCTGAAATGAAACACAACATTCAAAACATCACAAACACGTCTCAAATCAAACATTGGTCTTACACTGCAAACACATTTGCTATAATATTATATTTTTGGATATATCATGTACGCACAAAACCTAAACCCATCAGAATAAAAGTCCTTGTGTCATTGTTTACAAACAAAATGCTTAGTCATATTGTCAATATAACACTGTACTCTGTTAGTATTATAGTGATGTAAACTATGAGAGTTTGGATGACATTACTGTATTGTACTGAAAGCAGAAGGCTGTACTTCTTATGGATGCCAAAAGTACAAATTTACACATAATGTGCAATATTGATTGAAAGAGTGTATAGTTATAGCTACACTTTTACTATAGCACAGAGGACTTGGGTAAGTATGTATAATACATTTTGAGCATCATGACATTATCAGCTGATAATATAGCAAACCGCAGACACATGCACATAATCAATTGCAATTTGTTTAAAAGAACAGTTCTTTTATGATGTGCACAAGTGACTAGATAAAGTGGTGGTTACAAAATTTCATTTTTGGTCAAAGAAATGCATGAAGAAGCGCCTGAGAAAAGTATATAAGTTGACCTGTGCTCTATTAATAGACATATTCTAAAGCCATGATTGCTTGGTGTTCAGTACAGTAATGAGAGTTTGCTCATGAGAAGCGTTAGTGCGAATTACTGTGGCATTATAAATGGTTGTGTTAGAAAAATGAAATCAAGATACTTCCTGTTAGATTTGTGTGTAACAAACAGAAACAAAAAGCATTTTATGAAACTGAAAACCGAGTCAAAGGCTGTGAATGAGTGTCTGCTTTTGCAGATTCTGTGTGTTTCTACTTTTTGAGAGTCAGATTTCAGGAACTGTGATGAGGAAAGTTTGTGTGTTGAAAACAGCTGTAATTTAAAGGGATAGTTCACCCAGAAGTCTCTTAATAATTATAATTAATAATTGACTGTACATACACATCACCTAAGACAGACTATACAAGGAGTTTATATAATAACTGCGCATGATAATGTGCAGAAAAGGTGTTTAAAGACCGGTCTGTAAGACTACTCAACAGCTTTTCCTCCAGGCTGTGAGAGCCCTCAGTTCCCCTCTGAAATCCTTATAAACCACACAAACTGCTGAAAAACTCCAAACACAGTTTCTGCTCCTCTGAGTGCGTGAGGAGCTGGAAGAGAGGATGGGAGGGGGTGGGTGGAGTCCTTCACGATACTGGTGGCTTTACCTGAGCATCGTGCAAGGAAAATATCCAGAAGGGAGGGGAGAGGAGTACCGATGATCTTTGAGGCTGTGTTCACTGTCCGTTGCAGGGTCTTACGGTCAGCAGCACTGCAGTTCCCGTACCAGACAGTGCTGCAGCTGGTCAGCACGCTCTCTATGCTTCCCCTGTAGGATGTGGTGAGGATGGGTGGAGGGAGACTGGCCCTTTTCAGCGGGCGGAGAAAGTGTAGGCGCTGTTGTGCCTTCTTGGAGAGTGACATGGTGTTCTAAAAGAAGATATATGCCTGGTAGACATTGATAAAAACATGTTATGAAAGTCTAGAACCTGTTTTATTTCTTCAAAATGTCATCTTTTATGTTCAACAGAAGAAAGACACTCATACACTTTTGGAACAGCTGATAAATAATGACAGAAGTTTCATTTTCTTATTGGCTTGATCCATTTGTCTATGTTCCTTTTCAAACATGGGTTAACTAGCCACATGGAAACCCTTCGATATTATTCGTTTTTTAGTTGTCTGTCACGTTCGCGCTCTGGAAGAAAGTCAAGTGGACTCACTAAGCGGGCGTTCAGGTTGTAATCATCGCAGCTTGTCCGTGTTTATAGTGTTGGCTGTTGTAAGGCAGAACGGCCGTTGACAGAGGGTATTAAAGTTAATCAGCAGAGAAATGTCAGACGGCTTCGCTCACACACGTTAGAGTTCAGCTAGCGCTCTCAAACAATGCGTGCTTGCCGTGTCAGGTGACTTCTGGAGGGCTGGCGCTCAGATTTATTCTTTGAGTGCGCCGTCGTAATCATGCGTGACCGCGAGCGACTGAGCTCTTTAATTAGAGAGACACGCATTCATTATTTACCCTTTTCTCAGAGGAGATTAGCTGGAGCCCATGCTTTGTGGGAGAGATACAGAGCTAAATGTACCTGAGACAGGCCTTCCTCCGTGTTTCACGCGCCTGGGTTCTTCCAGCTTCTTACCGTCTCCTGAAGCGAGATGAGAGCACCCCTACAAACATGGTTACTCTAGTTCATCCGTGGTAGCCACACTATCTTGCTACACTAACCATAGTTTAGCCATGGTATTTGTAGCAAAACTGAGGTTATAAACAGTAATCAATAAGGCAAATAAAAACACCTTTACTACAATAAAACCATGGTTGATTTTTGTAAGGGTGTTCAGGTACGCTGTGTGTTCGTATTCAGCTTATAACTGTCGGAGGAGGTTTTTAATTAAAATAAATTAATCAATGTGTGGTTTATAATGAGCAGATGCTAACAGTGGTGTTTAAAAAGCTCTCATTAAGCGTCTGAAGGGCTTTTGATGGCAGTCTGTCTCAGGTCGCATCCTCTGGCCGGATGAAAGAACGGCTCTTGAAGGTTGCGAGGTTCGTTTACTGAGCACATCCAAGGGCTCGAGGCTTTGAAGTTCCTCCGCTGGCTCGATAGACGGTCGATGGGCCAACCCAGGGTTCCAGCCAAACTTTACCCTCCACTTTTGAAGTCACTTTTTGTTGCCGCAGAAATCATTCATTTAGCTGAATGTCATGGTTTTTCTTTTATATTCATGTGTTATATTATGACTAGGGCTCTGAGTTTAACATTAATTAATGACTTACTGTATGAAAAATAATATTATTAAAATGTTTTAACGCATTGGCTCCACCTCCAGACAAATGTGATGCAGGACAACGACTCCATAAACGCAGTTATGTGTTAAACTATTGAGGATCTTGCGTCAAAAATGCAGGTTTAGGTTTAGATATATTATATATTGTTATATTCACACGAGCATCCCCAAATATAATAATCAACAGTTCTGTAATTATGAAGTTAATATGGTGTTATATTTTAAACACAATATTGCTCAGTTTTGCCAACAAAAATATCGCCTTCAAAGCCACCGCAGAACTGTTGTGTGTCTATGAGCAACACAGCTGTGTTCAAACAAATCAGGAGAACCAATGATTAAAGGTCCATTCATAAAGTGAGCCGTTTACTGAATCCCTGAAAGAATCAGTCGTTTGAAGGAACTGAATGACTCATAAAGACATTTACTGCCGCCCACTTGAAGCTTTAGTTTCTCATTCAGAGTATTATCGGTAACATATGTTGGTAACAAAGCTGTTTTGGGTACCGATGACTTCACTTGCACAAATGTTTGTCAGATGACCTTTTTTAATATTCCATAGTTTATGGCTATAGTACTCTAAACATTTATCTGTAAAAAATTATGTTGAACCAAATAAAATATTTCTTTCTAAAGCTACTATTTTCTACTAATAATTTCTCATTTAACACAAATATAGCTTTTAAAAATCTTTTGGGGTATTTTAAAAGCCAAATGTAATTTGTGATCATTTTAATTAGATTAATGAATTAAGTAATTAATTCAAATAAAAACTTGATTCTAACTTTAACTGACCAACCTAGTTACAGTAGTTAATTAATTATGTATGTTGATGATTTTATAGATTGCTGAACTTTCTGCCTGCACAACAAATTCACCTTCAGGAGCTACTAAAGATACCTTAAACCTTGAGGTTTTTATGAGAGCAGGAGGGACATTAGATCGGTGTTTTGTGTCTTCTGAAAAAACCCCCAAAAGAACAATGATATGTTTGCTTGAAAGTGAGTTTCTAATGCATGGCAATCCATCAGCCCTTTTTCTAGTGCACTAGATTCAAGTGACAGACTAACAAGCAAGAAAAGCAAACCAACAGAAGAAATGGCATGTAAACCAGCTGCCTTCATTGCACCTTATCCACTGGCTGCCAGAACTTTCCTCTTAGTGTGTCCCTTTGCTAATTTACAGAACCAGTGGGACTCAATTATATTCAGGAGGAAGATGTCAGCCTCTCACCCCGACAGCGTCGCTCATCTCTGGAACAAAAGCTGGGCCTTGTGGCATGTTTAGAAGTGGATTATGTTCAGAAGGCTCAGTTCTGGGCCTGGCTGGGAGCCTGTGATGTTCAGCAGCCGTACGGAGAGCAATTTCCTTCTCAGCGCTGACATTTCTTAAAGAGACCCCCCAGAGCGGATCGCTCTCGCCCTGCCGTGATTAGCCGTATAGCAACCAGGGTTTCACATGGAAGATACTAGCAGAAAGGTCAACGGGATGAGACTGTTTGTGTGTATGGGGCCACAGGGAGGGCTTATTGTGGTAATTATGAGGTGAGGATATATCGATCATGTGTGTGATGTTTCTCCACAGAGCTGTAATCCAGGACAAAATGACTAGACCATCAGCTTTGATTACTTTCATCTCTGGAAGAAACAGGAATCTCACCTCCGTTGCATCAGATCTGATCCGTGTAAAGGCTGGAATAAACCACAGATTTTTCACCTTGGGCCGCAGATTTCACAGAAAATCATGTGTAGGACAGACACAGCCTCCATCCAGCCGGAGTCGATGTCAGAACACGTATTGTTGTAGTTTGTCAGTGTTTCACTGTGTTGTGATGGGAACGACTGTAACGTGGTTGTTTACGCTGATGTCTGGTTTGTTAGGAGAGGACAATATTTGAGATACAACTATTTGAAAATCTATAAAATGAGGGTGCAAAAAAAAATCTAAATATTGAAAAAACGGTTTGTTGTCCAAATGAAGTTCTTAGCAATGCAAATCACTAATCAAAAATTAAGTTTTGATATATTTACAGTAAGAAATTAACAAAATATCTTCATGAAACATGATCTTTACCTAATAGCCTAATATTTTTTGTACAGTAAATGAAAAGCACTAAAAGAGAAAAGCTCAGATTACAAACAACTGAATACAGTAAACACACATCAGAATATACTGTCAGGTACTGTAAATAAATCGATGAATTCATTCAGTATCTTCTGCCAACTGCATTACAGTATATCCTTATCTGCTCTAGCAGTTTCTTCGTTTTCAGACAGTCGTCTGTCAGTTCTGCACCAATAGAGCACATGTAAGGACTGCCGGGCTTCAAATCAATTCAACAGTAATGAGTTTGAGGGAGTATAACATGTGCTACAGTATTTACTGTACAATCAAATCGAATCAAGCTGTAGGTCTCCTGCCTTCATGATCACTCCATGCAGAAGAACATGCTCAACTATAGTGCTCTGTACTTTATCAGGAACAAATGACCTTTGACCTCACCCCCTTCTTTTTAATTTTCTCTTTGTCTCTCACTAGCATGATTCATTTTCCTGAACACATAATCACTTATGTTCTTGTTCATATCACGGATAAATGTGTGCAGAGTTCATTTTTTGATGTTTGAGTTAATGATATTGTGTGCTTGTGTTTCCTGAATGAGAACATAGTTAAACTTGTGCAAAACGAGGCTGACTTTGGGTAGAGTAAAATAGGAACATGTGGAAACAGGTGAAATGTGATCAAACCTTTAAAGGTGCCCTAGAATGCATTGAGAGAATATGTTAAATTGTTGTCTGATATGTACATAGAAGGTATTACAGGTCCATTTACAACCCTAGAATTTGACCCTAGAATGAAACAGTCTGTTTTTGCCTTATTTGGAAGCTTCATG
>JAUCMS010000012.1:7320964-7340308 GCA_032357445.1 Enteromius radiatus | reverse complement strand
AGCCGACACGTGATGTGATGACATCATCGTTTCACAAAATATACGGATTAGCTGTACACACGAAACCGCAAGGGTGTGGTTTTCAGATTTATCCACTTTGGGACCCGCTTTCAAAAAATAGCGGTTTCAGTCTCCTAAAACGCCGGATCCGTGTGGACAAAACGCCAATACGATAAAAAAATGTATACGTATACAGCGAAATGCGTCTCCGTGTGGACAGGCCCTCAGTTTTACACTCTATGGCACCTTTAAACAAAAGGGCTAAAGCCACCATGGGGTAAAAGGCACCTTTGATATTATTTCATCTAAACCACTAGACGGCACAAAAACGTAACACTTTTTACGTGTGTATTTGTCTGATCTTTGATGCGACCGCACACTCCAGTGTGCTCCAACATTCTGGGCTTACTTGATCTAATATCATGTTTATATTTTTTCTGAAATTATAAATTTTTTGAGTTCAAGAGTTCACGGAGAGCACTTGATAGGACATCAGAGACCATTCTCTCCAGATCCTTCAGAAGACTCCATGATGCTGCTTCTCTTTAGTTCACCTCACTCATATTCTACAGGGTTCTGAAATATAGACCCACAACATCAGAAATACAGGATTATACTTATTGTACACATGGGTACTTTTTATCCCTGCGTTCACCAAACCCATCTTGAGTGATTGCTGTTTGCTTTTTCATCTGACCGCAGAAGCCAGTCCCATTTGAAGTTCCAGTCGTGTCTGACAAATTAATATACTGGAGTTTGTTTTTGGATGAAGCCCTCCCAAACAACATGTGGTTAGGTGCTGTTTTTTTAAAGGTTTTCTGACCCCGAGTGTCATGAATGGGTCGTGAGACGTGCGAATCCAAATGCAACATTTTTATTTACAACACTGAGTGAGTCAGGCAGTGAGTCGAGAACGGCAAACATGTACACAAAAGGCAAGAGACGAGAGAATAATCCAAATACAAAGCGATGGTCAGACGATCGGCGAACACAATCCAATGGGGCAGAGACGAGAGAGAATATCCAGGAAGCGTGGCGTGGGAGACATGAGTTCATAATAAAAGTCCGGGGAGAGCGACAGAGACAAACACACAATGGGGACATGGAGTGCCATCCAGTGGTTTTCGCTGGCAACTCCATCTGAGGTGTTACACCGAGACTCAACTCTTCTCTGCAGTTCTCCAGCTGTGATCCTTGGGGAGTCTTTATTCTCTCTAACTCTCCTCCTCTCTGTGTATTAGGAGGATAGAGACACACATCCTCTTCCAGGCAGCTTCCTAACATTTTCTGTTAATTGGAAACTCTTCATTATTTCTCTGATGGTGGAGATGGTCATTTTAACTGCTCTAGTTCTTTTCTTAAGCCACTTCACAAATTTTTGAAGCTCACTTATATTTTGATGCACATCAGAAATATATTCTTTGTTTTGTTTTCCCTCCTGTTTATATTTCTGTGGATAATGTCATGTCCATAATCACCCTGGAGTGCTCAATTTTGTGAATATGACTGTGAATACACTTCAGAGATATATTACGCATAACAAAATGTAAGGGTTGTGGCCAACATGGATTGGAGAAAAACATTTATTTCATCATGAGTGCAAAAGTTATTAAACATTCAAGTCTTTAGTTTAGAGTTCTATAAACTAATCAGTGTGTGTGTGTTTTTTTTTCTTTTTTGTCATGATGCGGTGAGATTATAAATGAATAGAAATAACTGTATTCATAGCTTTTGTATGTTTAATGGTAGAGGCTCTGCGTACAGAATTAGCTGCAGTTCTCTGCTTTTACAGAGTAAAATGTGCATTTATTTGTTCTCATGTTCATCTCATCATGCTTGTAATGGCTGATAAAGAACAGTTTGTGAGCACAGTGCTGCTTTGTGTGCAGTGTTAGCAGGGAAGTAGCTGCTCCAAAAGAAGTACCTAGTGTTGCTGAATCTTTTTTTTCAGACCAATGCAAAAAGACCAACAAGTGGATGGGCAATATGCTAATGTTTCATGTTGACATCGAAATGAAATAGCTTGGGACTCGATACGGCTTTCATTCACTTGAAGCTGTATGAATGGTTATTTTTTAAATTTTATAATTTATATTTTATAATAGGGGCACTTTGAACTGTTGTTTGTCAGTCTCAGCGAGGGAGGAGAGAGGAGAGCACGTAAACAGGGCCGAGACCCGCTAGAGGGCCAGTTAGCGTGTCCCTGCAGCAGCGATAAGACTCTCGATGGCGGCCGCGGCTGTAATCAGCATTAGCGCTGCGATTAGGCCTGTAGAGCGACGGCCCTCCTGTGTGTGATGGAGCAGGCATGGCCTGTTGGAGATAAGATGGAGAGGCAGTTTATTGGGGAAGTGCTGAGGAGATGTCAAGCTTGAGAGGGGACGGGGGGTGTTAGGAACTCATTTAAAGTTCGGATACCTCCGTTAAAGAAGAACCAGCACGAAGGATTAGCGAGAGGAAACCGTCGTACAGGAATATTACGCAGGGAAATTATGTTCTAATGGACTGATGGAGACAGATGAGAGGGGACATTTGTTTATCTAATAGTTTAACCCGACAAATAGATTTAATTCTTATTATTACTTTTATTTTTCCTTGACTTACTGAACAGATTTTCTCTATCATGCTCTGACATTAAAACCCCTTTTTCAAATGAAGAGCAAATGGCGAATGTTTGTTAAAAAAATGCTCTTTAATTAGTGAAGAAACAGCTGCAGAGCCTAATTCTGTCATGCTCCGAGGCTTATTTCATCTCCTGTTTTTGTATCTGGACATGAAAATATTGTGGGTTTTTGATGAAAATATCATGTTAAACTCATCTGTAGGAGGCAGCAGTTTTACAGTTTTCAGAAACATGAAGGTTATTTTTTGAGTTTCTGTTGCACTAAGGTGATTTAGTCTTGAATTGAAGTCTTTCCCTGTCGGCTCATGTATTACACAGCAGCTCTTCTTCAGGTTTCTTCAAGTGTCAGCTCGTTACAGACACAGCCATTATGGCTCAGTGCTTCCCTAAAACACGGGCCTGTAACTGTAGACTACGAGTTAGTTCAGCATTTGAGCTGTTTAAGAGCTTTATGTTCGCTGCTCGGCTGAGTGTCTGATCCTCAAGATCACTGTTAAAGAGGCAGTGAACTGCCTTTGTTTTTTGTTTTTTTTTACTGTTGCAAAAAGCATAATTTAGAGGAAATGGGCTATTTTTTGCCCTTTTTTAACAGTTACTCACACTAGTGTTGTGACATTACTGCCAGATCCAATATATCTTCCAGTTTTAATCTTTCTGAAAATCCTGCATTGAATTATGCCTTGTTTGTAAACGAATCCATGGTAAAATGAAGTGAACAAACAGCAGAGTTCCAAAGGATATGGTCTGGAACCTCATTCAAAATAAACAGGAAGGGATGAAGAATTGGTGGGCAGAGCTATCAGTGGGTGGGGCTTAACAGGCAGTGATGTAGAAGCAGGTGTTGATCTTCTTCTGCGCTCACAGTATGACATCATAGACTAGAACATTCCTTAAGCTGTTGTTTTGGCAGATTGGCTTCAATATAAGCAGATTTTAGACTGATGAGAAAGTTCTGAAACTTACGGAAGGTTTTTGTAGTATTAGGATTCTCAGTTCATTACCCATAATCAGAATTGACCACCAGCTTCACGTAATGATACTGTATTTCCATTTGTTCTCAAAGTGTGCAATTATTAAACCAAACCACTGAAAACTTAGTAGGGACCTGAATTTTACTGCTCTGAGACGTGAGCGGATGTCTTTGATTGTCATGAGTGGGTTTTCTTTAGATCTGTGTCTGTCTGTCTGTCTTAGCTGTGATGTTAGTCACAGTAACTTTAGCCAGGTTTAGGTGCTTGTTTACTCACTCTTTCATTTAAGGCTTCCTGATATAAAACTCCCACCAGTCTGGAGTCGTGTAAAATCTGAATTCACATGTCCGCTGGAGGAGCAGAGAGTCTCAGTGTTGAAGGAATTAGTCATAAGAACCTTTTGCATTTGTTTTTTGTCTGGCTGTGTGGAGCAAACTGATTATTTTTGGATAAATAATTTTATGAACATTAGCTCTCTTAAACACGTAATAGTATTGTAATAATCAAGACAGAGCTAGATCAAGCGTTAATCTCTGCAAACCAAACTATCACTTGAATGTTTTTGCGATGTTGTTGTTTTTCATTCACTAATAAAACTCTTTGATCTGCGCTGGATAGCTGTGTAATAAAAGAAACCCAAGCTGTAGTTCTAACTAAAAGCTATTGCGTGCAGAATATAATTATTTACATATTCATCTAAACCTCGCTCAACAGCTTCTGATTCGGCTTTGTTTGCACTCAGAAGCATTGTTTGTGTTTTGTTTTTTTTTACTGGATTTCATAGAGAGCTGAATTGTAGTCTTAAGCTACAGCAACACACTGCTCAGACCGTGATATTGCAGGATATATGAGACTATTCAACAACTAAATCTTTGTTGACAATTGTTTTATGGTCAATGTCGTCGATAAAGCCAACTAAGCATTTTAACCCTACTAACTGGGAAGCAGTGTAAATGTGGTTTATCACATTTTATTATGTATATTTGAAGAAGAAAGACAGCAGTGGAAGTAGATGATTTGAACAGCAAGAAAAAATGCCTTCATTTTGAAATGGCCAGACAGACAGACATCTTCACTTTGGTGTTAGAGTGCTACTAGAGATCAATTACTACAGAGCCTCTCCGGAGCAGCCGATGAACAGATTTGTTTGTTTCGTCTGATCTCAGCTACACACGGCTGCTGTGGATTCACTGAAACACATTTCTACCGTCACACATTTTACAGTAACAAGCGTCTTGATCCAAAGATGCAGGTTTTCTTGACCTCAGACACACATACTGTGGGATAGTTACCCTCTTTTAACTGAAATCATTTTTATACAGCATCAGTATCGGGTCTCATTATAGCCAGTGTTGAGGTAATTATGGAGACAAAATGTAAGACCTAAATACTTTGTGTTTGTGAGTTAATAAAAATATTGTTAAAACTTTAGTGACTAATTTTCTTAATTAACTAGTTGGTTATTACACTGATCGTAATGCAGTACTTTTAAAAGTTACTTTCTCCAGCACGGTTTACAGCACTGAACTAAGCAGGTATTTCTGAGCGGTTTGAGTGAACAGTCTCGGGGCGCTGAGGGGAGCAGCGAGACGATATTAATATCCATCTGTGTGCACTTCTCCTCTCTAGACTCTCTACAAACGGACTGCAGAATACAGCAATTACCAGCAGAAGACGACAGCAGCCCCTCGACACGAACACACTCGCACCTTCACGCCCCGCGATCGCAGCAGAAACACTCTGATTGTTGATTAGCACGATTTATGCCAGAGTTTGGGAGGAGTTTTTGTTTGTCAGTCATGTTTAGAATCCTGATAAGTTCTTGTGTCAGGAGTGTTTATTCCAGGCCCTCCTCGTGCTCAGTACTCCTCTCGCTCCTTCTGCTTCTGTTCTTGGGGGACGGTGGGTAATAATTAATCCTTTTATGTGTAAGAAGCCGAGCCGCTTCTATTGTTCTTCCTCTCGACTCAACCTGAGTGGGGTTGCCTAGGAAACCTTTGTGTGAGGGTTCAGTGTTCTCCAGCATTCAGATCCACTCAGGTGTTCAGGACCGCTGTTTTCTGCTCAGTCCTGGACGGATCCACGTACACAGTGTCCTTTAGATTAACCAAAGAAAGTTATCCATTTTAGACCAAATGTTTGCTGTTTCACATTTGACTTTAGTACACTGCTATATATTCTCTCACACATACAGCTGAAGGATGGAGTGAGAGATTTGAGCTGTCACCATCCAGAGATGAAGATTTTCCTACAGCTGCTGCAGTGCGTTTGAGAGTCACAGTGAGGAGAGCTGTGGTGTGTGTGCGTGTGTGTGTGTGTGTGCGCGCCTAAGCCTGGTTTCTCCCAAGGTTTTCTTCTCCATTCTCTCATGGATGGGGTTTTGGTTCCTTGCCGCTGTCTCCTCTGGCTTAATTAGTTGTGGAAACCTGATTTCTAGTGATTACCATTGTTTTGATTACAGAGACCGTCTCTGCATATGATAAATAAATAAATGTTCAGTGCTTTGCTACAATATGTATTGTTAAAAGCGCTATAGAAATAAAAGTGATTGATTGATTGTGTGTCACGTCATTAGTGTCATCGTGTGTGTGTGTGTGTCATGTAATGAGTGTCGTGTGTGTGAGGCTCATTGTCATCTCTCTGTACCGGTCTAAGCGTGGATGTGTGTGTGTACTGGGATCAGTGTTGAAGCTCACTGCTAGCAGAGCGCCTCCATTGAGTTGAGAGCTGGCAGCGCTGCTGTGTGTTTGTATTGAGGTCAGGCAGCTGCAGCACTGAAGCACACACGTCTCCTCCTGCTTTCTGTCTAGTGCTCATCAGAAGCAATTAGTCCGGTCTGGAGAGAGGTTTCTCCTGCCAGTCACGCTTGAATCTGCTGCTCCAGGGACTCAGAGACGATGCTGCTGAGAGACAGAAAGTGTGAGCGGGACATGAAGAAATAGAAAAGGTGGAGAGAAATGTGTGATGAAAGGCTTCTGGAGGTTAGCTGTCCGAGTCAAACAAACGGCCTCTGTGGGACAAGTTTCAGTCATTACCCGATCTCCAAATCCTCTCGGCCGTGAAAGCTGCGCTCGCTCACGATACTCCGTCTGAACGCGGAGGAAAGCGGTGGTGATTGACATGTCAGCACTTCTTGTCAGGGATTTATGCGCCGCGGCTGAAAATGCTCCTGCGCCGCAAGGTCATAATTTAGCTTCCTCTCAGTTTACCTTCCTCCTGATAGAATTGCTTGTAATTTATAGTATTGTTTTAATTAAATGGATTGAGGGAGGCCTAAGTGCCCGCAGTTTTAAGACAAGCTATTTTTTTGGAAGTACAATCTGAATTCTTAAACTCCTGCCTGGGACAGACATAAAGTAGAGCAATAAAGCGAACGGCCTCTAAACCGAGCACAGTTGTTAGTGGAATTAAATCGTTATAGAAAAGTCACATGATCAAGCATACACCTGCACAACACCACTGAAGAAAAAAGCAGTCTTGTGTTGTGTTGGTGAAGCAGTATGAGGGTTAGGATCTCTGGTGTTTTGTGATGATCGGGGTGAATGACGCTCATAGATGTTATGAAGGATTTGTGATTGCTGCTCCGGAAAAACACTGCTGGACAGAAACATTTCACTCCAGATCTCTTTTATTCCTATAACGAGAACAGAGAAGCGGATTCTTGTTCAGTAGCAGGACAAGTCTTTATTTCTGAAATCCACTAAAAATAAATAAATAAGAGAAATAACTATGGTAGTGTCCACACCAGCAAAAAATATTGTCTGTTTATCTGCTATTCATTAATACTGAGAAAGATTTTTAGAACTATATCTTTATCGTTATTGTCCTTGTAGTGACCAGCCCTGCAGAGTTTATCTCCAGGCAGTGTTTTGTTTTAAATGACATCCATATTATCCAGACTCGTCCCTTCAATGTGTTCACCACTGAATTTAATCGCGACGAGTGTGATCGTCTGCTTAAAAAATGATGAAGTACAGTAGCTATTGGGAATTCCACTTGAAATGAAACCCATTTCTATCGATATGAATCATTTCAACTTTCCCACATCCTCACAAAAGTCCCCGTGAATTGTGCTGATGAGGATCTGTTGATCTGTATTTCTGACTGAGGGAGGAACGTGGCAGACAGCATTAAATCTGTTTCTGTAGACATCTGAGTCTCTTCGCCGCTGTCTTTAATGGCTTTTGGACAAACATGCTCGCCCCTATTTTGATATCTCCGCCCCTCACATACAACACAGTCTCACTCCAACTCGTCACATTTTGATGCTTGGTCAAGATCTTTTTGTTTCACTTTTTGAAGCTCAAGGTACCCCTTTTTAGTCACTTTTTCACGTGAAGGGTCCTCTGTTGTTTTCCGTTGTTTGGCTTAATGTAATGGTTTGCATGCTTATATAAATTTATTATATAATTTTTTACTTTTATTTGAGCACCAAAGCACCCCTACCTTAAGCCTACCCACCTCTGAACAATATAAACACACACAGGCAAATGCAGTCACAGGTATTTATTGCACAAACTAATCATTAACAAGCAGTATAACACTTTAAAAACAAGTCGTGTTTTCTGAAGCTAAAAGTCTTTATGTGAAGAAGAGAGTAAAACACAAGGTTTTAATCACTAAAAATGATCCCGCTCCGTTATCATGCTCCCGTCTCAATGAGAAAACACACTCCTGTCCCGTAGCACAACACAATCGGTCACGGGACACGCAAGAGCCAATGGCATTTCACGACCAATGTTGATGTAAGGATTCTTGTAGCTGTACTTTTTGAAATCGCGCACAGACTGCAGCGCCGCACGGGAAGAATAGATAAGACGGAGACACAGACCGTGTTTATTCCTCTCACAAATCAATCGCTTTGCCTCAAAAGACTTGGAGTATTAATATCTTTCAAATAAATGATGACGGTAGTTGTATCTGCTGCTATATATTGACAGATGGTAGGTTTAGGGTTAGAGATTGGGTTACGTGCTCATAAATGTGTAAATAATATCATTTAATTAAAACGGTTTACATTGAAAAATCCACATCCCTACAATAATGCCATTGTTGTACCCAATATATCTTTTTAATTATGATGATAAAATTAAACAAATTATCGCGTCGGCATATTGATGCTAAGGGTTTTTCATTTAAAACAACAGAGGACGCAGACATTTTCCTTTTTCTGTCTTTCTGACGCTCGGCTCGGCTGTTCACTGAACGCTCTCTCCTCCATATCATTAGTAGATTGGCTACAAATTAGTTTCGGTAATCGTACTGGTACGGTCACACTGAAGTTTGGTGACATGCTAGAATTAGAGCTTCCTCCATTCTTGCCATTTCGTGAAGAAAGAAAGGTCACGCCGTGGCCAAACTGTCCTTCATGTGATGTGTTTGCGCAGGTCAGAGTTCACCAAACCTGAACTTTGTAACGCAGCGGCATGCACAACTTTGCCGCAGAAGCTTGGGCTTCTGGTCAGTCTCTTTCGCATGCGTATGAATGGAAGTCAATGGAGCAAAAAGTTGAGTGTGACTGTACCTGTAAGCATTTTGGAAAAATGGCTTACCCTGCCTTTAATATGTCCATTTTTGGCTGTGATTGTAGTGTTATTTAAAGCTTCTAACATTCTACTAACTTTTTTTAAAACATTGTTTTTGAATATTCTAAGAATGTTAAAATGTCTAATTTTCTTGTCATAATTATAATGTAATTCATTAAATTTAAATGATTAAAAGATTTTTATAGTGCTCTACTAACTTTATTTTGACCCAAAAGATAGCATTGTTTGAATGTTTATTTTTACTTTTGTAAGACATTATAAGAATGTTCAAGAATAAAATATAACATGTGAAGAAGTACCCAAAAATATTGTTCTAAGATCTTTCTCTCAGTGTTATGAGAACATATATCAAATATTAATAGTTAAACATGAAGGAATTTATTTCATTCTAAAATTGGTATAAACTTAAAAAAGAAACAACAACAACATTATGATACTGTTCTGTTAGCTGGGTTTATAAGTGCCTACTACGAAACTCGCTCAATGTTTATAGAGACATTTTCACATCAGTTCATTCATTCATTCTGTCTTTCTCTGTAAATTGGTTTGGACGCAGGAGGTCAGTTATGGCATTATGGTGGCACAAACACTCCCAACAGCGTTTTAATGAGCAGAGCAGCTTTCAGCCGTCTGGATGATCCTCTCTGCTGGATCTGAATGAATAGAGGCCAACACAGACAAACACAATTAACACACCATAGAGACCCGATTAACTAGAACGTTCTTGCTCCAATTTCCCAATTCTTACAATAACAATCACTGTAACAGACATTTGGTGCGTTTAGGAGAAAATGAATGATTTTGAGGTTGGTACGTTCTAGCTACGTTTGAAAGAACCCTCTAAAAATGTTTTAAAATACTGGCTTTTTTTTCAAAGAGCTTCTCAGAAATAAAATTGTATGCAGATGTTTTTGAAGCATTCACTTTTCAATTATAAGCTGTTTACTAAACAGAATCTTGGGTTGGCATTTTAATTTCATCCCCTGCTGACAAACATAAACACAAAGATTATACAGTATCCACTAAAATCTAAAATAAATATATAGAGCGAGAGATGAAGACATGAATCTAGCTTTCGTTTCAGTGTACATTCTTCTGAAGACAGCAAACACAGGCCGACTGTAAGCAGTGTGGTTCCTGCTGAATCACTGTGTGTCGCGCTACAAAACACTGATGAATTTGCTCTAACACATGTCTGCAGAAGGTGTGTTTGTGCCGCTGGGATCCGTCCTGTGTCTGAGACAGAAACACAGTGACCTCCAGTGGCTCAGAGAGGAAACTCCAGCTTTCATCAGAATCAGAACCAGAAAGAGCTTTAGTGCCAGGTGTGTTTGCACATCCAAGGAATCTGCTTTTGTGTCACAACGACAACACAACGAAGAATAAAATAAAAATCCAAAACACAATAATTCGTTAAAAAACAATCAAAATATTGAGAAAATCATCTTTAAAGTTGTCCAAAGGACTCTCTTAGCAATGCATATTACTAATCAACAATTAAGTTTTGTTATATTTACGGTAGGAAACTTTACAAAATGTTTTTATAGAAAATGACTTTTACTCAGTGTCCTAAGGATTTCTGGCATAAAAGAGAAATGGATCATTTTGACCCGTGCAGTGCATTTTAATAACAATATATAGCAATAGCCATATTTCGACAAATACACCTCTGCTGCTTGTGACTGCTTTTTGTTCTCCAGGGTCACATATGAGCAGAATGAGAGATTCTCACCTCAGAGAGGTTCATCAAAGGTGAAACACTGTCTCTGTGTTTATGTTAAAGTGTGTAGTATCTCTCACAGGTCTGAGCTGTTTGTGTTTCTGGTATAGTTTTGGTATGATGTTAGGGTTATAGTGATGTCCATCTAAACTCTCTCATGACAATCACTGTTGCAGCTTCTGTTCCTCGACCACAGGCCAAGCTCCGTCAGAAAGCTGCTTTCACAGATCATGTATATGGACTTGTGCTGTGATGTGTGTTTTTGCAGGCAGCCCCGTGAACCTGACCTGCCGGGCGTTTTTCGGCTACAGTGGAGACGTGAGTCCTCTCATCTACTGGATGAAGGGAGAGAAGTTCATTGAGGATCTGGACGAAAGCCGAATCAGAGAAAGTGAAATTAAGTAAGTCTTTCATCCCAATGACATCCTTTCTTTACATTTTAAGTCTGTGTCTGAATTTGTGTGTGTATCAAAATGTGTGTTTGTGCACACATAAATCTTCCACATCCACCTTGATTCAACCCCATCGGACGAATGTTAAGACCTTCTGAGTAAAAGCATCTCATTAATCCTCAGCCGTCGGGATGGAGATGAGCAGACACGCTTCTTTCTCTTGTAATGTCAATCTAAATTTCATTGGCTCCATTAATAATGCGGTTCAGGCACATGCAATCTTCATCAGAGTGTGACGAGGATCAGGGTCAAAGCGTCTGACTGAATCGGCGCTCTTTGAATCATGGGTTCACACGATTCATTCAGAAACTAGTTCAGGACGAAAGCTCCACTCGTGTTGATGTTGCTGTCGCTGCTAATGTGATATCACTTATATGGTATAAACATGAGACAAAAAGATATGAGACATATTGAGACATACAGGGACATTTTTTTTGATCAAGTACTGTGCATTTTCCCCTTACATTTAAGTACAGTACAGTTTTTATGTACAGTGTAGTTATTATTTAACTTTGAGGTACAGTACATTTTAATTTCATCTTTTAAGTTTTTATTTTCCTGTATGTAAGCACAGCACAGTGTTAATGTTCAAACTGTATTTACAATGTTTAAAGGGGCCAACAATAATAAATATTCTTATTGGAAAAATAAAACTGCCTGTTTTTGAACTGTGCTGAGCTGTAGCTGAATAGTTAGTTAAGCTGGGATGCTGGTTTCAGCTGGTTTAGGCTGGTCCTTAGCTGGTCTAGCTTCAAAATGTACCTAACCAGCATATGCTGTTTTTTTCAACAGGGCTTTCTCCTCCCAGTCTCAGAAACATTTCTAGCAGTTGTCTTGTGCTCTCAGTGTTCACGGTTATGGCCTTTACAGCGTTACTGTAGAGTCGCTACATGGTTAGGGAAGAGAGACAAGGCACACACACACACTATATGTTTCTATCAGTATAGATACAGACTGTATGTGACTTTTCTCTCACGGACTTTCACTGGTTTTGAGCATCAGAAGGAGCCCAGAGCCCATCACACTTTCACGTAGTGGTTCTGTGCTTCGTATGTCAGCTTTCAGATCCTGATCCTGGGTCAGTTTGTCGTTCTCTGAGTCAATGGCTGAATGAAAAGTCACTGCCTGCTAATATCGAACAGCTGAATGTCATTCTGAATCTGAGATGTCCAGTATGTTCAGTGACAGGCTTGAGATCCAGTAGGTTTGGGTTTCTGTCCACTACAAACGCTGATGAGTTTGATCTTCATGTGTTCACTGGAATGATGTCAAACATCCACAAACATGAAGAGGGCAGAACATCACCTCATTCCTTTTGAACAAGAACAGAAACAATGTTTCTTTAATGACATGAATTCCTCCACATCACCTCTCCCCCTCTCTGTGTGTGTGTCTCTCTCTCTCTCTGTCTGTCTGTCTCTCTCTCTCTCTCTCTCTCTCTGCAGACATAGTTTCCATGGCAGCTGCAAAGAAAGACACTTTTTTTTTCTCTCTCACTAACCCTGTTATTTTGTTCTTCCCCACAGTGCTGGTGAAAGCTTGCCAGTGGTGTATATGTGTGTGTGTGTGCATTTTATGAAGGATGGGATCCTGTTAACCCTGTAAGACCCAAATATAGAAATAATTTAGTAAAAAAATTTTAAATTTACTTAATTTTTTTAGTTCAAAAATTTAGAAAAATCTAAAAGTTTTATTAACTGTCAGTTCTTAATATTGTTAAATGTTCTGAAAACTATATAAAAATCATGCTTTTTTTTAACAAATGTCAAACTTTTTTTTAACAAATGTCAAACTTTCAAGACAAAACCAAACCGTGTTATTTTGATGTAATTTAAAATTGATCAGTTCCTAGATATATAATTTTACAGCAAGCAGGTTGAGTAGAGTCTCGTTGGAAGCTGTAAGTGTGCGTGTGAATCCTGAATAAATTGAAGAAATGCTGTGAAAAGAATTAAACAAACAGGAAACATTTCCTAATTGTGCACGGGCAGATATTTGGAATCACATACACATCGGATCACAACAGAGAATCTCTTCTAGAGCTCAAGCTCTTTGTGTGTTTATTTTTGGATCCACAGCCAATTAAAGTTTAGCCCTTTTTATTCGTCCTGACTGTTGTGTGAAAAATGTTGCTTATTAGAGATAGCATGGTGAGGACTGTGTGAATGCAGGAGCATGATGTAATTCACACATATGTTCTTTGGTTAAAAACAATGGTTTAACAAGAGAAATGGACATTCTTTTGGACGTGGTCATTGAGGGTGAGGATGTCTATCATACAAGTTTGTTGTTGAACAGTTTTTCCATTCTTCTCGCCTCCATTCCAGAACTATTCGGGAGCACTTGGGAGAGCAGGAGGTGTCCATCTCGCTGACCATAGATGCCGTGGAGGAGAGTGACCTGGGAAACTACTCCTGTTATGTGGAGAACAGCCACGGCAGACGACAAGCCAACATCCAGCTCAGCAAGAGGGGTAAGAGCCCCATATTCTTTTGAAAACAGTGCAGAGGATGAATGTCAGACCCTTTATTATCAAGTGGTTCCACTCATTTCTGACCAGTCAGAAATTATCATCAGGTTAGGGTGAAGAGGACGTCGATCATTATTACTGCTGTGTTAGTTCTCCAGTCCTGTTCCCACTATACTAATGATTGTGCAGGCCGTACTGTTAAGAATTACATGATGAAGTTTTCTGACGATTCAGTTATTTTAGGTCTCATATCTGGAACATCAGATAATAAGGTTAAAAATGCCTGCAATAGGGTCCAACAGCAATTATATTTTCTTCGTAGGTTGAAGGTCTTTGGTGTTAACCAGAAAGTATTGCTTCTCTTTTACTGTGCGGTAATCAAGAGCATGTTTTGATAGGGATCTCTGGTTGGTTAATCTTAGTGTAACTTTGAAAGCCCAGATCACACGGCTAACACATATAGCCATGAAGGTTATAGTATAGAGTTAAACAGCATCCCACACTTCAGGCTCTTTTTGAAGAAACAGTTATTAGACAGGCTAAAACAATGACTTCAGATCCCACTCATGTCCTCAAGTACCAACTTCTTCCCTCTGGAAGACTCTTCAGAGATCCTGCGTGGCTTCAGCTGTGGATTTTAATGATTACTCGACTATTAGGGGGAAGCCCTACATGTTACACATTCATCTGATCTGATATTTGTTCTTATGGCTGTTTAAGAAAAAAAATGTATTGTTGTTTTTTTAGTACTTATAAGGGGTATTTGTCCGCTTTAAGTAAAGTAACATGGCAAGAAATGAGACTTAAAACGCATGATAACAATGAGAAATATAATCCTTTGTAACTTATATGGATGAATCGTGTCCATTGTGTTATAAATAAAAAAAGTAAATATTATAACACGTTAATATTCTTATGAATATTAATGCGATGATACATCATATTAATTTGTTATTATTCATTTGAATGCCCTTATAATGTATTATAAATACAGGATTTATAGAAAGTGTTACCTAATTTTCCTTTGTGACAAAGTCTTATCTAAAAAAAAAAGACAGAACTGTATTATAGTTCAAGTTCAGTTTATTCAGTGATATCATGCTTAGTTCAGTTCTCTTCCAATTGTTTCCTTAAATTTTCCTAAAATGAAGTCCACATGATGAAGGCTTTTTGTTTGAAGGCGGTTTCGTTTAATGTTGTTTGTGGTAGAGCAGAATTGATGTCCATGTGGCTCACTGATCGTTTACAGACTCTAATATTAATGTAGTTTTACTGTAAAATCCAGTTGTCGTTGGTCAGTTTCTGGCAAAAAGTCATCAGTTCCTAACTTTCCAGAAGACCTGAATTGGGTAAAAAAAAACACTTTAGATTGTTTCTGACTACATTATTTGAAGTAACATGTTTACTTTTTCAACAATGTAGAAATAACCCAACTCTATTTGAGTTCGAACGGCTTTGCATTTGTGATCGTGAGTGATGCTTCTTAAGATCTTAGCTGGATATTAAGATTTGCTTCTTCCTTAGAGACCTAGATGCCTTAAATTGAGAATATTTTTACATAGTAAATCATTTCTCTTTTAAAATATGACTCTGAAGCTTTGATGGCAGACGATCCTCTTCACATGAAAGAGATTGACTGTGAGAATGAAGCTGGACATATTATTGAGATTCACTATTCACTCTGATGTTTATTTCATGTGTTCAGTGCTGTTTAGTAAATACATATCCATATGGACAGACTCAAATCCACTGCAACACTTGACACTTGTTTTTAAGTCTACAGCTCAGACGAGGGAAACAGAAAGATCTGTTTGCCTACAAACACACGTCATGTTGAGTTTGTTGGTGTTGTGCCCAGCACTCACACATCTGAGAGTTATGCTTTTAATGACCAGTTACCATCAGATCCCAAAACACTAGATGCCTACTTTCACAACAGACACATTGAGAAAAATGGCATGACTCTATTTCCCAGCAGATGCGTCAGTGACGAACAGTGATTTCATCAGCTTCATTCTTCATTCCAGAACATTGAACACAAACACACGAAAGCAGCCATCATCTCTGCTGTCTGACACAATCTTAAATGTCACCGGCGATGAACAGAGCCGCTGATTTAGACCTGACGCGACACAACGGTCTGTTGCAGCATGAACGCTGCCCATTTACAGACGATGGCTCTTCATTCAGCCGCTGCGGCCAATCAGAGATGAATGATCCTCTTCAGTTTCATATTACAGCAGCGCCAAGACTTTCTGAGACAGGCACAGAACAGAAAAAGAACATCACGAAACATTGGTGGTCTTGGCCTCATTCAGACAGCCTTTGAATTCAGTGGTAGACAGTAACAAAGTATTTTTTACTTTGTTTAATATTATTTTTACTACTGTGCTTAAGTCAGTTTTTCTTATTTTGGGTTATAAAAGGTTCGGTCCTCAACATGTTGACATGCATGCAAGGTCAAAAAACACTTTCATTGTCTTTTAATTTTTCTTTTTTGTTTCTTTTTACTCACTCAGCAACTCTAAAACGACTTATTTTTCCAAAACCCTCCATTGTGTGATGCTAATCTGTGCTGATTGGTCTCATGTTCATCTCATCATGTCTGTAATGACTGAAAAAGCAGTTTTTGTAACATGATTACTTTTAAAAGGAGTAATCAGTAATTTTATTACATTTTTAGACTACCTTGCCCAACACTGTTAATATCAGTGCTGATCCAGGAACATGTCACAATTGGTAATCACTTTTTTCTTTTTGCTAATTCCTGTTTTAAAATCCTCTTCTTCAAATCAGGCTATTCTGAGATTCCTGTTAGAATGACGTAGATCTGCACAGGCCCCTCTCGGGATAGTTGATTGACAGGGCTGTCTTTTCTAAGCCCCGCCCTGAGTGATCTGTCATCAGTCCATCATTGTGTTGACCTTGCACAGAGGAAGACAAGATGTCTCTGATTAAGCAGTTGAGGTGTGTTGTTGTTGGATGTAATAATGAATATAGCATTTGTCATTTACTCCTTACATCTGAGCCGCAGAAGACACAGAGGATTACCCTTACTTTCATTTTGAAGGGAATGCACCAATCTCCAATCTACATCAATGTGTACTGTGTGCCAAATTATTAGGCAAGTTGAAATTCTGGTCATATTTTTTTCTTTCCTATTGGTTTTGTATTTAATCAATAGAAGTGATATACAACTGTCAGGGAAGGCTGAAAGAGAGGGGCGGGGCCAGCAGAACTCATTAGCATTTAAAGCAACATGGACTAGAATGGCTTGATAAAAACAGAGCTGATGACAGGGTAAAGAGCAAAGAAGTATTATTTTACACTACCATTGAGAAATTTTAACCAAAGGATGTTATAGACTTTTTATTAAGACTGTAAAGAATCATATCAACATGTGTAAAATTGGCATCTGATGACCTCTTTAAAAATCAAATACTTTTGTGCTTTTACTTGAGTAAAATTGAAAAGGAGTACCTAATACGTTTGCTGGAGTAATATTTTATTAGGATATCTGTATCTTTATTTATCGTGGACGAGCATGATGATTCTGTACTGGTAAACACAGGAGCATAGGAAGAATTTGCTTACTTTGGTGTTTGTTTGACATGTTTAATGCAAACAGGGTGGAATGAACAATGTTCTCAACAGATGGAGCAAGGTTTCAGTCTGACCTGATCATCGATGGACAGTGTGAGCATATCCTAACTGTCTCTGTCTCTCTGTCTATCTCTCAGCAGAACTCATGTATACGGTGGAGCTGGCTGGAGGTTTGGGAGCCATTCTGCTGATGTTGATATTTTTGGTGTCCCTTTATAAGTGTTACAGAATTGAACTCATGCTCTTCTACAGAAATCACTTTGGCAGTGAGGATGTGGATGGAGGTAAGGAATTTTAGAAAGAAGTTAAAAATTCCTGACCAGTTTCTCCTTCACAATACAGGAATAAGTGAAGAGGACTTAACAAACTGAACTAAACAGACAGGTCGTTTAAACTCAGAATAACGAGGGGCAGCTGGTGCGGGGAATGAACTAATGATTACATAACTAAGACAGGAACAGGAAGAATCAAATAAGGGCATACACAAAACAGGAAATGATCAAAAGCAACACAAAACAAACTGAATATGTAACAATACTCCCTCTCCCAGAAGGTACGTCTCGCGTCGAGGACCTTTGAAATTACATCAGAATATTCAACCCTGCTTTTGTGCAGCCACTGATCCAGACAGAGCACTCATCATGTAAAGCTTTATGTTTGAAACAGCTTACAGTCTACATTTCTGTGAGCAAAACATTAAAAAATGATGAAAGCATTGATAAAAGTTAAAAGTCTGGATGTAGAATCTGTTGTTGCAGGAGCCGTGGTTAAAATGGATCTTTGGAAATAATGATTGTATATTTTACATTATTCCAGTAGGTGGCGAACTGTGACTTTTAAATGTATTTGATGTTTGAATCATTCATTCAGGAGAGTTATTTCTTCATTTATCTTAATTTATTTTGAACGATTTATTTATTTATTTTTACATATTTAGGTTAATTCATTTAAAATAATAAATATTTTCAGATTTTCATTTTACTCCATGGCCAGCTCCTTCCTGATTCCTTATATCAAATTTAGGTGATGTTCCAATGTTCCTGAATCCTCTTGATTTTCTGATGTGAGTTTTGCTCCAGTGGGGCTTTTCCTTGAGAGTCATTACTTCTGCTTTTAACCGGTGCTTCTGAAGCTGATGAAGGAGGAAGATAGGGAGGTAAAGGACAGTAAAATGCTTTTGACTTTCATTCATTATCAGACAGTGTCTTGTTGTGCCTCTCCAGGCAAGCATAAACTAGTTTTCAGTGGCCTGACAGACAGAGCTAGACAGATCTTCTCAGATGACATCAGTGTAGCACGACCTGCAGCCAATGCACTCAAACTCATGGTCCATCCACTTTTTTTTGTTCAAATAAATTAAGAAAAGTACCAAGTTCCAAATTCAAACTTTTCATGCGCTTTGGAGATCTGGACCGTTCATGAAGGCAGCCGGTGCTCAGGATCATAAACGCTGCTGCAGTTATTGGTTATGAATGCTGCTTTTGTGTGTTTGACTGGGATTCTCCTTTCTGTGTGTGTTTTAAGAAAATAAAGACTACGATGCATACGTGTCGTACACTAAAGTGGATCCAGACCAGTGGAGTCAGGAAACCAGAGAAGAGGAACGTTTTGCTTTGGAGATTCTGCCAGACGTTCTGGAAAAGCACTATGGGTATAAACTCTTCATTCCTGAGAGGGACTTGATACCAACTGGAAGTAAGTTGCATTTGTCTTAGTAATGTGTGTGAGTGTGTATGTGTGTGTGCTCAAGCATTTGTGGTTTATGAGGACACAAATGTGTATAATGACATGTGTACTACAACGTAAACATGGTTTATAAGGACACTTCCTGTGTCTCCATAAAACTTAAAAAACACACTAAACAGTGTTTTATGAAATTCAAAAGGGGTAGGTTTAGGTGTAGGGTCAGTGTAGGACAATAGCACATACAGTCTGTACAGTAGAAACACCATTACACCT
>JAUCMS010000012.1:7309497-7320864 GCA_032357445.1 Enteromius radiatus | reverse complement strand
GGAGCTCGTGAAGATTTAAAGGGGAAGTACACAGAACAGAGTGATTTCAAAAGAGCTGTTTTTGACAGGGTAAAATTAGCGTTTTTAAAGCTATCTTTGAGAAATTTTAAAATAAACTATATTACAAACTTTACATTAAGACCCTAAAGAATTCTATTAGCTTGTGGAAAATTGGCCTTGTATGACCCCTTTAAAGTTCAACAACATGTAGTAAAAAGTGAAGCTGTTTGCCCTAAAAACCAGTGTGTGTATAAGAATGCTTTACAGTAATATGCTAAAGCCAGACCCATACAACTTTTTTTTTACCGTAAATGTAGCCAATTGGATTAAACTTAAGTTCACAAAACGTCATCATAAAATGTTATGATTTGTCTATGGGGGCTTTATTTGGGAAATTTAAGCAATATTACAAGCCAAAAAGAAAAAAAAATAACTATAGCTCTTGCAAGACTTTATAACATTCAAATGCACATAATGCTGGGTTCACACAGGAAAAAAAGCAAACGAAAAACAAAAAAATCTAAAAGCAAACAATCAAAATAACTTATTCTGAATATCACCTTGGTGATTATGAACAGCTATCAGTGTGGTACAGAATCCTTCCACACAGCTCTTCTCTGAATCCAGATACAAACTCTATAGACTCCGTTCGTGATTACTGACAAGCTAAAAGAAAACGGCATCTTGGCACACTGAGAAAATGCCAATATCAAACCAAAATATTCAAAATAGTGTCCACACTCATCTCTAACTCAACTAAAACAAAATCAAAAAACAATTACACTTAGAAATACAAAATGCACACAAATTAAAGAAAAAAAAAAAAAAAAGTTACATGTGGCGTATTTTCAAGGTTTGAGCGAAGTAAAGCCTTCAACACACTGAAAGCATCAGATCTCATTTCCTACCAAAACTACATCAAACAGTGGTTTTAACAGACTTGAAATGGAGCATTCATCTGATAAGAACATAAAGCAGACTACCAGAATGAGCTCAAAAACAGGGACTTACAAGATCATGGACCACTAAAGCAGCACACCACTCTGAAGGACAAATTAAAGAACGGACTGAGCTACAAGGCAGTTATATATTTATGATAAAATAAGTCTGTAAAAATGCTACAATCAAGATCTTTATTTTGTCCCACAGTGTGAAAACACAAGAGAAAAATCTTTGCACATTTCCATCAGTGGTATAGTGTTGAAGCCCTTGTGCCTCTGCTCTGGATGCAATCTGGTCAACGTAAAGTGTTTTATCTCACCTGCTGAAGCTTTCAGTGTGTGAAGCGCTTTGACAATGGTGCGGCATGTGTATATAAGTCTAAACA
The DNA here is from genome assembly GCA_032357445.1 of Enteromius radiatus. Lineage (NCBI taxonomy): Eukaryota > Metazoa > Chordata > Actinopteri > Cypriniformes > Cyprinidae > Enteromius > Enteromius radiatus. Next base: position 7,319,537 of record JAUCMS010000012.1, on the reverse strand, counting down.
GCTTGTACTGAAGAGTTAGTAATCATTTATTTTTGCATGTGTGGTTCTGGAGTTGTGTGGGCTGCTTGCGTCCCCGTTCTTGGCCAATGAGGTGTAAATAAAGTCAATGTCCTTTTCAAACAGCCGAGCAGAACTGAGAGAGAGTCCAAATTCAGCTCCATTTGGGTTTTAAAATCAGCATCTCCAACACTTCCTTATATGCTTTTTAGATGCATCCAGTTTAGGAGCTCACCAAAACATAGATCATCCTATAATAGAAACACCAGAGAGAAACAAGCTATAGGGTTTCTGAGGAACAACACGATGATAGACATAGATATGCTGCTAAAGATGTGTATGATACTGGATTTTTTAGATTCTTTAAAAGAACAAAATTCTAATAAATTGCATTAATTTGAAACAATTCTTTTGTAACATTACAAATGACTTTCTGCTACTTGTAATTAATTTAATGTATCCTTGCTGAATAAATTAAAACTTACTGACTCCTAACTTTTTTTTGGATAAAAGTGTACATAAAAATAAAATCTAAATAGAAAAAAAACTGTATTTTTCAACTCTACATACCCGTAAAGATAGTAGAAGAATGAGAGGAGGTAGAATGCAAGTTTGCACCATCCCTCCTTCTGACAGTATGCCAGAATGTCTGCGTTCATTATTGTAGTGGGGTCATACAATCCAGGTCCACTCATCACAGGGCGGCTCATATACCTGCACACAAACAAACACTTGACGTTGCACTTTGAGCAAGAACGATGTTGACTAATCACTTATTAACTTTAGAGAAACTAGCTTGACACGTGCTGAGGTGTTTCATATATAGCCAATAAATATGAAATGTGTGTTTGATTTAGGGCTGAGGGCCACACCCACCTCCAGACGTGATAGGCCAGCAGGGGCATGTTGAGTCCAAGTGTCAGCCATTCTGCAGCGCACAGGAACATTACGCAGAAGAACACATGGATGAGGTACTCCGGCAAGACGAGCTGAGGAAGCCAAATAAAACACGGTCAGAAGACAACACACATGCATAGATCCATCTCAGAGACTAGAGTTCTATTGCACCTGTTCCCCAAGTCTAGCCAATGATTTCTTAGAATTCATATTACCCGATTACTGATCTGCTTAAGTTCAACTAAATTTCTCTAAACCTCGAAAGAGCAGGATCTGCTGAAATTAATTGTCATAAATTATCATTTCAGGGAATAGTTCACCCAAAAAAGTAAATCTGCTTATAAAACATGTTCATTAGAACACCTTTTGAAACATGCAGTGAATGGGCGCCATCAGAATGGGAGTCTAAACAGCTGATAAAAACATCACAATAATCCAGCAAGTAATACATTTACCACAAACACAGCATTTTTGACATTGCTGGACTGGAGTCGTGTGAAATACTATTATGATGATGTTTTATCAGCCCTTTGGACTCTTTTGGAGCTCTTTTCATCTCTGGGTGAAAAATTTGTTTAAAGCATGTTCAACTATTTTAAACGTAAAGTAGTCCTTAAACTACTGGGCAGAGATTGAAAGATACAAACATGCCCATCTAAATAGTATGTGAAGAAAAGGACCTTTGATCCCCATCAAGTTCAAAATTCAAAGAAGCCAAAGGATCAATAACCTCTAAGCATCTATTGTATCCTAAAGCTGTTGACGTTTGTAAAGGACATACGGTACCCCATCTGCTTTAGATTCAGTTAAATATAGACTGCTGATTTTCTTTTATTTGGCAAATAGAACATCTGGCCATTAGCAATTAACAGCAAAAAACAGGCATCCCCAGCCCACAGACAAATATATGGGAACAGAGGCAGGATTGTGTTTTTTTTTCCCCCACAGAGATACAATGCCAGGCAGAGTGAAAACAGCAGCCATGCCTTTGGCCATGCTGAGGGAGGGAGGACCCCGGGCTGCCCCTACCATGCCTGATCATAACCGGTAAATGTAGAGAAAACACATGAAGCCCATGCAAAAAAGAGAGAAAGTGTGTATTCTGCTTTTGCCCAACACAAACACATTATAAAAAGAAATTAATTCAAACTGCCAGTGGCGATTATGAAGAACATAAATATGTAAAATGGCCTCAAAACTCATTGAGCATTTACTTCTGCCAATGATCGGACACGTCCAACCAGAAATACCCCTTGCTAAAGGATACTACTGCTTGACTCTAAATTGATGTGCACTCACTACAACCACTCATGATTAATCTCATCCATCACATGAGTGCACTTGAAGTAATGACTTCTTCTGCATGATCTTAATGGTGCGATTGTTTTACAGCTGAGCCAATTTTAGAAATACACTTTCTAAGTGAGTCATATATGGAGTTAGTTGCTCTGGGTAAAGAGCAAACAGAGGGAGGGACAGAACGGCACATGCATGTTCTGAGCATTTGCAAGTCTTTTCAGTTAACACGGCTGTAAACCACTGTCTTTCCTACTCTCGAATAAACACCTGTGCAGATGACATCTGTGCCTGTGCCCAAACCCACAAAATAACAGCAACCCTAAAGGAGCAGTCTGGGTTTTGTTCATTCGGCAGATGTGATGTCGTTTGCAGCAAAGACAACCCTCTGATATCAAGCTGTCTAGTTTGGTGTAATCCAGGCCCCGTCTCTCTGCTTGGCTTGTTTGTACATTTGTGAGGTGGTAGTTAACTGAAAAGACATTTGTAAACACTCCGCTCGTGCACACAGAGAGACTGTTACTGGTCTTAAGCTGTATTCTGGTACCAACCTTCAGAGCAAGCCTGACCCTTTTAATTTTTTTCACCCTGTCAACTGTCTTTAAGCCAATCAGAGAAAAAAGGTGAAAAGCAAATATTAAGAAAATAAGACACAAAATGCAAATCAGAGAAATCAAACCTAAAAAGTGTTAGTGTTGGAAAGCAACATTCACTGCAGATGATGTCATCGATTAGCAGAACAGTGTTGAGATAGAAGAGAAGAAACAGGAGTGCATGCATCTCACACCATCTCGACAGAACCTCTCACTTACCGGGTTTAACGTGTTACATTGGTCTATGGGATTCTTATAGTCAGTCTTCAGCTCATCAAATGCAATTATCTGAAAAAACAGGGAGGACAAAAACAGGTCATGATCAATATGATAAATGCAAGCACAGTTCCTATATTATCAAATCATATGTTGTTCTTTAAGAATCAACACTTTGGTTAATAAAAATTTATTACACTTTAAGTCATATCGCAAACATCAAATCTTACAGAGCTTAATATTTTAGATTTGTGCTGCAGGAGAGATGATGCAAATGATTTAAACTACTTTTTAACAGAAACACCAGAGATCTTTATGTATTTCAATTTGTTTCATCTGTAAACTCAAGTGTTATGTTTATGACCCATCCCAAATTCTCAAATATCAAAATCGAATTTATTACAAAACTAATATTATTATTATATGAAATTCAAACATTATGACTTAATCTTTCCTGTTTGACATTTGGCTGCATCTGGCATATTAGGCAAAACTGTGTGATGCTGGTTATGAAAGTGTTATTATCTCTGAAACAGGTTAATATCATCAGCCAGCAATGAATAAGCCTAACAGATCTGAACAGTGGTGCTGTTCTGTCCGCAAATAACTCAAAATGTGACTCCAATTACAACAACAACAAAACAATAAGTAACGTTTAAATCTTGACGTTATAAGCAAAGGCCCAAATGATGCAGACAGACCCAGACACTCTAGACTGAGAGTATCATGTACGAATGATTTCACTGCATCGATTTTTGTTGTTAATCAGCGTTTGCTTTATGTTGTTGAGTTCAGCAGCTTTTCTGATGCATTACTGATCTGAAAACACATGCACGAGAGCTAAACGGGAGCGCGCGTCCATCCGACCGTGGTCACCACAAACAGATGTGACAAATTGATAAACATTGTGCATTAAATGTGGTTAACTATGTAGATAATAAGGTTATATACACGGAAGGCCCCAACCCTTTTAATAGAAGAATAGCAGTGATGATAATGATGGGTGTAACCAGCTCGCGCTCGTGCCATTCATTCGCGCTCTGTTATGTGTCTAACTAATGTTACTATCCGCCGAGTATCTGTGTGCTCAAACTCACCCCAGTTCGGCAGGGGTTTAATCAAAATACTTACATGCCAAATAGCGAAGAAGATAAGCGCCGCCGTCAGCAATAGCGCCAGCATATAACAAAAGGCCGCGAATGTGAACGCCATTTTTCGCTCATGTGGAATTATCCAGACCGACGACTGCTGTGACGTAGAGACAGCTGTACGTCACGTGACTGAAAAGGTCACATGGATACCTGAAAAAACGCGAGATCAGGGGAAACCCCCAGTATGAAGATAAATACACAAGTAAAATTTTATTTTATACCCATGTGTTTTTCCGTGGACCACAAAGGTGCAGTTTTTGAAGGATTTTACGCACCGCTATTCTACCATTCTAAGTCTTTAAGTAAGTTCTAAGTAATTAATCTGCTTGAGTATCGAAAAAAAAATTGTTGTAAAGGTGTGAAAACACGCACCTATTTATAACCTCAATAATTTGATCACGATGTCCTAGCTAACCTGACCTATCGTCGATACAACAACATATGTTAAGTATATTTGACCTTTTCTTAATAAACACCAGTTGGGAGAATGAATTTGAGAAATGTTCACTGAGATATGTTCAGACATATGGAAATGTAAAGCCAGCTAACTGCAAATAAATAAACAAACAAACATCTGATGAGATTCTTCACTTCCTAGGGCGAGATATATGCATGTTTGTTAAGGAGTAGATCAACAAAGCACAGCCAGACAGATAAAATCAAAACCACACGAAAATGACTGTGGGAACAACTTTGTAATGCTTTTGCCAATTACCTAATATTGGTTTGCCAATGCAAACCCAGCATTTGTGGAATATACAAGATAAATTACCATGTCTGTTTTTAATGGAATTAAATTTGCTCTCCTGATGGAAGCAGGATAGAATGCAGAAAATCCTTTACTAAATCTTCATTGTACTCTTAAGTATTAGTTACCAATATTCATTATTCGCTCCCACTAGTAAACTTTGCTGAAACCAGTTACATACACATATTTAACATGTTAACATTCAGTGTGTAATTATATTTTTTATCAGACATTATTTCAAACTTTGCTTACAGAATAATTGTAATCAAAATGCAATCAAGAACACTGGTCAAATTTTCAAAGGAAAAAAACTTTTATTTAGTTATTCAAAACAGCAGACAAATGTAATTAAGACACATATTGAAAGGGTTTTTTCTGGTTTCAGGAGAGAACTTGAGTTATAAATGATCAGGGAAAGCTTCTTCAGTCATAAATGTTAAGCACATACACAGTTCACTACTGTATGGGACATATCATGTGATGTCCACATCATACAAACCACCAAAGTGAGCAATCAGTGTTTAGTAGGAAACGGCACTAATCACAGGTGTTACGGGTTCTACAGATGTACAGAGATGAGCCTGACCCACATTAGAGCTCACAAATTCTGAAAGATGTGAGATCTGCCGAGGTGTTACTTATCAAACCCATAATAACATCACTTCCTTAAACTATTCATATTACTCTGTTAAGCTTTGAACATTTAAGAAGTTTCCAGTGTTTACATTTTGTCAATAGAAAGATTGTTTTTCTTCACATAAATACGGAAACATTGATGCTCTGCATAAACTGAAGAACAGTGGCACCAGCTTTATTTCAGCGTTTAGTTGGACAATGAGAAAGAGGAGTTTAGAATAACAGAGGAATTCATTTTAAGATGATTGCCTGTGGCAAAATAACACCATAGCACACCTCTGCCGCTGTCCATCTAAACCTACACGTCTCCAAAAAGGTAGGACAGATCTGTAATTGAGGACTTCTGGTTATCTCCCAAAAACACTAAATCAAGTAAAATTAGTCCCAGAACTTTCACCCAATTGTCCTCACAGATCTTTAGTTGCGATCTGTTTATCACGCTTTGAGCACAGATTTAAAAAAAGGCAAAAAAAAAAGAAAGAATGAATTTATGACAACAGGTCAGAAACAGTAAACGGTTTCTCCCAAAAATATCAGTAAGACTTCTGACCTCTTCACCTACCGTTACAGTTCAAGACATATAAAAACAAAAGAATTCATGTTTGGTCAAATCAAAGTTAGAAAATGCACTACAAAAGAAGATAATGTTTGCCCCTTATCAAGACCTATGAGATTTTATACCAAAACAGGCAAAATGTGCCACATTATAAAGTATTACAATGTTTAAATCTGTTGCCATGTCATCGATCATGAGGGACAGCTGACATAAAATGGCAATATGTCATTCAACTATCATGGCAGTAAGACTGGACCACCTATGCAGGCCAGTACATGCGTTACTGCTTAGGGATTAGAGCAGAATGATTATAAATATTGTTCAGTGTATATGTGGAATTTGCTTTCACATTTTCTTTTCTTTTCACCTCAAATTTCTGTCATCTTAAACTGGTACAGGCGGGTTTAGAGTTTGGGCAGAAGCATTCAAACATACACAAACAGACATTATCAGATGGACTATGGTATTCTCTCCGTTTGGAGGTGATGGTCCCATCTCGTTCACTCTTTAAACACGAGTGTTAGCTTGTTCGGTCCTTTCTTAGCGGAAGAAGCCCAGTTTCTCTCTGAGCCACTCCTCTGTCAAGTCTTCAGTGTTCCTGATCTCAAACACCTGAGAGAAAGCAGATACAGACAAATTAAAACTAATTACTCCCACCAAATCACTGCATGTAAGGTTAGGTGTGTTATCTAGAGCTCACCTTGGTCAGTTCAACCGTCTGCACCAGTTTGTTTTTGCTGCCGGCGTACATCATCTGCTGCTCAGGTTTGCATCCTGGGAAAATTACATTTTATTTCATATTATGCCTCATACTACAGGGTTTCTGCATGTTGGCTATTTAATATGTGTATTTTCTTTACCAACAGGACTGGAGAAGATGAAACACAGAGGGTAGGACACTCTTCCATCATCATGCTGGTACTTATAGCTGTAAACTACAAATGTGGCACAGGTTAAGGAATCCATGGATTGTTTAATAGACACATTTCCTAAGTTTAATCACAGTACAGGACAGGCATTTTGTTTTAGTGAAGGATATCTGGGCTGTCTTTCCGGTAGCTCATTCTTCAGATCTTCAGGGGAAATATCCTATAAGGAGAAATCAAAAACTGCTTTACACCACTAATCAGCTCAATTATTAATCCCAATAAAAAGCTATGTATTGCATATTCATGCAGTAAGAGTTTGTATTTACCTCATGCTCCTCCTCCAGAATGACCAGCTGTTTGTCTTTATCAATCTTCACTGTAACCAGAAGACAGCAATAGCAATATCAGCATTCAGTCATTATGCTATATAAGAAATTGTAAGCATATACGGGACAGCTTGAGTGTGTAAGAGTTTCACTTTTGCTTGACTCACTGATGATGGCAGCATTATTAGTCTCCTTCCTGAAGCGGAAATCCCGCAACTTTTTCACCAGGTCTTCGTCCACCTCACACACAACTAAAGACTCACTCTGCGTACACAACACACTATTGTTACTATTTTCCACATGTCAGTCTGCTTAGCTAATTGCATCCAAACTTTTTAATTGTATCAGTGTGTTTATATAATTCATAAAGCTACATAAGCAGAGAAACTCTCTTTGATTAGGAGTCATACAGGTACTGAGAGGCAGGAGCTCACTAAAGGCATTTGCAAAGTTTTTTTTGGGGGGGGGGGGGGGTGGCCAAATAGTGTTAAAATTAATTAAATGTATTTTTATTGATATAATATATTAAAAAAAAAAAAAATAAAAATAAAAAATGCTGGAAACATAAAAATAAAAACGTGAAACATTAAACTGATATATTTATTTTTAGTACAACCAGAGGTACATATCTGCTTAGATAGTGGAGCCTTTAAATAATGAACTGGACAAAGGGGGTTTAGGAGTTAAAAATGCTAAGAGTAACAAATTAACCAAAAGGCTTAATGCAGTGAGCATGGGAAACTATTAACTATTTCTTCTGATTGTGCAACTCAACGATAAAACCACCTGTCTACTCTGTCACACAACATCACAAGGAAAAGGAGTTCACAAAAGTCATGCACCATAACAACCAGTGTAGGTCATTGTCTCACTGATGTCATCAGAACAATCACGTTAGCTGTCGATGTGGCGGACGAAGTGGACAAACGTGTTTTGACGTGCAGTGTTGGTGGAATGCAAAGTATCCGCGTTTATTTCATTACACTGCTTGTCATTTCTGCTCTGATTTGATTACATTGTTTGATCGTGGCTTGACGTGTCATTCAAAGCGAATGAGCCACGCCGTCTCTTTGTCGCTTAGCAGATTTCCCAAATTTCCTTGAAATACTGAAGTGTGAGCACGTCTGCAACAGGAAATGAGAATTCCCCCGGAGCCGCCGGGATTCCATCATATAGCAACTATGTAAGGCAATCCTATCTCGTGAAAATTCAAAACGAGTTTTGGGGTGTATTTAACGCCAAACGTGTCTTTATTTAGTTAAACTTTATGAAGTCGGTGTAATGCAAGAGAGGGCTTGACATGCAGCTCATCACAAAGCACTGGGTGGAACTGCAACAGGGCTCAGAAAAAAACAACCCCTTCAACATATACATATCACAGGCCATTGAGGCGTACGGCGTTATTTGTAAATGCCTCCATATTATTATACATCCTACATCAGAGACCCGCAATACAAATGTTTTTATTAATCCAGGGCAGTTTTTGTACTCACCATTTTCACAGACGGCACGAGCTCAGCAGTGCAGGAGTTTTACCGTGCCGCGTCTCGTGACGCTCGTTCGACCAATCAGAACGCTGGAAAGCGCCAGGATGTGCATAAACGGCTGTACTAGGATCAGTTAATTCCACCCATATAAGGACGAGGTCTGTCTGATCCCAGAACAGCAGCATCATGATGCTCATGAAAAGAACTATCGTATAGATCGGATGCACGCTTTTCTCCACCCTACAGGAAAATTAGAGGATTTAGATATTAATATTACAACTATTCGTTAAAAATAAATGAATGAGTATATGAATACACGCAAATGTGCCCCAAGTGAATGCGTTTAAAATATAGCCATAATTAATTTAATAATTAATTAAAATAATATTAAATGTACAATTGCCATATCACATAAGCTTTTTTTTTCGTAATTTGAAGAAAATATACATTTATCAATAACTAAAGGCCCAGAACAATCAACATTTTGTCAACCTTCACTTCAGCAATCACCATTTGTTGGAAAACATTCACCTTTTCAAGGCTCCATTCGTGGAAAGTGGCATTTAGAAAACTGGAAATGTTTCTAAGCCAGTTGTAAAGCTGTGTTCATTTATTATGGTTGTTATATTTTAAGTCTAAAGAGAATATTTTCTTCATTTAGATTATATAGATAGATAAAGCCTATATCGACCCATACTAATACAAAATGACTCAACTTAAAGTTAACTAATATTAGCGGCTTTAAATTGAAAAAAAGACACACACACACACACGAACCGCTAGGCCTAATGCCGTACGGCAATGTATCGGGTAGTATGGAAGAAACTGAAGGTTTGTAGCGACAGAAAGACGTTTTTCGTTACATGTGGAATTAAGTCTATGTTCATGTAACAACTTTTTTATTATTTTGGATTGCGAACTATGTAAACGCATCGTAATGTATTGCGTAAGCTACATTTTAAAACCCGCCGTGCACTGTTAAATGAAAAATACAAAAATATGCCATCTGGCCCTAAACTGTTTTATCGCATGTGTGCGTGATACCAATAGTGTAGAGAAACCGTGACGTTTTTTTACTACGTAATTACGCGCATGCGCAGAACGGATCGTGCAGGTGGAAGGGATCCATAGATATATTTATAGATATATATATAGAATGGCTAGATGTCTCGTCTGCGTTGCTGGCCAATAGAGTCGAACGTCCGCATATGGCGGCCATCTTACCACAGGCTGCTCGCTCACCCACAATATTGTATTGATAGTAAAAC
>JAUCMS010000012.1:7279725-7309397 GCA_032357445.1 Enteromius radiatus | reverse complement strand
ATGATTAAAGGCAGGTGAGCTAAAAATTTTTGTAATATAGTGTATATATATATATATATATATATATATATATATTAGTTCATAAAAACAATAATATTTTTTGTTTAATTTAATAGTATTTTTCTATATCTATCACTATGACTGAAGGGCCGTTTCCCAATCTGTTAGCGGTAGATCAAAGTCTAATCTTTCATAAACCCACAGCGTTCACAGATAAAACAAGAAAGCTTTATAAAAAAACAAGGTTAAAGCGTTGACATTTGTCTGAGCATTTCTCTCTGTTGTTTCAAATGAAAGTTGAGGCAGTGACTCCAGCTCTCATAGATCCTGAGCCCAGCTTTCAGGCCTCACGGCTAAGAATCACAATGGGACTATGAAGAACAGATGAAAGAAAAGACAATCAAAGACAACTCAAAAACATGTTGAGTTTGCTTTAAGTGAAACACTTTGAAACCCACTTCCCGCGCTGTTTTTATGCAGAAACTCTCATTAGTGTGGCACACATGAAAACAACAGTATTTCAATCTGTGTGAAAATTAGCTCAAAATCTAATAGACTCTCTCTCTGTGTCTTCAGTTTTACTGCTGTAAGTCTTTACTGTTTGTCAGATGTTGAGTTATTGAATGACGGATGCTGTCACTGAGAGCAGTTCTCTTTTATCCCAGCTATAGGAGAAGGCATAGATCCTTTATTTTTGATGCACTCGCACAAGGTCCAATATTAGATTTTTGCCACCCTGACCAATGGAGGGTAAATTTAATGACCATAAATCTTTCTTACTGGCTACAAAATTGTATTTTATTTTTGTATTTTTAATATTAAAGCTATATTTCCATGCCTTAGGCAATGCAATTATTCCAATGTTTTCTCCAGTGTGTGTCACTGTGTGACTCACAGCATTATATATGAGATCTCTACTGAAACTATATCTGACATTTGATTTTGTTCCTCATATTTTCATGCTGGTGGTTTAATCACTGTTTGTTTATAGTGCAACCAGCAGGCAGATTCTTCCTTTTGGCCTTAAAGCAGTCAGGTAATTCATTTAATAATAATAAAATAAATAAAATTGTATAATGATGATGATAATAACGATAGTAATTTATATATTATTGTTATTATTGTTATTATTTATTTATTTATTTAATAATTGGAAGATGCACAAGTCCTGATATAATGGCTATAATATTTTGTTTTATGTAAACAACAGTGGTGCTGACAATATATACTGTAATAGTAATCTTAATATTAATAATATTAAGGATAATAATAATGTATTATTACTGTTGTTGTTGTTGTTGTTGTTTTTATTATTATTATTAATTATTATTAGTTAAAATATGCTAAAATAAAATAAAACATAAAATAAAATATATAAGTCTTTTATATGCATATATATTGCATTATATACAAAGATGTTGGCAATAAAAAAAACTATATTATTATTATTATATACATTAATGTTGCTTTTTTAATTTATTAATTTACTATTTTAATGGTGAAAAATAAGATTTATATTACTGTAAAAAAAAAAAAAATACTTTTATTATTTTCACACCAATAAATATATATTAGAAGATGTTTTGTTAGACCTAATTGTTCATGTTCTTTTTTTATCAGTGTCAGACTATCAATTAATCAGTTTTAAAATAAACCATGTATTATATTTCCCTTCCTATTAAAATAAAATTACTTAATTTCCTTGCATTTCGTGTCTAGTGAATGCAAATTGAGGAAACTGAATGTTCATATATGTGAAGTGGACTGTATTGAAGCCTGAAAGCCAATTTCAGAGCCCCTGGACGTATCTGTAATTGCGCTCACTCCATTTTCCATACACTTTACCAATTAAAGGTCTACACCTCATCCTATTTAAGAGCTGTCTCCAGCCACCAAGGAAATTACAAGAACAGATGTTCAATCCAGCAGCTACGCACAGCTCCCATTTGAACCCTATAGAAACTATGTTTTTATTGATTCTTTCATTTCCACTTGGATACATAAGTGTATGTGCGACAGTTTCCTGCTGAGCCAGAGCTGGTTTGGCCGTAGATAGCTGCCATATGCTTCTTGCTGCAGAGCTCAGGGCCACAGCAGGGTCTGTGTCCTAATTGAACTGTAATTGACTCAGCAGCAGGGAAGGTCAGTTTGTCACTGAGCACTGCATACAATAACTCGTCAGGCCCTGTTACCTGATCTCATGGTTATGACTCATGCTACAGGCTCTGAGATAGTCTTTTAGAAGATAAAACATGAAACTGATGCTTATAATTAAGAACACACCCACAGAAACACCACATCATGTGAAGTACAGGAAATGCACATACTCAGTGGATTAACACTGACACTAAAGTAATTACCTAATGTAGCTGGTGCCATTGATTCTTGGCTTGTATGCGAACACTAATTAAAGACAACAGGAATTTTGCTGTCATCACTTTTCCTTTCTATACATACGTTCTGGACGAAAAACCTTTTTAATTGCCTTTTTTTGTTTATGAAAAACTAAATAAATAAAATACAAATAATATTAAAAATAATAATAAATAATATTAAAAGTATATAATAAATAAAAAATCTAAGTCATTTTATTTATTATGATTTTATATATATAAATAATAATTGAATTAATTAATGTATTAGAGGTATTAAAAGGCTATTTTTTTATTCACATCAAATTCAAATATGATAGGTTTTTTTTAATAATACTTCTATTTAGCAAGGATGCATTAAATTGAGAGTAGAAAAATAAATGATAATTAAACTTGTAACATTTAAATTAATTAATCATAAGAATAAATTATATTTTAAACATAAAACTGTAATTTTAAAATGTAAAAATATCACAATATGTCAGAAAAAAAAAAAATGCCCCAAAAAAATCCAATGCATGATCGATATGTTTGCATTGTGTGAAAGAGCATTGTTAAATGCCAAATGACAGTCACTTGAAAGTGCAGGCCTGTGGATTTTCTTGAAGTTGCTCTCTCTTCATTAACACAACCTATTAATTTGCACATTAATTATTCTGATAGAAAAAAAGAAGATCTCTGATTCAAAAAGAGGCAACATCTGCAAGAGCAGCCGCCGCAATAATGAAATATTAGCTCTGTTGTCCTTTAGGTTAATTACTACAATACCGCTGAAGCAAAGGTTAAACAAAGGTGAGCCTTGTTGGCATTTAGCTTGGATATCCAAATTCCTCCTCTCCTCAGCAGAAGCGTGAAAATTTGAGTCAACTCTAAATCTCAAGCGTGGGAGATGCTATGAAGGAAGGGTGAATTTTAACGCGGGAGTTAAATGTTTTAAATGAGAAGCTCTTCCAAAGCTGGTATTATGAAAATGTCATTGCACTTCAAGTGGGTGAAAAGTGATTTCAAGTGGTGAGACGTCCTGCAAACCCACCTGAAAATTGCTGTGGAAATAAATGTGCTTGTTATTGCCTTCTAAATGGATGCCTATGTAGTAAACGGCTTACCAAGAAACAGATTGCCTAGAATAGATCTATTAAGAAGGGGGTGATTGTGAGTTTCCTGCGGGTCTTATGATGCCTGTATGTTGGAGAGATTAAGACAAATTTGTTCATTATTCTTTTCGATATAACCTCTCGAACCTCAAAAACAGAGCTAAAGATGTCTAGGTTTAATGAAAAGGATGCACCCGTTTAATCAGCCAAACAAACTATTTAATTAAACTTTTCAGTGAATTCTTGAGCCCCACGATTCCTCAAATGAATCTGGCCTTCTTGAAAAATGAGTGTTGTAATCAGGCAGTCATTTGCAGATCGCTATTACTTTTTTGTGTGTGTGCGCGCGGATGTATTGGAGTCTGCACATGTGTGAGAGCCCGTGAGTGAATGGAGACTTGTCGGAACTGATTATCTTTGTAATTACTCTCCGGTCTCCGGTCAGCGCTAACAGACATGTTTAATGCTAGGCGTCAATCTGCAGTCTTACGATGAAACGAGCAGGGAATTCGGAGATAACAGCACTTGGAGGAACGCAGCAGGGAACTGTGTCTCAAAACTCACTTCAGTTGTGACAGGCTTTTCAAACTCTATGACAGAGCTAAAGCAGCTAACCGAACATTTGATGCGGATACAGTCAGTGCTTTAGTACTGTGGAAAGGAATGTGATTTACATTTTTGGATGGAAATTGGAGTGATGTGGGTATTATGGCAAAGGGAAGAGACAGATGTGGGGAAAAAATGGAGGAATAATCTCTCAGAAACATCAGGGGAAATAGAATGAGAAGTTATTGAGCTGAGTAGCTAATGACTATGAGAGAATTGGAAGCTGAAATTAGAGCTGTTTGCAGATCATTACAGGCAATCAACAAATTAATTCATCCATAATCATTAAGGAATCCTTACCTCAAAATTATAATCTTAATTTTCAGATCATTACTCCCGTCTTCATTGTCACATGATACTTCAGAAACCATATTTTTCTATTTTGCTGATCAAGAAACATTTCTTATTATTGTAGGTGCGCATTATTAGATTGCTGTTTTGACAGACTAATGATACAATAAAATGTATATAAATACAATATAATTATAAAGTCACAATTATGTGAAAAAGTCAGAATTGCATGATATAAACTCACAATTGTGAGTTATAAAGTCCAAAAAATGCTGATATATTCTCAGAATTCTGACTTTTTAACTCGCAAATCTGACTGTATATATTTTGACTTTATATCTTGCAGTTCTGACTTTATAACTCGCAGTTGCAACTTTATATCTCACAATTCTGATCAAAAAGTTAGAATTGTGAAATAAAAAGTCGCAGTAACTTTTTTTTTTTTTGGTGGCGGAAACAGGCTTCAATAGCATGCTTATTATTAATTTTGCATGACCCTATACATCTCTAATACCTACATTTAACAACTACTAATAAGCAGCAAATGAATTGTTTATTGAGGCAGAAGTCATAATTAATGGTTTGTTAATAGCATGAATTGGACAATAAAGTGTGACCTATGCATCCTTGCTAAATAACAGCATTCTTCTTACTATTGTCATAATTTATTGTATTGTCTTACATATAGATGAATATAAAATCAATACATAAATGTAATATAACCTTTTTAAATATCATATATTATTAGCAAAATATTAGTTTTCTTATGAGCTGACTTTTTTTCCACTCCACACTATATTGTACAGTACCATACCATTCAAAACCAAACCATATGCCATACAATATTGTTCTTTTCCAAACCATGTTATGATGGTAGTAATGGAGAAGTAAACATACAAAGAGAAACACACACCGTTTTAGGTGCAGTTGGAGTGGTTTGACTGAGCTAAGGACCTCCCTCGTCCATCTGAGAGGGTTAATTGGCTACTGTTTGTCTGAAACAGATGTTCCAGTTCAGATTAAGGGAATCTTTATAACCAAGTGTCTTTTAGACTTCTCTCTCTCTCTCTCTCTGACACTATACAATATTTGGTCTTTATCTCTCCTGCTTTTTATCACCTTCTGTCTGTTCTCTATTTCCCACCTCTTCTCTCTCCTGCCTTTTCTTCTCTCTGCTAAGTAACGGATTTGACATGGCGGGAATGTGGCAGACGTAATTTAGCTGAGTGGAATCAGCCATGGCTCTTTGTGCAGCAAAGCACCGAGTGTCCTGTTCATCTCTTTAAATGTTCTCCTCGAACAGAGCGCACGCTTCATCCAGCCAGCTCTAACGAGCGCCAATGAATTCCCTTCAAGAGCCTGCATGGATATTTTCCCCCCTCAGGAAAGTGTTTATGTGTGCCTTAGAGACAGAGAAAGAAAATGAGACAAAGAGGGAGCGAAACAGATACGGAGCAAGGATTTCACAGGTTTACCTTTTCGTGTAAATGTGTTCACTGTCTCCAGGGGCATATACTTCTTCTTCTCACTTTCTCTGATTTATTGCACTAAACCTTTCATAGAGAGATTTTAAACCAAGATCTAGGTAATGAAACACATCTGGATCTGTGGAAGTTAATTAGTGCTGTACGTAATCAGTAAAACAGAAGCTAAAGCACTGACACTTTGTATAAAAGCATATATTTTTTTAGATAATATTGCATAATATTTCACCATTTTGAATGAGAATTTCAACCACCAGTGTACTTTTCTTGATCAGGTTAACCTCAGATTTGACTTAAAACTATAAAAACTTTGCAAACCATAACAATGCACCCAACATACTTACAATAATGTGTTAAACATGTAAGAATATAACAGCATGATGCTGTTTGCAAACAATTATTAAGATTGTCCGATCAGTAACGGATGAAAAAAGTTTTGCAGAGCAAGTAATATATATTGAACTTACAATTTTATTAATGTAAGAATAAAGTATGAAAATGTACAATTATTAAACATTAAAGATATGTTCAAGAACAAAGCATGCGTAGCTGTAAATGCTGTAAAGCTTACTAATGCATATTAATGTTGGTTGCTTTATAAAGAATAAACTGACTATTTGCTAATGCTAGTAATAATTCAGGGTGTGCAGTTATTATAAAGTGTTACAAATTTCTCGTATTGCAGTTGAACATTTTGTCCATCCCCTAGCTCGATGGATAAATTCTCATATACTAAGATCGAAGGAGGAGAAGAAACCAAAATTTACAGACTTTGACCCGTGAAGTGTTCTGTAGGCCTCCTGTACCGGTGTCTAATTTTCCACAAATCATAAGACGTCTTAAATTTCCAGGACTTACTAACTAGCTATTGTGTATATTTGTTCTCTGCAGGTTAGACACCAACAGGCTGACAAAAGATGGCATTTCTGAAGGGAGAGATTACCTTTGTCCTCTCCCTGTGGGCATCCCTCCTTTATGTAGCACTGATGTCCTCTCCACTGGGGGCAGAGGCACCAAAAAGAAGCCAGTACATCTGGAAAACAGGTGAGTTGCCAATATTTTAGTTTTTTTCTTGTGAAATTCATATACGAGGCCCCTAGCTGAATTATGAGTGTTTTTCTTCCATGATTACTTGTTTCTGTCATCATTCACTCACTGTCATGTTGCAACAGTACAAACCCGTATGGCTTTCTTTCTTCTGTAGAACACAAAAGGGGGATTTTTGTAGAATATGGCCACTGTTTTCCATATGAAAGCGATTCATTGAAAAGATATGACTCGGAAGATGTGTTCATATACTGCTCTCATAGGGAGCTAAGGCTTTCCATGAATATCTAAAATTTGCTCTTTTGTCAAAGCAAAGCAATCATATGGCTTCAGAAGACTTTTATGCTGCTTTTTTTGGATCCTGCATGATACCCCAATCCTTATTTGCTTTTAAGAATGGCTAAGATCACCTTTCTGAGAAGAAAACAAAAGTGACATTTTCATTTTTGCATTAATTGTTTCTTTAACAGGGCACGGGGTAAATCTTCACACAAACAGAAATCCAACAATTATTTCCAGGTTTTGATAAATGCTAAACGCACGCCAGAGAATTCGATCACATTTTTGCCAATCCAGTTGAAGAAGTCGCTTATTAGGATTGCATAAGCAAATGTGTGAAATACAGTGTTTGGTACAGTACAGGCAGTGGAGAAGGTAATGAACATTTCTGATCTGCATTTGATAGAGGAGAACAGAAGTAGCAAAAAAAAAAAAAAAGGTCCAGGTTGGATATTGATCCTTGTTGTCGCAGATCTTGGATCAGCAGGCATGTATGTACAGCACTTCAGAAAACTGTGAGACCATCTGCCTGTGTTATCTGTGAAGTCTGATCAATCTTATATCCAGCTGGAGTTGCACTGAGAATTCCTCATGTCGCCATGGCAACAATTGTTAAGTGTGAGATTGACAGCTCGCAAAGAACAGAAGATTATTATTTGGCCTATTAATGCTGTCCAGCGCATACAAGCTACAATTGCCACAGTTAAGCACTTCTCCAGAACTAGTACAAAAACATCCTACATATGTCTGAGAAGACCTCAGAGAAAGTTTGTAAATTAGGCAACTGTCGTTCTCAGTAAGTAAATACAGAAATGAGTATCCCTCAGTTTCTCTGGCTAGATGCAGCGACCAAATTGTGTGTGTGTGGTGGGGGGGTTAGGTGATCTGACATCCCTAGTTCAGATTAAAGTATCCAGTAACAGGGACAGGAAGTGAACATGGAGGCTATCAAAATTTTAATATTGTGTTCATTGTTATCGCTTTAAACATTTTGCTATGCACACTGATGGGTGGGTGGATCAAAACATGTCCAGTGCTGATGATGAAGGTAATTGTACAAATGCTTTATAAACAAAGTGGTGATGATAAGGATGTAGAGGTTTTGTGTGAAGCGGTGGTCAGTTTCCTCACGTGTTGTGTGTGGATCGAAGAGCAGCTCTGCAGGGCCACGGGGGTGATGATTCCTGGAATGTAAAATCGATACCGGTTTCATCCTGAAGGAGTGGGTCCACTTTTGCACTGTCTATGAAGAAAAGCTCATTTGTCCACCTACACACTCGCTCTTGTACTGAAGGTCTCATTTTCTTCACCCATTTTGTTCTTAATTTTGTTCAGTTGCCCTGTTGTGGAAATGAGAAAACTATGTGAAACAAGAAAGCAAATTCTTGAGTTTGTGTCTTAAAAGCACTCTGCTGCTTGAAAATCTCATTTTGAAGCACTTTCCCTGGAGGTCTTGTATCTAACATCACAAGCTGGACTCGCAAAGCAAGAAGGTGAAAATTAACCTTCTAGAGATGAAGGCAGCTAGCATAAGGTGGTCTCAAATCTAACAGACATGTACTAAAAGCCATAAAGGTGCTTTAATGCAGGAATTACTTTCATGCATCAGCCACACTCAACCTTTTTAACTACACTCTTTATAACTCACAAGTGCTTCACAAGAGCCTTAGGATAAAATACACAGTATGGAAAAAAGGTATTCACTTTATACAGTGAAAGCCCTAATAGCACATCGCCATGACATTGAAATATTTTTTTTATAATTTTTATGGGCTGCTATATATATATATATGTATATATATATATGTATAGCAGCCCATAATATATATATATATATATATATATATATATATTCTTTTTTGTACACGGCACGGACAGAGCCAAAAATGAAATATGACCTATATGGTAAGACACTGGTGACTTCTCACTCTATATACATATTTCTGAGGGTAGCATATGAGAAAAAGAGAGAGAGAAATTACTTTTTCTCCTTTTTCAATTAATCTCTTAATGAAAGTGCTTACAGAAAACAGTGAATATTGAGCTTCAGTTATCCCTTTTTCTTTTGTTTTTTGTTTAATTCATCACTTGCTGTACAGTAAGTACTAATTTCTTTCATTCTGGTTCGATTTACTGTGGGGTGAACCAGGAGAAACCAGCACCATGTACAGATTTACACACAGGGCCTTTCACAGAATTATAGTATACATACATTCAGATGCAAAAAAGGAGAAAGTAAGTCAAGAAAAATGCTTTGAATTGCAGGTTTTAACTGATAAAACCTGCAATACAATAAAAATATGTGTTGCTCAAAATGAAAGTACTTGAACGTCTCAGTTGTCAGATGTTATTAGAGCGTGTTCATACAATAGTTCATGTAATTTAATTCATGTTTTACATCTAAGCAAACAAAAATATGCCAATCAGTGCTTTCCAGAGCAAGATCCAAAATCGTTCACATTTAAGACGTCAGAATCCACCCAGACTCCAACCAAATCGTGACAGACCAAAAACAGCTCCATTTCCTTTGCTAAAGTCTCTCTGATAGACAGAAAAGCACTGTAATTGCATCCGTGGCCATCAGCAAGTAATTAATCTGTCATGTGCCCTGTTGTTTCAGCCAGGACCCATCCAAAAAGTGTCAGACCAGAACATTTCTTTGCGCTGTTAAGGGAGGATTTTGCCATCTCCAGAGACCTCTGGGTCAGGAAATGTGTCTTCTTTACTTTTTTTTTTTTGTCTTTTTTTATATGTTAACAACACTCTGGCTCTGACACTTTCAGACATCATAAATACATAATTTGATCTCTTTCGGCATAAACAGTGGTTGCATTGTTGATTCATGCTGTGCAGCATATGTACCAATGCACTTGTTCATGTATTGAAACTCTGAAGTATTAGCAGCACAACTGTTTTCAACATTGATAATAATAAGAATCAGCATATTACAATAATTTCTATGAGATCATGACAAAGTGACAAACTGAACTAATGGCTGCTTTGCCCTCACAAGAATATATTACATTTTAAATAATATTCAAATTAGTGCAGTCAAACAATTAAATTAATTTCATCCAATATATATATATATATATATAATCTTTTTAACTTTTTTTAATGTAATGTACGGTGTATATTTGTTATGTATATATAAATAAACACAGAATTTTATGTTTATTATACATTAAATATATTTATATAAAATATAAGTTAAATAAATATATATATATATATATATACAAAATAAATATACACAGTACACACACACACATATTATGTAATCAAAACATTTATTTTGGATGTGATTAATCATGATTATTCATTTGTAATAACTAATTAAAATATAATAAAATATTTTCATAGTATTTTACAAGCTTTTACTGTATTTCTGATCAAATAAATGCAGACTTGTTGAGCATAACATGATATTTCTTTTAAAAAAACATCAACCTCAAAATCTTAAATGTTAACATATATTTAAAATAAAATAATGAATTATGTTCATATGTGCAACTGTTGGCATTTTTGTGATTAATTTGAAGGGTTTTCAGACACTTATCACATCACAGTATGCATACATGATAAAAATCATTGTACTAAAGGCCAAAAACTTTCTGGCTGTTAGATTTATTTGTATTTTTATTTTATTTTTTTTTTTGGCTGGAGAAGACTTCATCTCAGAGTATGCAGCTAACAATGCTAAGGTTACAGGTTAGATTGCCTGGGAATACACGTGCTATAAATGTATAATTTTGCATTGTTTGAAAGTTTTGGAATAGAAGTATCTGCCAAATTCAAAAAAAATAAATTAATTAAATAAAAATTGGAAAGAGACCAATAGACAGGTGTTTTCAGCTTGCTGCAGTGAGGTAATACAGCAGTACAGTTCTGTTGTTTGCCGGAGGAGGTCTTCATAATAGAAGTACAGTCACTGAGGAATCCCACCATAGAGAGAACTCTGGGAGGCTTGTGTGTTGTCGGTGATTAAAGCTTTTGAAAATCTGAATAGCGGAAAATAACCTGTCTCGGGTGTGTTTGAACCAAAGCATCTGATTGGTGCTAATTAAATATACCTAGCTGTGGAGGCCGATGGGTTTTGCCTGGGGGCAAAAAAAAAAAACCTGCGGGAATGAAAACCAATTTCAATTTCCACTCAAAATTTGCTTTTTCCAAGTTAATAGAAATTGATAATGTGTAGTCTCCAAGATAAGATATCCTAGTTCAAACTGTATCCCTGTCTTTGTGCTGCCGAAATTGAGTAAAACCATGCCCGATCTTGCAGACAGTGACTTTGCTTGCGATGCCCCGGGAGTGACCTCATCCCATCTCACAGCTTTAAGTTACTGTGACACCATGGGACAGGGTCCCGCTCGTATCTCAGTTCTGTTTCTGTCCGCCTGCCTACTGAGTTTCAATGATGACCACATGAGAGACGGAGGGAGATAGAGGATCAACTCCCTCTGAGACATACAAGTCAGTTTGAAAGTTGGAAGAAGCTTGTCACAGCTGTAAGGGTGACTTTGTGTGTGTGTGTGTGTGTGTGTGTGTCTTCCAACAAAATGTACTTTTTAAAATATTATCTGAGATCTTTGGATCTCAGTGTTGTTGCAATAGATTTCAAATTATCAAATAAATAGGAATTTATTTAATTTAAAGACGAATGGCATATGCACACTTTTCACGAAATTGGTGCACTGCAAAAACACTTTCTGACTGCTAAATATTAATGGATTATGTTCATACTCTAATTAGGTTAGCGCCACATGTGGTTACTGTGGTAAGGATGTGAAAACTTTCCTATTAGAACTGAATTAACTGAATTAGTTAACTGATTGGTTTTAGGGAAGCACTGTTTAATGAAATTGGATTTTAACTACATTTAAGTTAATTGGCACAGTATATTAATGCAAAAGTAGATGCTCAAAAACAAGGCAAAACAAGGTTGTTTGTTATTTTCTTTCTTTGTAAGATATTAATTATCATGGTCATACTTAAAAAAAAATAATAATGGATTGTGTTCTTTATTGCTTAAAAGAATAACTGCAGAGCATAAAAGCACAAGGTCTTTATGTTCTTGAAAAGAAGTTAATATGTTTTATTCAAGCAATAATGCATTAAATTGTGAAAATGACAGCAAAGATTTTAAATACATGCTGTTCCTTTAAACTTTCTTTCCACCAAAAAGTCCTGAAAAAAAAAACAATGCTGAAAATTCAGCTTTGCATCACAGGAATAAATTACATTTTGCAATATATTACAGTTAAACACAACTATTTATATAATACTCACAATACACTGTTTTTACTGTCTTTTTGGTCAAACAGCCTTGGTGAGCATGAGATTTCAAAACATTACAAATCATTCCAACCCCAAACTTTCTAAATGCTAATCCCAATCAATATATAATCTTCATAAGCATATGAAAAAAAAATAATATAATATAATATAATATAATATAATGGATATAGATCTACATTTCTGGTAACATGGTTTTTATCTTCCAGTAAAAAGGTAGAGTAAATGTACCTCCCTTCAGTGCTAAAAGCTTCACATTTTCCTTGTTTTTCCATTATCTCCCCCAAAAATGTCAGTTCAGACAAGAGAACAACACAACAACTAAAAAAAAAATCTCTTTCCTGGCGCTTTCTCTCTCATCGCCTCAGTTCAAAGCGATTATTCCCATATCTAAAGTCTTTAATCAGCATGCCATCCATCAGAATCCTGATTAGCCGGGAGATCTCTGTAGGACAGGCCTCTGCGGTTAAAGTTTTACCTGAACCCCCTGCCTCCGAGTAAATTGATATTTGAGTAAGGAGGATGAGCGCACGAGCAGTAATTAGCACGCTGTGAGGACTGACAGTGTAATGATCAAAAGTGTGTTCGGCTTTAACTGGAGGGGTTTGGCTGACCTCGGTGTTCATACAGTACTGATGTCACCCCATATGGCCCTTTCACATGCTTTTTGTCTGCTCCGTTGTGGATTTGGAGGAAGGCAGGTCTCATTGGTGACCTCACCCATGGTGTGATGAGGAGAACATGGTCTTTGACGTCCCCTGAGGAACAGTAGCAATGATGTCAGACTTTTACTGTGTGTTTGAAGCATCTGTTCCCTCCGCCTTTGCTCTCTCTCTCTCCTCCCATGGTTTCTTTTTCTTTCTGTCCGTTCATTTCTAATAGGGCATAATGGAAGCAGTTGTAACAAGTGGCAGATTTTTGCTGCAACTAGGTTGTCAGGTGAAAATTTAACATGAATGACCATAAAGGACTGTTTTCAGAAACAACTGTTATAGTTATAATCTAGGTCAAACCTTGAATTTTGGTTTAAATAGAAACAGTTCAATAGATATAGTTCTTGACTGTTTAGCTGTTACGATCACTGGCCAGAGTGCCCTCGAGCTCCACCAGAGGGCACTCCACCACGGACTCTGTTATGTGTGTTTACAAAGCGTTTACCCAAGTTCTTGTTCTGTCTTGTGTTCCGTGTGTTTTCAATGTGTACTGACTCTCACCTTCTTATTGGATTTACTGCTCTGTCTTGCCCCATTTTGGACATTGTTTGCCACTCGATCGACCCCGCTAGCCTACTGGACTTTCCTTGTGCTCTTCCTCCGACATACCTATTTGCCATGGTTTTTGATCCTGCCTGTTCTGACCAAGATTTTGAATAAAGAGCTTGCATTTGGATCCGCACACCTCTGTCTCCATCATTACAGAATACTCAGCCTACCAGGATCCAGTAGCTTTTGTGAAGAACACTGGCCAGGTATGGATACTATCAGCAACTTATTCACTCTGAAACAAGGGACACGATCACTGGAAAGCCATATTCAAGACTTCCTAGTCATTGCTTATAATTCAGATCTCCCAGACATTGTCCTGATCTAAATATTTTGTGACTGCATTAATCAACCTCTGCACTCGCAGCTTACATACGAGGGTCCGCAATCATCTCTGGCTCATTTCTTGGACTATGCTCTGTGGACTGTTGGCTCTTCATTTACTGTGGGTGTTGCGGATGAGGATTGCGGCACCAAATTTAATACAGAGATAGTCCATGCCCCGGAGTACACGCACAAGATAGCAGACACCAAAGCACCCGGTTATACGGATCATCACGCATCAAGCCAAGACACCATTGAGGATGAGGAGCCAAGTCAACCCGCAACAGACCACCATAAGTTAAGTATACTTTTAATAGATTTCCATGATTCGAATCACGTTAATGCAGATCTGCTCCAGCCAAGTCAAGCTAATATTGATTTTGATCATCCAGAGTCTCGCCACAAGATGGCCGCCAAGCCAGAGCCACAGCTACTGCACAAGATGTCCACCAAGTCAGAGCCACAGCCACTGCACAAGATGGCTGCCAAGTCAGAGCCACAGCCCCAGCCTGAGATTGCCGCCACTCCAGAGCCACTGCCCAAGATGGCTATCACTCCAGAGCCACAGCCCAAGTTGGCCGCCAACCCAGAGTCGCAGCACAATATGGTCGTCACAACAGAGCCTTCAGCCTTCATGGAAATCAACCCACAGTCTTCAGCCACCTTGGATGTCTCCTTGTTCCCAAGCATCGTAGATGTTGCAAATGAAGACACCTGGGCTACCCAAGGACATAGGAGTCATGCATTGCAGCGGACATCTCCAGGGTTACTGCGCAGGCCATATCAGAGACTGTCCCTCTATCCTTTGTGCTTTGTCCAGTCCAAGAATCCTCTGAGCCCAATCCGGAGCCAGATCGAGTCCAAGAATCCACAGAGTTCGCTCCAGAGCCCGCTCCAGTCCGGGTACCCTCAGAGTCCGCTCCAGTCCAAGAACTGCTAGAGGTGTCAGCTTGTGCCGTAGATCCTCCGGAGGTTCCGCCAGTGGCCACACTACCTCCAGAGATGTTGGCTTGGATCGTAGATTCCCTGGAGGTTCCTCCGGTGGCTGTACAACCTCCAGAGACATTGGCTCAGGCCGTAGATTCTCCAGAGGTTCCACTGGTGCCTGCACAACCCCCAGGGTCATTGATTTGCCCCACAGAACCCCTGGAAGGCAGCAAACTTTTATCCGGCCTTGTCACAGCTGTAGAGGTCGCCTCTGAATATCCCTGTCATGCCTAGTCACAGCCTCGAAGGCCGTAGAACCCCTGTTCTGCCCTTCCATGGCCAGAAGGGCCGCCACTGAACTCTCATCATGCCTAGTCCGGGCCATGGTGTTTAATGAACTCTCACCCTACCCTGCCATGGCCATGAGGGCCGCCATAGTACCCACGCCTAGTCCTAGTCTAGTCCTGTCACAGTTATGGAAGCCATTTCCGAGTCCTCGTCCTGCCTTATCACAGCTATGGAAGCCATTTCTGAGTTGCCCTGGTGCCCTGCGTCTCAGCCCTGGCCTTCTGCTCCACCCTGTTGGGCCTCTGTGCTGCCTGCTCTGCCCTGGAGGGCATCTGTCCCGCCTGCTCCACCCCAGAGGGCCTCTGTCCTGCCGGCTCCACCCTGGAGGGTTTCTGAATCGTCTGCTAGGCCCTGGAAGGCATCTGTCCCGCCTGCTCTGCACTGGAGAGCCTCTGTCCCACCTGCTCCGCCTTGGCCCGCCTATGAACTCACAACTTGTGCTGTCTTGGCCGTAGAGGCTGTTGTTAACCTCTCTGTGATCTCTGTTCTAGTCCTGCCTGCTCCACTCTGGAGGGCGTCTCTGCCATCTGTGCCGCCTGGGAGGGTCTTGCCTCTGTCTGCTTTGTCCACATCCACCTTGGCTCTATACTTCAGGTCCAGTTCCACCTCCTTGGTGGAGGCTGTATTACAATCACTGGCCAGAGTGTCCTCGAGCTCCACCAGAGGGCACTCCACCAAAGACTCTGTTATGTGTTTATCTTCTACAAAGCGTTTACCCAAGTTCTTGTCTTGTTTGTCTTGTTTTCCATGTGTTTTCACAATGTACCGACCTTCACCTTCTTATTGGATTTACTGCTCTGTCTTGCCCCACTCTGCCTCCGACATATCTGTTTGCCATGGTTTTTGACCCTGCCTGTTCTGACCACGATTTTGAATAAAGAGCTTACCCCTGTCTCCATCATTACATTAGCAATAGTTAAAATTGTGATTTTTCAAACTTGTGTGCTTTTGGACATAAAGTTTGAAGCAGCTCTTTTTCATACAAAGGTAGTGGTGACGTCTGGCAAACTGAACTATTATTATATTATATTATATTTAAAGGTTTGAGTTCAGGAAAAATAAAATATTTTTAAAAGATGTAATTTAAGCTTACCTAGGCTTTAATCAAAAATACAAAGTGATGCAACAGTAAAAACACAAATTTTGTGAAAATATTAAAATAACATTGTTTATTTGAAACAAAAATATTTTATATATTTATAAATATCTTTACTGTCATCTTTGATATATTTTATGTAATTTAATATATGTTTTATTTTCAAATAAATCTTACTGATCCCAAACTTTTAAACATTTTATTCTATTCTGTTCTGTTCTATTCTATACTTTATTCTATTCTATTCTATTCTATGCTATGCTATGCTATGCTATGCTATTCTATTATATACTGTTCCAAAAGAGACTGATTTGCAGTATTCTTTTAGAATCACTCCATATTTTTATATTCTTAGCAGATTGCAAAATCCAGATTTTTTTCATTGTTTTTCCCTTCATTTTCTCTCCAGTTCATTTCTCTTGACAGCGCCATTCTAAAGTGATAAAAGATGATTATCCTTCTTGTGTGGCTGAATCCACATGTACAGTATTTCTGTGCAGTGGCGGCTCCAGGATTTTTTTTGTTGGGGGTGCTAAGGGGGGCTTAACAGTTTTTTATATACAGCAGCTTCAAAAAAGGCACATTTTACTTTTTTCTGTTGTATCAAACTTATTAAGCTGTTATTAATAATATACTAATGTCAACTGCCAAATATGAGACTTACAATGTAATGTAATTTATGAACGAATATAGTCTAGAAAAAAGAGAAAGATAGTTTTTTTCAATTTAATAAAAACATGATTTTTTTTTACAATTAATAACTATTTCAACATGGACATGCAATCAGGTGCAACCTCCTCTCTGATTTGCATGGAATTTTGTAATAATAGCCAGACATAAGCATAAAAAATTTGCAATATTAAGAGGATTTAACATTTTCAATTAAGGTAGGCCTGTTACATTCTTCTTATTTTTAGGCCTATATTACTAGATTACTTTTATTAATAAAATACATGAAATTATTGCCCCGCGTCATGCGTGAGGACAAGCTTGCACATGAATGTTGTTAGAAATAGTTTTGTATCAATAAAACGTGGTAACTATGGTAACTATTATATATAATTTGCACAGGAACAGGCGGTTTAATGTATTTCAGAGCAGCTTATCTGCGCTTTATTCTTACTGACCACCGGTGTTGTGCCGAATTGTGACTCCCTGCCGAATTATGACTCCCCTCGCTGAAATCAATACTAATCATAACTTGCCCACAAGGCTATCAACGCTGACGAATTTAATATTCTGACAAGACTAATGCAACCTACATTTTTTTTTACATTTTAGTTTTCTTTTGTGTGTGTGTTGTAAATGGAATTGTATCATGACAAGACGAATACAATAAATAAGAAATACAATTTTTGTACATTTGTAAGAGAAATTCTTAAGATACAAATTTCGTTGTACATTTTGCTGTCAACAAATTTAAGACTCTTGACAAAACGAATAAATAACAAATACAGTATGTAGTAATATTTTGTGCAGGCTATACTTGTATTTGTTAGCCCTTCTCTCTTTTAAAGCTTTTTAATGTTTATTTTTCAGTGTTAATAAGAGTGATACCAAAAGTTAAAAAACAGGAAAATCATTTGGAAATCTTTTTTTTTGGGGGGGGGGGGGGGGATGGGCTGTGCCGGGGGTAAGCAAGTCTCTGATGGGACTATAGCCCCGTCAAGCCCCGCCTTAGTGCCGCCACTGTCTCTGTGCTAAAGTGAGATGAATAGCGGCTCATCATTGTGCCTGTTTTGTGGCTTTAATAGACAGCGATTACAATAGCAATATAATTCACTTCATATCTTGTCTGCTTCTCCTTTTCTTCTCCTCTAGATGTATGGGCTGTATGTGTTGCCAATGATTGCGGTTCGGTCGGGCTTCAGAGTCGCTCCGTGTGGTGTGTCCATTCTGAAGGCTGGAGCACGCATCAGTCCAATTGCTTTCCATCTGATCGCCCAGCACACCAGAGAGAGTGTGTGAAGATGTGTGAGTGGCAAAAGGATCTGTTTGAGTGGCGCTCGTCTCCTTGGGGTCCCTGCATCCCGGGTCCTCTCCTCCCATCTAATCGATGTGTGACCGCTCAGCGTGGAGTACAGAGCAGAGATGTGGTGTGTGTGAAGCGTACCAACGGCACCACGGTGAGCCAGCATGTGTGTGAAGCGTTTTCTGCAGTGCCGGAACGAGAACAGGCATGTTTGTTACCCTGCCCTATCGACTGCGTCGTTTCCACCTTCACCTACTGGTCCACCTGCAGTCGTACCTGCGGCTCGGCCCTCCAGCAGCGCACCAGGCACGTGCTGGCAGCTCCTCTGTATGGAGGGGCAGACTGTCCCAGCCTCACCCAGACACGTCCCTGTAACCATGAGAAAGCCCACCCTGCCCTCTGTCCCTCCGACCAACAGGAATATAGTTACAGTTTGTGGGTGGGGCCCTGGAGCCCTTGCAGACTTAAAGGAACAATGCCTGTTGGAAAGACAACAGTGGAGTTTGGTTTTGGGCTTGATGGGAAAAAAACTGTCAAAGCTTCGTACACCATTAAACGCCACACTAACAATGATTACCATAAAAATCATGATGAAAGAGGCCACAAAGAATCCTGGGAAATCACCATTGGCTATCAGACTCGGCAACTGCGCTGTACGAGGAGTGATGGGAAGAACGCCATGCTAAGGTGGTAATTCCATTAGTGTTGAAATGAACGGGTGAATGAATAAGTTAATGAATTTGTCTGTTTATCACGCCATCTGCCAATCAATTTAATGTCCATTAGTCCACAGATTGATCAGTCAGTGCACCAATTATTTATTTAAATGTTTTGTTTTGCTTGATTCACACCATAAGGGGAAAACTGCTAAAAACTCTCAATAGAGAATTGACACTATATAATTTTTTATACTTTTTTAATACTATTAATTCTTTTTATACTGTAAAATATTGATTTCCGTTTAAATAGTTTTATTATCCAAGTAAAAAGACATTGTGAAGTGACACAAGAGACATGAAACTTGTACAACAATGTAAGAAATTGGCCAATTATGCAGTTTAGCATTTTACAAAAAAAGTCCACAGACTGCTGCAATTAGTCAGAATGAAGAGAGAGTTGTATAATAAAAGCTTTTCTTTAAAGAAATGTAGATGCATTCAGAATTGTCTGTGGTCAAATAGAGCTCATTACTGATCTGACCATGAATAAATGATACAGGCTTATTAGCAGACAGTTATGCAACAATGTTATGCAATACATTTACTTGTTTTATTAAATGCCTCCCCACAGTGAAGATATTAAGAGTCTTCTGTATTAAGCACTGCCATCCTGCGAGTGCATATGGATTCCCGTTTAACCATATGATGCTGTTTGCATCAAAGAGCATGCTGATATTTATGTATGCGTTACTGGTTACACTGTCTAATCTAAACTGAATCTAAATTTTACCTTCTGTTGTGAGCGAGACGGAAAACAGAGAAGACTTTCCGCCTTTTCTTTTTCCAGCTTAGGGAAGATCCCAAGCCGACCACTTTTTATTAATTTTTAATTCGATTTTAATGGAAATAGTACTTGTTGCTCCTAGAAAACTACAATAACAAGCTCCAGAGAGAGCAGGACTGCTGTGCGTTGTAGTGAATATGAAAAATGAAATAACAGTTCTGAAAATATCCACATCCTGTCGAGCATACTATAGGACAGTGGAAATCCAGTGAGACAAGAAAGCTATGCTTTTTGATTTGCTGCAAAAATTTTCAAGTTCTGTGTATTTATATTTGATATAATCGTTGTTCTTAGTACCCACTGGAAGCCATTTATTGACAAAATGTCTAAAGTTTAAGGGAACTTATGACCAAACCAGCTTATCTTAACATTCTTAACAAATCCAGCACTTAAGTTAAGCATATTAAAGGGAGCATATTATGCCCCTTTTTACAAGATGTAATATAAGTCTCAGGTGTCCTTGAGAATGTGTCTGTGAAGTTTCATCTCAAAAAAAAAAAAAAAATCCATAGAGTATTTATATAATCATTTTGATATTAATGCCTATTTTGAGTGGAAGTAGAAACATGCTGATTTTGTGAATGTCTCTTTAAATGCAAATGAGGTTCTGCTCCCTGCCCCCTTTTCCAGAATAGGGCTGTGCCTTAAAGCAGTGTTGCCATGTCTGTGGTTTTGTCACAGAATTGGGCTACTTTAACACTTGCTCTGGGATACCGCTTAAAATTTATAGGTATTAAAAAAGCAGCATGTGGATTTTTATCATTATACAAACACTACCATCATAGAGGGATGTTTTTTAATTCCCATTACCATGTGAAATTTTTAAGTGTTTTTTTTTACGCATTTGCAGATCAAACTCCTTATCCTAGTGAAACACTGTAATATTATTTAATCTAATTTTTTGCTTTCTATTTTATGACTAATACCTTTTTAATAGTATACCGAAGATTAGCACTTTGTGGTCCCCTATTTAACTAATCCTCTAATGTTTATTCAGTGTCAGTTCAGCTCTAAAACAAGCACATTTGCAATCAATATTTTGCAAGCGCTTTTTTGTTGTCTATGCAGGAGCATCAATAGTGTTACCCACAATAAAATGCTAATGCCAGTCTTTATTTGTCTGCATAATAAATTAACATCATTTTATGTCTTCAGATTATACAATTGCCCTTGTGGTTTGCAAACTTTTTTGCATTTGTATTAAGCCAGAAGACTAAACTTCTGAATAAATTGAACACCCACGGAACACCCTTCTCTCTCTCTCTCATAGGATTTCATAGTTTGCTTTTGCTTGTTTTCTATGCCAATATATTCAGTGAGAATCGGCAGCAATGCTAAAGCCTTGGAGACTTTGAGAGACAGCTTGAAAAATGTTCTGTTTATGTTGCTACCTTTTTTGTCATACTAGCCAGAGGCTAAATGCATGCCAGCAGCTTCAGAACAGGCAGATGAAACTTTTTATTTTTTTACAAGGCAATACATAAACGTGAAATCCTTTGAAAGTAATTAAATGTAATCTGTTTTTTTTTTTTGTTGTTGTTTTTTATCTAAGATTCAAAGAAGAGAGTTCAACCAGCCAGTTAACCCAGTAAATGGTAGCAGAGAGCTACAAAATATCAATCATCTTTTTACAGCAGTATGATTCTTCATTTTACAATATAAAAAATACGGTAAAAAAAGATGACACTGTAAATTTCTGTCTTACCCCCAGCCTTTGCGACCATGACAACAGCCCAGTGAACTTTCGTTCATGCGTGATGCCCAGAGACTGTAAAGTGTCTGATTGGTCACAGTGGAGTGCGTGTTCGAAGACATGTCGGACATCCGACCAATCGCCTGGCTTCAAAATCAGGAACCGCAGCCTGGAGAGAGCAGCCATTGGTGGAGGAGAGCCATGCCCCGCCCTGGAGGAAAAAGCTAACTGTAATGTTTTGGAAGACACTCTTCCACTTTGCCCAAGGTGAAGAGTCATCATTGCCAAAATCTTGCATCCAAATCTTTTCTAATGTTAGTTCTTAAAGTCAACATGAAAATAAAATTAGCCATAAATGTATGTTATTGATTATGTGAATGATCCCTCCATGCCTATGTTTAACTTCTTATAAAAAGCACACATACACTTTTAATCAAATCTTACTATATATATATATATATATATATTTTTTTTTTTTATGTCACCATATAGAAGAATAGATATGTTGCTACTTCAGTGTCATTGGAAAAACTGAATAGATGACTCTTTGATTTGACTTTGTAATTGGCTGGAAATATAGGTATGAGTGGAGGGTGACCGATTGGAAACCATGCCAGGTGACCCCACTTTTGAGTCAGCAAGACCATCGCCATAACAACACCAGCATCCTGTGTGGACGTGGGATTCGGACCCGAGAGGCGTATTGTGTCAGAATCCATGACAACAAAGTACCATCTCATAGTAAGAACTCTGTTTTTAGAGTCAACTATGGATTATTAATAGAAATTAACATTTTTAACAACTTTTTGTACAATGGTATTATGAAAGTTTTGTTTGAAATCATTTTATGTGAGAATAGTCATTCAGTACTTGGTGAATATCAGTATACCATGGTCTTGATGTCTAGGTGGCATCATACATGCACTATTTAAGGGAATAACAGAAAAATTAAGCAGCATATTGATAATACACAGTATTTTTTGAGCAGTAAATCGACATATTGATTTCTGGAGGATCAGGTGACACTCAGTAATAATACTGAAAATTTTGCTTTGCATCACAGGAATTCATTCAAATGTATTAACACAGAGCGCAGTTATTTTAAATTGCAATAATATTTAACAAAATTGCTACTTTACTGTATTTGTTTAAACAAATGCAGTCGTAATGAGCAAAAAAATTAAGAATCCAACAGACACTACACTGGTTTTACTGCATCATTCACAAAGAATTCTAGTATGTACTGAAATAAGTCAAGTTTAGTTGTTCAGATTTATTCGTCATTCAGTACAAAAATGTATTGCTAAAAAGGTGCAAAATTCTACCTAGTAATTGTGTGCATTATATAGTTTTATGCTTATTAGAGTATTGTGTCATTATCTTAGCAACAAGAAGAGCGTAAATTTGCAGCCTATGAAGCGCGATCCAAGTCATTTATAAGTTTCCATTTCAGTGAAGATGATGCCTTTGAAGACATTTTCGTTTTGGATGAGAGCACTAATAATATGTCCATCTCACGATACAATAAACAAATGTGATTAACACAAATGTGAGTCTTTTTTTAAATATCGAAGGCATAAACATTGTTTAAAAAAAAATATTTTCTAGATTGCTTTCATTTTATTTAATCCTTCATAGGCTGTTGAGTCTCAGGGCAGAACGCTAAGGGGGAGATTTACTTTCCTCTGCTTTTCAGTTTTTTTTATTTAAATGGTAATCTGTAGCCACACAGTAAGAAAGAGGGATTTGAATTACATTTAAAGCTTCTGTTTGATGCATTTCATATAAGTTTTGAAATTATACCACTTTTTATGGTAAATCTCTCTTTTTTATTATTATTATTATTAGTGAATCGGCCTATTGGCAGAAACTTGTGCATCGGGCCTTTACCGCTATTGGCTGAGTCTTGCTTCATTCCCTGTCAGAAACATTGTCCCCTCACGCTTTGGTCACCCTGGGGACCCTGTCTCCATGACAACTGTTTGGAACTTCAAGGGAGAAGAGGTGAGAGATGAAAACATCCCATCAAACCACACATCTAAATCTAAATCACACACTTATTCACACCCCCTGTCCTTGGTTTCTTCTCTCAGTAATGTAAATCATGTGTGAATCTCAGGTGTGACGTATATATCTGACCCTAAGCTGTGGCGACAGTGATGGGTCAGCTGTATTCCTGTATTTAGACTCGCTATAAACGCCTTTTTCTTCCTGTTCCTTTTTCTATTTCTTCTCTCTTTTCCTGTGCATATATATTTGGCCAAGATATTTGACTGTTGTGCTGCTTATTTTGCCAGAGTGTGGGAACAGTATCTGCAAAAATGTTGGCACTGAGCAGGTTTGCTGTTATCGTTGAGAGTTGCATCTTGCATGCGTTCACCTCATTTACAGGTTTCAGGGTGAGAACTCGTTCTGTAATTAAGGAGTCCTGGGTGGAGTCTGACAGTTGCCCTCATGTCAGTGAAGCGATGACATGCGATGACCCCATCTGCTTCCAGTGGCGAGTGACATCACAGGGGCCCTGTGTTCCGCAAAATGGATCGTGTGGCCCTGGATTCCAAGAACAGAGTCTGGAGTGTTTGTCTGCCACAGGTATATGCAGCTCAGTTTCCTTTCTCTTCCCTTCTTTACTGGAATAGTTCACCCAAAACTGAAAAGTCTGTCTTGCCTTCATCTAGTTACAAAAAAGCATGAAGGTGATTAAATAAGGACAGCATTTACAGAACTATCCCTTTAATTATCGTTCTCAATCCCATCATTCTTCACCTTCATCCTTCTAATTACTTTCACCCTTCTGTTATCCCTATCCTCAAACTCTTCAGCGATTCGTTATTTTTACTCCCATAAGCAAATGATCAGTTATCTTTTAATCTCCTCTCCTCCCGGTGGGTATGTGGCATATTTCTTATCCGTCTTCTGCGCTTCTCACTAAGATGAGTTTGAGATGCAGTTTTGACACACACCAGCCGAGGAGCCTTAGGTGTCCTTTAAGGTCTTTCATTGTAATGTCACTCATCCACGTCAAGAGCCAGCATGCGTGTTGTCCATCAGTAGTAAGTATATAAGTGGTCTTAAGGGGTTTATAACTGTATGTGAAGCATGTCCATCTTTGGGTAGGCAGTCGTGAGGTATTGCTGGATGCGGTGAAGCTTGAATTTTACATCCGACACGCACATACTGTATCTGCATTAAACCTGAGTGACAGCATCATATTCCCAGCATGCACTTGGAATGTTCTACAAAATGCAAAGTGAAGCTGAAATGCCAAAGCCATTAAAGCTGAAGCGCAATTGACGTAATGTGATAATACATTCTTGCTGGAGATTTGAGTTGTAATCACTCTACACTTATCTGATGTTCCCACAACAAAATTACATAAAAAAAAGGAAACTGAACTTTTTATATTTTCTGAAGAAAATTTAGTTGGTGTTTTCTGTACTGCCATGATGATAAAGTACAATCTCCTATATAGTTACTATAGTGCTAGTTTTGATCACATTGCTATGCATTCGCTATTCAGTTTTGAATGGTAGCTATAGGAAATTGCTTATTGGCCTTAGCAAAAAGCACAAAGTGTAAGAGTTTTTGCAATGGCCAGACATGGTTCATAGCTTAATTTGCAAAACTTATCACTCCAGTTTCTGTGATCTGACTGCAAGTTGGATGTTTATGAAGTAGAATGCTATTGAATTCTGCTGTCTAACAGCAGTCCTGCAGTACTGGCGCACTATAATACACTTTTTAAGGCTCTAGGTAGATAATCACTCTGGGAAATTGCTTCTTCTAACAGTACAAATAGGTGAAAAAATCTCCCTGTCTGCAACATGAAAAGAAAATGAAATAAACCCTTATAACGCAACAGGAAAGTGGTGATTACAGGGGTCATAAAAATACATATTAAGAGCCGTGCATCTTCAGATGAGACAGTCTCTTTAAAAAAAGAGCTTAGTTTGTGCATTTATATCTTAGGCAACGAATACAATTCAGAGAGATTGATTTTTAAGGCCTAACATCAATTGGAGAAACGTTGGCCTTCCTGCATCTGAGATGTAATGAAGAAATGAACTATTGCGGCTCAATATCTGATTCTCGGAGGAGAG
Source organism: Enteromius radiatus (assembly GCA_032357445.1). Taxonomy (NCBI): domain Eukaryota; kingdom Metazoa; phylum Chordata; class Actinopteri; order Cypriniformes; family Cyprinidae; genus Enteromius; species Enteromius radiatus. The sequence goes on along the minus strand of JAUCMS010000012.1, from coordinate 7,283,704 downwards.
TCTGTCCAGACCAGTTAGGTTTATTACTCACCTTTTATCTTTGTTCTTTTATCTCACAAACAACCTGAAGAGCATGGTGTACTAGTTGCTCTCTGCTCTTGAATATATGTTTCTGTATAATCTCACCAATAAAAAGAGCTGGGAGATTGTTTTGTGTATGTGAGTTGATCTTTCCTCATTTCTAAGTTAATAATGTTTAAAAATATATATTTAATTTTTTTCTTTTTCAGAACATGTACTTAAATAAATTTGGTTAAAAGTTACAAGTAAAAGCTGAGCCTACTGAATTTTATATTTATAAAAGCTCATTTATAAGAATATACTTCATAAATGGGTTAATCATTTTCAGTAGGGTCGGGGGTTTCTTGTAATGAGCGTAATTTTAACCAAATTATTTGAATATATATCTTGATTTTTTTTTATTTTGAATTTCTTCTTGAATTTATTATTATTATTATTATTATGCCTTGAACAGATTTTTTGCCAATTTAAGCATAAAACTAACAATATAGTAAGATTCATGTTTTAAAAAAAAATGAAATTGACACTGAAATCTTCTTTCCTTCTTTGTATTAATTTATTTGCTTATTTATTTTGCAATGAAGCAGTTAGGACTCTTTAGAGTATTTTTCATAGTGAACTGAGTGAAGTTTAGCGCTAATGTTTTACTGCTCCATTAATTATCAGATAATTATTTTCAAGCAGTCTGTTAATTAAAAACTGCCTTAATGTTGTCCAATCATGGTCTTTGGGAAAAGAATAGAGCAATCAGAGTTCTATTAAGCATCTTATTTGCATATTATTCTATTTTAATTAAAGAAAAGTGATTGTTAGGTGCAACATAAGAGGAAACCGAGATTCTCCAGTGCCATGATCATTATGTCAATGTTCTAATTTTTTGTCTTGGCAGTAAATTTAATTGCATATTCAAAAAAACAAATCTTAAAACAGTATTTCCTTTGATTGTATTCAAAGATGTTAATTAAATGTGCTTGTTTATTGGGAAAGAATAAGTGTTAAAGAAACAGTAAAAATTTAAACAGTATCCAGTATGTCAATATAATTAAAAACATTGTGAACATGGATGTTTTTTCCTGATCAGATGCACTTAATGGAAATATCTGCCTTCATTTTTGCATTATAGGTGAGCCAGTCCCTGGTGATCAGTGTTCAGAAGATCCTCCTCCAGTCCTGCACCCATGTGAGATGCCCTGTCCTGGGGACTGTGTCCCGGGACACTGGAGCCCCTGGACTTCCTGTTCCCAGTCCTGCTCCAGTAAGCACCAAGAAGGAAAACAAAGTCGCTCACGTCTTATTCTGGCTCTTCCTGGAAAGTGTGAGTTCACAAGTGTTTAGTTTGTGCAACATACATAGCACCCAAGGCCACATGATTATTGCACAAGTTGAGCTCAGAATTGCATGCATTATGATAATGATGATGATGATATGCTTATGTCTTGTAAAGTTATATTGTGAACACACAATGAGGATAAAAAAATGAATACACAAAGCACAAGTTATGAAAAGGTGTTTTAAATGTAGAAAGAAATGGGTACAGCAGCCTTCAAATACTGGGCTTTATTAAAGCCTTTCTTTGTGGCTCTTTCCATTTAATTATTCAAATGCCTCTTTTTAAACTGTACTCTGATTTACCCTGAGTCCAAATCTCTAATCGCCATTTTAAAATGATGTTCTATTAGTCTCTGTCCTGTCATCCCCTTCTTTCATGTTGGTGCAGCTCTTTCCAATGAATTATAGATACTTTCTTTATGACAAATTCACTAGGGACATATCCTTTGTTTGACCCCTCAAACATATCGCCCTTCATCCTATTATGGGTAATGAGAGGTTCATAATTGGATTTTGGGAGTCCACAACAACAGGTTAGCATGCATGAAAGGTTTAAAAAACACTTTCATTGTGTTATAATATGCATTTATTTTTATTTGCTCAATGACTCCCAAACAGTTTGCTCATTTAATTTCCATTCCGTAATACAAGCTATGTTTGTGAGTGCAGCGCTGCTGTGTACAGTATTACCAGGAAAATTTGTACCACTGCAAAAGCATCACCTAGTGGCAAAGAATGAATTAGCATTTTCATTCAGACCAAACAGAAAAGACCAAGACAAGTGGGTGGGCAATATGCTAATATTTCATGTTGACTTCAACATAAAATGGCTTGGGATGCATTTTAAAAATGACTCATTTCAATAATTCAGAGTGGATTCTTTCTTTTGAGAGACAATAACTTTATACACGGTGCACTTTTAGATTTAAACCTTTGCAAAAGGACTGCAAAAATTCCAAGACTGCCAAAATTACTTTTCATGAAGTGCCACACACTGTAATTTTCAAAAAATCCATAATAAAGGCACTTAAAATATGTGTGGGTGTGTGTATACACGTTATTTATCCATTTATATTGTTTTTAAATCTTAAAATTCTCACCAAGGCTGCATTAGACATTTTTCAGAAACCATTCTTATATGCTAATTTGCTTCTCTGAATCACACATGATATTTTTTTCTGGATCATTTGAAGAATATAAAGTTTAAAGAATAGCATTTGTATCACTTTTGAAAAACTGAATGTCTTTGCTGAATAAAAGTTATACTTTTTTTTTTTTTAAGATCTTACTGACATATGTATAGACTGTGTGATATATGAATCTGCAGAATATGCACAGCTAAGGATTGATATAGATATATATATAGATATAGATATAGATATAGATATAGATATAGATATAGATATAGATATAGATATAGATAGATTAATTACAATTGTTGCTATTGACAGATTTGAGATGTAAAAATACTTTTTTTTGTTGGTGTTGTTATAGACGGAAAGCCATGTCCTCCGACCTCTGAGCTGGAGCAGTGGAGACCCTGTGGCACACACTCATGCACAGTATACTATTGGGATACTTCACCTTGGGATCCCTGTGTGCCAAACACCATCACAGATGAGAGTGAAGGTAACAGCACAACTCCACAGATGGAGGATGATGCCACCTGTGGTACAGGGGTAGAGATTCGCCAAGTCACGTGCAGGAGATCTGGGAATGGACATGTGCTGCCAAAACGGTAAGGAACCTCAAAATCTTTCATCCTAAATTCTGTGTAGAAAACCATACAGATAACCTCATACTGGAAAATACTTTAGGTGTCCTGAATCCTCTCGTCCTGACTCGGCACGGCCTTGTCCTTTACCTTGCAAAGTTGACTGCATTGTCACACCTTTTAGCGAATGGAGCACCTGCACCACTTCCTGTTTATCAGGTAAACATAACCCGGAAAAAACATGCCCTAACCAGACACAAATTTTCTCTCTCAATACTGAGGATTTCTTTGATTTCTAGTGAATGCTACTGCACCAACCCAGTCCCGTCACAGGATCATCATCCAGAGACCTGCTAATGGAGGTCAAGAGTGCCCCGATACTCTTTATGAGGAGAGAGAATGTGATCCACCCCCTCTGTGCCCAATTTACAGGTAAAAAAGAGTTGGATAAGCCTGGAAAGGCCCAAAAAGTTAGCCGTCAGTCAATTCATTTACAGCAAAAACAAAATAAAATTAATCAAAGTTTAAAAAAAAAAGTGCAACATTTATTTGTTCAAAATACAGTAAAAACTGTAATATTGTAAAATATTCTTAGAATTTAAAATGACTGACTTTTATTTTATTATATTTTAAAGTATGAAAAATGCAAACTGTGTTGACATAAAACTGAACATTAAATATGATTTTTCTCTTTTTTTTTTTTTTTTTTTTTTTAGCCGAAACTAGATCATTTAAAACCTTTGAAGTGCTTTTTTTAAAGATCCTTTTCTTTAAGACAAAAAATAATAATTAATCAAACATGTGGTGTTAAACCAGTGGTTCTCAATTCCAGTCCTCACGCCCCCCTGCTCTGCATATTTTCCATGTCTCTCTTTGTTAACGCACCTGATTCTAATAATCAGCTTATTAGAAGAG
>JAUCMS010000012.1:7261390-7279625 GCA_032357445.1 Enteromius radiatus | reverse complement strand
TAAACGCATATATTATGTAAAGAAAAACTTTTATTTTGGTTGCGATTAATCGCGATTAATCATTGCCCAGCACTAATGAGTAGTTTATTATTTTATATTAAAATTCTTAGGTATTTGGAAGTGAAAACAATATTTGATGAAGAAATACAATTTCATTATTTAATTATTTTATATAATTTTTTGTTATACATTAAAAAATAATTAAAAATTATTATATATTATTATTTAAAGTTCTAAACCTTATGGCTAATAATATTGACTTTGCAATGTTAGCATTATAATTACATTAGTAATTACTTATTGTTTTTATAAAATGCACATGCTTTTTATCCACTAAGGGATCCTTGGCCTTGAAGTGCTTTGACGATTCCCATCTAAAACACCTGGAAAACACTATTTTCCCAACCGCTCCACTGTTTCTCTGTTTTCCTGGATGTGCGTCATGTGGTAGTCAGGTGTTGACATGTTTACTGCGGCATCGCATCTGATGTGGCCGTCTTGTTTATAAGAGCAGTCATGAGACTTGCACATTTGAATGGCGTAATGCTATAAACTCGTTTCTCCTCCGCTCTGGGCTCTTACATAACCTGTTGATTTGCTTCGCGTTTGAATCTCTCGGAACATTTGGCTGCGTGTCAGGACTGCCTTCAATTAACCCGAGTGAGGAGCATTTAACAAAGAGGCCGTTCACAGAAAGAGCTTAATTTTTTTTATTTTTTTTTTTTGAAAAATTGTCCAATGACGTCCCGAGGCTTACAGGATGCGCTGGAGCAGATGAATCATTTTACGTCTTATTGTGTGTGTGTGTGTGTGAGCCGCTGTGGGTGTGTTGCATTTCTCATTCGCTCGCCGTTTGTTTGAAAGAGGCCTGAATAACTGAGTTCACTGTTAACCTGGAAAGAAGGCTGGTTATGTAACGAGCTTTCAAAACTGCCCCAGAATTCAGCTGATAAGTCCGCGCCCTCCCATCACACACTCGCTCCGTGCCTGTTTGGCTCCAGAAAAGTAGGGCAGGATTTTCCTCTGCGCTCTTCTCCCCTCCTTTTTTTTCCCTGTCGTCCTGTGAGAGCGTGCATGAGCAGTCCTCCACCACTCAGCTGATTACTGACTTATGTAAGGAAAAAAAAAACAAATGAGTGAAAGTAGGACAGGATATACCAGCGAAAAACACTACATAACCAGCGGGACACTTTTTATTCATAGAAGGAACTGAAAGTTTTCCTTTAGGATTTAGTTTGGGATGTTGTATTCCTGAAACACTGTTTATCATCAGTACCTCATTTTGTATTCAGAAGCAAATCAAATCATTTGTAGGGTTTCTGTGAAATGCGTGCTTGTTTGTGTGAATGTGTGGACCGTGCCAGGCTTGTAGCGCTCGGGACGGTGTTGGAGACAGATGGTGTAAAATCAGGTGAGCTGAGGGAGGCACTCCAGGTTATTTCCGTGGTAATTGCTCTGTTTGTGTGTGTGTGTGTGTGTGTGTGTGTGTCGGGTCGCTCGGAGAGGGTTATGTAACGGCGGTGGTGTGAGTCTGGCTGGCAGTAAACAGGGTGGAGGGGAGGGAGGGACGTGAGAACACTGCTGAGGAGCATGGCTGCTGGTTTAACTCCTTGTGCGCTGGTGCAGGAGTGGCACATGCACATCTGAAGGTTTAAATGGAGGAGAATATTTCTGGATTATTTGAGATATGGAAGTATACAAGAGAATTGGGATATATTAAATATATATCACAATATAATATATTTTAATATATGAAATATATTAAACATAAATGATTATAATATATATACATTTAGAAATATTTCTAAAAATATTAGTAATTTGTTGTTATATATTAAATGTTATGTCTTTATGTATGTATGTTTTGTGCATATATGCCTGTGTAATTTGTATGTAAAGTTTAAAGATATATCTATGCATATATCTGTTTACATAAATGTATAAATAATTTATTTAATAATATTAATAGTAATTGATATTTTTATATACGCTAAGTATATTAAAATTTGGTAACTTTATAATAAAATAATAATTTATTGTAGTTTTTTTTTTTTTTTAATATAGTTATGATTTTTTCATAAAATATGCAGTGAGAGTGTGTTTACATATGTATATATTAAATATATTATTATTTTTAATAAATGTTTCCATACACAGACAAATATATATTTAGAGTATCTTTACATATTTAGGTATTTAATATTTTATTTTTATTAATTAATTAATTTTTTTTATATCCATGCTATTATGTTTTTTCTCATGTTATTTGTACTATAAGGTTTTTTTATGTCGCACCATAGGAGACATTCCAATTTTTATTTGTCAGCTACATATATATATATATATATATGTGTGTGTAGTACACATGCGTACATACATAAACTTACATAAGATAACATACATTAAGATAAAAATATGAAATATTTAAGAAATCCTTTATTTTAATCAAATTCTAATTTAATTTAAAATGTATGTTTTATTAAGTTCTGAAAAGAATAGTATTGCATACTCAATTGTATGATTTGTATTTGGATGACACAACACCAAACACTAAACTATTGCAATCAGTTATGACTTCCATTTAATTCTGGAGGTGAGAGATAGAGATTATGAAAAGCTAAATTATGACTCTTATTGATGCAACAATTTACAATCACTTACCATCCTCTCTTTTTTTTTTTTTTAAATTCACTTACATTATGCTAACTCTCCCTCCCTATCCCTCTAGCGGTCGTTTTTCTGCCGTCTGACAGGCGACAGTAAGTCAGAGAAATTCTTCAAAGTGTTTTATGAGCGGATGAAGCTGGCCCAGCAAGAGATCAAGGCAACTGTAACCGTGAACACCAGCGATCTAGGCAGCAAGCGCAAAGACGAGGACACCAACGACAAGGACAACCAAACACGCAAGAAAGGTCAGGGCTCAGCACTCCCCACCATAAACTAAACACACAACCACTACATGTGACTATAACACAGTTATACCATGTAGCCCAAAAACATAAACGAATACAATCCTCCCCTGTTTTTCAGTCAAGGAGGTTGCTGTAGTGACCGAGGAAGTGCGAGAGCAGCTTATTGAAGCTTCTACAGCCACAAAGAAGGCCTTCACCGCTTACCGAAGGGAGGCGGACGCCGACGAGCATCAGAATGTGTCGGAGGGGCAGAGCAGCACAGGAGAGAAGAACCAGGATGACAACGAGATGAGCGTCATCATAACCATCATGCAGCCAATCCTGCGCCTCCTGCAGCTGCTTTGTGAAAACCACAACCGTGAACTGCAGGTTAGCCACTGTACTTGAGATTATTTTGGGAAAATTAGCATTGCTAATGCTAAGTTTCCCAAATGTTGCTAACTAAAAACGTATCTTGTCTAGCTTCTCTAAGGATCTCTATGGATGAGTGGTGCCTGAAAAGATCATAATCATTGAATTTAACATGAAATCTTATTTGCTAGTCGTTTTAGTTTCCAAATATGGTGTAAGTCTCAGTGAAAAGGGATATTTGGGGGAAAATGTAGGAAAGTACTTAATTTCAATTTATTAAACTGGGTAAAGAGGATTCCAGAATACACCCACACTCTCAGAAATAAAGGTACAAAAACTGTCACTGGGGCTGTACCTTTTCAAAAAAGGTACATGTTTGTCCCTAAATGGTCCATTTTGGTACCTAAAATGTACATATTAGTACTTAAAGTGTATATTTAAACCTACGTAAAAGTGTACCTTTTAGAAAGGTACTGCCCCAGGGCCAGCTTTTGTACCTTTATTTCTGAGAATGCAGGAATAAAAGGTTTAGCAGAAACTTTGTTAGCTGAAAAGGCTAAAAATATTAAAAGGTTGTGGTAAGATGCACTGTTGTGTACTTAGTAAGACTAGCAATGTGTATTTAAAAAGTAAATGGAGTGTATTTAACAAGCTAAACTGCAGAATGTATGAAATATATTTCTGTTTTGGTAGCTTCTGAATAAGAGTTCTATGCTAGTTTCCAAATAATTAGCTTATCATCCAGAATTATTTTTTCCTTGCTTGTTATTTGTGTCTTGACCTCTACACATTACATCACCCAGTAGATTTTTACATACATTCAATACAATATATATATATAAAGATACCAAAATAATTTATGTATTTTATTTAATACTGAAAAGTATCAGTGGTAAAGTGCAAGTAAACTGATTATTTATGTTTTGATGAAACATTTCATGCTACTGTAGTTTTACAGTTAGCTTATCATTAATAGTTTTTTAATGATTTCCTTGCTTACCTAATGTTTGTATTTTGAGCTTTTTGTATAACCTCATCCTGCATGGTTACATCATAAACATTTGTTATAATTTTACCTTTTCTTATCTGACATTCTCAAAATATACATGTGAAAGAAATGTGAAATCCCCTTTTTGTTCCAAAGATTTATGGCTCCTGATTGAATCTAAATCCTATTCCATACCATACTAAGAATCATATATCGGATCTGTCTGTGCTTCCTCTAGCTCTAATATGACTTATAAAAACAAAAGCATGTCCCTTATATCCTGTTTTTCTCACTTGTTCCCTAGAACTTCCTTCGCTGTCAGAACAACAAAAACAACTACAACCTGGTGTGTGAGACGCTGCAGTTTCTGGATTGTATATGTGGCAGCACTACAGGAGGTCTGGGGCTGCTGGGGCTCTATATTAACGAGAAGAACGTCGCTCTCATAAACCAGACTGTGGAGAGCCTGACAGAGTACTGCCAGGGGCCTTGCCATGAAAACCAGGTGAACCCAACACATCCACACACACTTCCTCATCCATACTTTAAAGGAATATAGTACCTGGAATTAAATTCATTTACTCTTATTTACACCATAAAAGCATCATGATATTATTCCATGAACAAATGGTTCTGAAGCATAATGCTAATGGTTTCTATGATCTACTCTACTCTGGTCTTGATTTTTAGAAATAATCATTCAGGCAGACTTTATTAATCCATTGATTCTTTAGTGAATTGGATTTGTGAGTCCATTCTTGTCTCTTGAACTCAAAACTGAGGAGGGTAAATGATACCCGTATTTTCTTTTTTGGGTTAACAATCGCTTTAAGATTATGCAGCCTTAGAATACCCAGTATTATCTACTCAAAATGAGTTTTGTGCATTATGCAACTTTTCTGACTTCATAGAACATTCATAATGGGACTAATTATCATCATTGTCCTACTTTTCTAAGAGGAAATGTAGTGTACTTGTATGACGACAATGTGCTTTTGTCCTGTAATGATTAGATGATTAGTCTCCCACTGAAGCACTCTGTTTCAGGCCTGTATTTGCTTAATTGCAGGTTGATTTTCAAATTAAACAATTGGGAGTGTGTGTGTGTGTGTGTGTTTCAGATCATTTAGCCTTAAAGGAACACTCCACTATTTTTGAAAAATAGTTAAACATTTGAGTTGTACAGTTTTTGAATCCATTCAGCCCAGCACGTTTACGGCGGCAAACTTCCTTGATTATTACGCCAGAATGAGAGTATAGTTCTTAGCCATATCGGCCTAGACAATTTAAACCTTTCATTTCATGTCAGTCTTAGTGCACAATATAACTACAGAAGAGTAACATATTTAAATAGGAAAAACATCAAAACTCTTTGATGCATGATGCAAATGGTCTAATCAGATTCAATGATCTATGCTAAGCTGCAGCAAAAAGTGCTATCGTCAGACCTGGAGACCCAATGAATGGATTAAAAAATGGTCAAACTTAACACATTAACACTAGGGGAGTTGGAAAATGAGCCTATTTTCAAAAATAGTGGAGTGTTCCTTTAAAAATCTAAATTTTGAAGCTTTTTCTGTAGATGTGCCTATAATACAATACCAGAAAAAAGTTTAGGGTGAATTATGTTTTTTTGTTTTTTTTAAATAGAAATTATTAATAAAACTACATTAAATTGATCTAAAGGGACAAACAAAAATATAACTTTTTTTAAGAATCCTAACAAATTCTGTCCTAAATCCTAACATGGTTAACATGGTTTCCACAAAAATATGGAATATTTTCATCATTGATAATGAGCAGCAAATCAGGATATTAGAAGGATTTCTGAAGATCATATGTCACATTGAAGACTGGAATAATGGTGGCTGAAAAACCATATCATATATTAAAGTAAAAACAGTTATTTTAAATTGTTTTAATATTTAATTTTGTTGTTGTTGTTGATTTAAATAAATCCAGCAAACTTCGAGTGGTGGTTTATATTTAGCATATTTTCCCTTGTTCAGAACTGTATTGCCACACATGAATGTAACGGCATTGACATCATCATCGCTCTCATCCTCAATGACATCAACCCACTGGGAAAGAAGAGGATGGACTTGGTCTTGGAGCTCAAGGTGTGACAAAACCTCCACAGCATTATGTAGTTTTCACTTCAGTCCAAATTAATTGATGCGAGTGGCCTTTTTGTTGCAGAATAATGCCTCAAAACTGCTGCTTGCCATCATGGAAAGCCGCCACGACAGTGAGAACGCGGAGAGAATCTTGTATAACATGAGGCCTAAAGAACTGGTGAATGGCACTTTGCATTGAAAACACATCTTTTTCCTGTTCCTGTGGACATTTTCGTTTTTGCATATGGTGGCAAATCTACTGTCAATATTGAAATCTTTGGTTGGTGTACAGGTGGAGGTGATCAAAAAGGCCTACATGCAGGGAGAAATTGAAGTTGAGCACAACGATGATGAAGAGAATGGAGAGGAAGAGCATGCCGCTTCTCCACGAAATGTGGGTCACAACATCTACATCCTGGCCCATCAGGTGACGTAAACACAAATATGCACTTACACACACTTTGATTGCGTTCACTGTGTCAGATGTCAGGATTATATCACCGTCTTCCCCTCCCCCGTGTGCTTCAGTATAGATTTCTGCCTATTCACGTAATTATCTGGGTCAGCGTCAGAGGATCGGTTATGTAACTACGTTAGGAATGGTGCAGCTTTTCCACTGGCCCTCCAAATGACACTGTTTGGCATCAGGGATTTGTGAATGAAAAGACCAGAGAACAAAAAGTACATTAGACAAGGCCCTTGGATTCAGTTTTACCTAAATAATAGAGAAATGGGCTTTTGCAGGTTGCACTTCTGTGGTGGCTACACTGGTTGTGTTTTTTAAACAGACTTTATTTGTTCACTGCTGGGCTTTGACCCTGTTGTCATAATTGGGCCATTGCGAGAATATTGAATGTGGCTATTTCATGGCCATTTAACGGTTGAAGGAGATCAAATATATGTAAATAATATTAATATTAAAATATTAAACTTTGGTGAAAACGGTCTTCTATTATGAAAAGAAAAGAAAAAAAATAAAAAAAAAAAATATATATATATATAGTGCTGAGTGAGTATTTCAATAATCCACGTATTTATAGATATCCAAATGCACCAATGCTATAAACTAAGACTTTTGTTTTGTAGTTGAGACATAGTGTTATTTAAAGCTTTAAATTGGTAAAATTTTTCATGATATTTGCCTGAGGTTTGGGTGGCATGATTGTTATGGTATATTACAGGATTAGGAATGAAACTTTTATTTGAACAGTACAGAACATGTGACATCACATTTGACATTATATTCTGAAACATTCATAGATTAGGTATGTCATTAATTAACAGTAACCTACCTATTGGACAGTTATGAGCTCACAATTGCGCTCTTCAGTTCAAACCAGCATTTCTCAGACAGGCGTTGGCCTTTCGCTGACTGTAAAGTGTGTTATGAGCAAAACAACGAGGGCCAGATGGGTCATTGCAACATACATACAGTGTCACAATGAAAACAAAAGCATCCGTTTTTCCACATACACCCACAGCTCGCCAGACACAACAAGGAACTCCAGGCCATGCTGAAGCCAGGAGGGACGTACGGGGAGGGTGATGAAGCTTTGGAGTTTTACGCCAAACACACAGCCCAAATCGAGGTCAGTGGTGTCCATCTATGGTCGCCATTACGGATCCAACATCCGTAGACTTGAGTGCACAAGCATTGCTGTTACTTTTATTTGTTTGTTGAAAAACCTTGACGTTAATGCTACGGACATGAAAAAGAGATCAGATTTTCCATTTCCATGTGGCAAACAAAAAAAAATAAAAAATTAGCAACACCCCCATAGATTTGTGTAGAAGATATATGTATAAGAATATCACAGAGAATTGAGCACAGCAAAAGAAAAAAAAAAGTTCCTATTACGCCAATGTTTGTTCATATACAACTGTTATCGCTGTATGTTTATCTTCAAGGGTTATTCCACCCCACAATGAACATTTTGTCATTATTTCCTTACACCCATGACATTTCAAACCCATTAGAGCTTTGTTCGTCTTTGGATGAAAACCGAGAGGCTTGTGACTGTCCCATTGACTGTTTGTTGAACTCCCAAATTATTGTATAAATTCATTTATAAAGTCATTTATTTACTTGGCAGTCAATGGGACAGTCACAAGCCTCCCAGTTTTCATCCAAAATATCTTAAATTGTGTTCAAGAAAGAAGCTTTTACAGGCTTGGAATGACATGGGGGTTGGAATAACCCTTTAAAGGGATAGTTCACCCAAAAATGATAATTCTGTTCTTAATCATAGTTAATGACAGAATTTTTACTTAAGGGTGAACTATCCATTTAAATAAGTAGCTTTATCTCCTGTTTAATTTTGTCACATAAATTCACCTCGTTAACCAAATAGAAAGCTGCATGGGATAAAAAAGTATTTTTTTTTTGAAGCAATACCATCCCTTTTTTCTCCTTCAAAAGTTCATTGAAATTTCACTGATGTGATTGCGCCATTAGAGTCTGTCCTAAAGCTGTCCTAACCTCCACCAAAGCAAGTCTTCACAAATGTAACACCTATAGCCAATCTAGACGTCCTGCAACATTGCTTGTTTTCTCTTACAGATCGTCCGCCTGGATCGCACAATGGAGCAGATCGTTTTTCCTGTCCCCAACATATGCGAGTTCCTAACCCAGGAGTCCAAGCTCCGTGTCTATTACACCACAGAGCGCGATGAGCAGGGCAGCAAGATCAATGACTTCTTCTTGCGCTCTGAAGATCTCTTCAACGAGATGAACTGGCAGAAGAAGCTGCGAGGTACTCAAGAGGCCACTGGTAACGCAAACTCCGTGCCTTGTGCGTGCGCACTCCCTTCCTCTATAACCTAGTAAGCTGGTTTACACACCCTCTCCAGTCCCAGAGCGTCCAGGGACCCATCAGGGCTTGCATGCCTCACCCTGACCCCCTCAAGCCCGGGCAGTGGGGAGGGGGTGTAAATGGTAACTTATGTAAGATAGATAAGATAAAACCTATAACTGAAAATTATGTTTAAGTTTGCTTAAGATTTTGGTTTGATGTGTGCTTGAGGGTTTGGGAAATATAGATGAAAGATGGGTCAGGAAGCATGACCCATCCCAAACAAACACACATGGCGGCTTACATCACAAAAGCTGATTACGGAAATAAGCTGAGCGAGGGACCAAATAAACAAATGACGGCTAAAAGAAATTCTTTAACCCATTTTCCACCAACCGGGTGCTGGTGAACCAAAAATGTATTAAATTAACCAGAACCCGTGCACTTTTGAACGTTGCGTTAAAAGATCTTGTTGAACAAATTTCGAAAAATCAATTTCTGTGGAAAAGTCTTTGGAAAAGTGAGGCAAGGATGGTAGAAAATGGGTTGTCTGGAAAAAGACGAATTCTCAGACAGGAAGAGTGAGGTGAACCGCAATAACAAGATAAAACCTGCAAGATAAGAATCAGAACTGTGTCAAAAAGCAAATCGACAGACGGAGGGACTTGCGACAGCTATTTTGTTGCATGGGAGATTTGACCACAGTTCTTGTTTGTATCTTTGGGTCATGAGTTAAAAATGAGGGTGTGAATATAAAAGGAGGGTGTGAATTCCATGTTAGTAATGAACCTTTAACAAAGGTTTTTATCAGGCTGAATCAAAGTAGAAGCAACGTTCCATTGCTGCAACCCCAAGTCATGAGTGTGATGGCCTGTGTGTGAAAGTCCCCTCCTCCAGTTCCTCTTTTCAGACAAAAACCCCCTGTCAAAATAGCCATAGCTTAGAAACCAAATCCTGCAATTAGACTCCTCAGAGAGTCATGGTTCAAAACAAAGGTGGCGGTTGAGGTCAACCAGCTCTTGTATATGGTCTGGCTGCACTAAGAAACCCTTTGAACTCTTTGGTCTTGTTTCTAGGGTTTTGGTCTTAAATTTGAGGTGCGGGTGGTGAAATTGCACATCTCTACAAAACTGACCAAACAAGCTCTATCTTCAATACGTGTTTCATTTAGAATAACATTGTTTAACTTAACAAAAGAAAAACGTTTTGAAGGAATACTAGGCTGCATTGGACGCTGCCATGATTGGATGTAAGTGGAAATGCATTTGTGCTTAAGACCATTTAGAGTTGGTCCTTGAGATCGCCATGGAAACTAACACATAAACGTCCTTGTGTTGTTTAGAAGGCGGCAGTAGAATGACATAATTGCGTAAAAAATCCAATAAAAGATGAGCAGTAATGCATGGAACCTGTTAGTGACATCATCTGTTGTTTCATCTCAGCGGGCCTTGTTGTAGTACATGGGATTAGTTTCTTTCTTCGAACAGTGCATTACATTGTTTTGTATGAACAGGTGAAAATAAATAGTTTTATGGGCACAATGTGCATTTTCTGACCTTCTACCAAATTCAAAGATCTTGCTCTAAAATTCATGCAGTTGGTTTAAACAAATATTGTTGTGTCAGTACTCAAGACGTTTGCCATAGTGGCACAGAACACACTTGGACAAAGTTGTTGTATCAGCAAATGCTTTTAAATGAAATCTGTCAGTTTGTGTTTTTGCTAGAACCATGTATGTACTCTGACATGGTGTGCATCAGGGGCATAGTATTGGACTCTTTTAGTTTTGCCATAGCAACTCTGAAAAAGGTACAAATTGTGCTGTATTGATGATGTTCCTTAATGTTTGGAATTGAGTTTTTCTGACTTGCTGCCTCCTCCAGCTCAGCCCATCCTGTACTGGTGTTCCCGTAACATGTCCTTTTGGAGCAGCATCTCCTTTAATCTCGCGGTCCTCATGAACCTTTTGGTAGCATTCTTCTATCCACTGGAAGGAGTGCACGGAGGTAAGGTTATTTTA
Organism: Enteromius radiatus; assembly: GCA_032357445.1. Classification (NCBI taxonomy): domain Eukaryota; kingdom Metazoa; phylum Chordata; class Actinopteri; order Cypriniformes; family Cyprinidae; genus Enteromius; species Enteromius radiatus. The sequence continues at coordinate 7,268,445 of JAUCMS010000012.1, read as the reverse complement.
TAATTATTATTTTTTCTGTTTGTCTTGAAATCCAACACAAATGCATTTAGTTATTGTTTTTTTCATATGCAATATATAGAAGTTTGGTAACACTTTCTATGAAGCCTGTTTTTGTAATACATTATAAGTCTGTTATAATGAATGCATAATGCATTATAAAATGTATGTATGATATGTTGTGATTCATCTCATGAATATTCATAAGAACACCATGAACACATTATTTCTCAGTTATAATGCTTAATAAGTCTTGCCATTTTACTAATGTTACTTTACTAAGTGGACAAATACCACTTATAAGTAATAACAATAACAATACTAAATATATGCTAACACTGTATTGATGGTTTCTTAGGCGTACTGAGTATAGGATACTTTGCAAGTATGTTAACATTCTACCTACCCTACCTAAGTCTACTAATAGTCTTAGGTTTATGTAATAAGCATTGCATTTTTTTCCAGTTGAACTATTAGCTAGCTCACATTAGCCTCAATATTAGCCTCACAGGAAACACTCAAATAACACTCAGCACTTATAAGATACTGTGCAGATCTTAAATACACAATGTCAAGATTAATTGTGTGTTATAAATAATCATACTCTTAAAAGTTATAATCACAAATAGGTCAAATATTATAATGCATTTATTGTTATTCATGAGATGTTTTAACACATAATAAGGTGTTTTTATAATGCATTCGTTATAATGCTTTAAGAATACCCTTAAGTTTTTTTTTCCAAATCTCTGATCCAAACAAGTTGGGTGCTAGCGCTCTGTAATTGTTCAAATACCAACCACAACTTTGATCATACTTGCGTGCGTTGCTAGAGCACAGACTGCTGTTTTCATGGAAGTAAGTGAGTGCATTCAGTAACAGATGCTGGAACTTGACACTTTACTGACCTACTTTCAGCACATACAGCCCCTGAAAGACATTATTTGGCCTACATAACAGAGCTCCAACAAAAAACGCTGCTGGCCTTTCTTCTGTCGTAACACATCTTGTATAATCCAGTCGTTCTGAATAATTTGATCCCCTCCACTTACTTCAGTAGCTTACATTTTTATTATTTTCTTTTTAATATAAATCCATGTTTACCATATAATCAGTGAATTATTGTATCAATTCTATATAATTATATTTTAATTCATTAAATATATATTTTAATATTTATTGTCAAGAATGGGTAAATGGATGATTAAAACATTAAAAATATATATATATATTTTTAAAAAAATTACTAAAGAAAATAAAGATACATACAAACACACACACTAGAAAGCATTTCTGATCCAGCGTGTGTGTTCTTTATGAGGTGTCATAACGATCAACATAACTTTTGTGAATAACCTGGTTATTGATCTTGCCCTCTTATCTGAGATCATGTCACCTGACTCCGGCTCTCACACGCACACTATTTCGCTAATCTCATAAGCTGTTAAGACTGTGTGTCTGTCTCTTCCCTGCTCTTTCTGATCAAAAGTGTGTGTTTGTATACATGTCGAAGGAATACAACACCTGTTTATTTCAGAGCTGAGATTTGACCCCGAAAACAGACCCAGATAAAGTCAAAGGACTGGCGGTCGCTTCATTCTTACATCACAGCTTAAGCACCTGCTGCTTGTGTTTTAAATTTGTGATCAGTATCATCCTTTTGTAAGTACATATGAGTAATATTTCTTAGGCCTTTCTGTGTTTCTTTCGCTCTTTCGTGTTGTGTTGAGCATTGATCGGCCAGTCATTGTGACTGGCATAAGTGCCACATTGTGACTGGCATAAACTCTGCATTGTTCAGTCTGGGGTCAGGCTCCAAGTGCTCTTTTGTTTTGGGACTTTCCCTTTCTCAAAGTGCACATGAGAGATTGGGCCTTTAATTGAAATCTCTAAAACAAAAGCCTCCTCTGGGAGCCCAAAACACACTGAACTACGGCTCTGGTAGATATTCAGTGTAGGTCACGATTTGAAATGCAAACCAATAAAAGCTGATAAAGGACATGTTAAAGGTGGATTCGAAATATTGTCTTTGCTATAAACATGGTTGTATAACAATCGGTAAGCTGACAAAATATTTATAATCATCCATTTGATATTTAACAGAGAATTATAAAATTAGTTCAGTTGGTCATTTTCCTTCTTTACCTTCTTGTTATTTGATCGTCTGTTTCCCCAAAGATTTTACAGTTGCATGTGCTATGGCAAGGATAACGGTATTTAAAAGACTAGTTCAGCCAAAAATAAAAATTCTGTCATCATTTACTAATGTAGTTCCAAATCATCATTATTATTAAAAAATATACATATATATTTTTATAAATAAGATTTAAAAAGATCAACTTTTTTTTTCTCTACTTTCATAAAGTCAGCTTATCTTTTGTCATTTTTTATGTATTTTAATGTATTTATTTATTTAATTATTATAAATGTTATTTATGTGTTGAAATTATTATTATTATTATAACTTAAATTTATGCACAAAAAGCAACCATTACATTAATATGAACATAATTTCAGTTAATACAGTCTAAGTCAGGGTTCCTCAAATCTTACCCTGGAGGTCCGATGCACTGCAGAGTTTGGATCTAACCCTAATCAAACCCACCTGAGCATGCTAATCAGTGTCTTAAGGATCATTAGAAAACACAGGTAGGTGAGTTTTATCAGGGTTGGAACTAAACTCTGCAGTGCATCGGACCTCCAGGGTAAGATTTGAGGAACCCTGAAATAGAGTGTATGTAGAGGGCGTGGCCTTGATAACCCTGCTTTGTGCATGTAATTTAGCAATTTTTAGTTTAGAAATTAAACAAAAATTTTATTAAATCTAGGTGCTTTAACTAAGATTTTAAAGATTTTAACCAAGAAGTTTTTTGTCAGCTACATTTAAATGACTAGTTCCTGCAATTTTGATCATTTTCAGTTTATTCCCATTAATTCCTGTTAATTCCCATAAATTTCCGTTAATTCCCATGGAAAGTTTCCAGTCGGAATTTTGCAACCCTAATTTAAACTCATATTGGACATGTTAAACTTGGAATAAAGCACATAATCACCCGAGATTATCCACTGTCATATAATTTGTATGGTGTTGTTCCAGCCGCAACGTCGCCTTAAAATACCTTTTACCACACGTTGCAGCGTCTTGGTGCGTGTAGTTAGGACACGGTGTTACGACATTTGTAAGTGTTGACAGTGTGTGTTATAAATTTTATTCGTTGTAATAAGATTTGTACAGATTTTTTTTTGTTTTATGTGGAATGAAACTGTGTCCTTACTTGTTTTGTTTTTTTTCCCCCTGGTCTTTCTGGGGGGTGCAGTCACCATTAGGCCTCATTGCTACACACATAAGCGCCATAAAAATTTGGACAGAGGCAACTTTTTTCTAATTTTGGTTCTGTACATTACCACAATGAATTTTAAGTGAAACAACTCAGATGCAGTTAAAGTGCAGGCTTTCAGCTTTAGTTCAGTTTGTTGAACAAAGAGATTTCATAAAAATGTGAAGAACTAAAGCATTTTTTATTGCAATCCGTTCATTTCATGGGCTCGAAAATAATTGGACAAATTAAATAACTGAAAATGAAATGTTCATTTCTAATACTTGGTTGAAAACCCTAAAAAAGTCTTGAACTCATGGACATCACCAGATGCTGGGTTTCCTCCTTTTTAATGCTCTGCCAGGCCTTTACTGCAGCGGCTTTCAGTTGCTGTTTGTTTGTGGGCCTTTCTGTCCGAAGTTTAGTCTTCAAAGTCAACCCTGTCCAGCGGTTCAAATGGGGACCTAGACAGTGCATCAAGCACCAAACCCAAATCCCATGATGGTGAAAGCGGTTTAGAGACTGGCAGAGCGCGGCGTGCGCCCTTCTTAAATCTGCATATTAAAGGGTGTTGTCCCACTGTTTTGTTATCGAAACCAATGTGACAAGCAGATATCGCAGCCAGAAACACCTTTATGGTTGAGAATGCTTTGCCTTGGTCTATCATTTCCTGAAGGAATGATAGAACCGCTACCACTGAGCACTGAAAAGGAATCTCCTGTTTAGTTGCGCACCAGCGCTCAAACACGCCCCATTTCCAGTCATAAAGAGACCTAGTCGATGCAGCTCTGGCATTCTGTATGGTTCTAATCACACTGTCGGGCAGACCAGTCTTACTTAGGTTGGACTGCTCACGGGCCAGGCCCATAATGCCAGGTGTTCTGGATGAGGGTGGAAAATCTCCCCCTCCGCTTGTGACAGAAGGTCTCTGCGCTGCGGAAGAGACCATGGTTCTTCGTACAGCATATGTATGATCTCCGCAAGCCAATGTTTCCCCGGCCATCTCGGAGCTATTAATATTAGTTTCAGTCCCTTCTCCCTCACTCTGTAAAGAGTTGGCGGTATTAATGCTATTGGTGGAAACGCATATAGGAGAGTGCGAGGCCATTTGTGCGCTAGCGCATCTATTCCCAGAGGCGCGCTCCGGTCCTTCAGGGAGAAAAACAGAGGACACTGAGCATTGTCGTGGGACGCGAACAGATCCACTGTCGCTCTGCCGTACATGCTCCAGATCTGTTTGACCACTTCGCCGTTCAGTTTCCACTCCCCATAGAGGGGATTTCCCCTGGACAGCAGATCTGCACCCCGATTCATGATACCCTGTACATGCGTCGCTCTCAGGGACAGAAGGTTTACACTGCTCCATAAGATCAGTCTGCGTGCTAACGTGTGCAGAAGAAGTGATCTGAGGCCCCCCTGACGGTTTATGTAAGCCACAACTGTGGTGTTGTCCGTTCTGACAAGAACATGTTGTCCCCTCAGAAAAGGAAGGAAATGCTTTAGAGTCAGGAAAACAGCTAGCATTTCCAGATAGTTTATGTGGTGATTGATCATATGCTGACCCCATCTCCCATTCACTATTCTGCCCTCGTGAATGCCCCCCCAACCAGACAACGACGCGTCCGTTGTTATTATTTGTCTGTTTCGAACTACACCCATGGGTACCCCTTGAACTAGAAAAGTTTGGTGTCTCCATCGGCGCAGTACCAAAACTGCCTCTGACGTCACTTTCACCCTCCTCCGTGAGTGGCGTATTGGGTCCAGCCCCTGAGATGCTACCCATCGTTGAAATTCCCTCTTGAACAGTCTTCCTAAGGGAATAACTATCAGGGCTGAGGCCATCAGTCCTAATAGTCTGAGGCATGTGTGAAAGGAAACGTTGTTTCCCCTCTGAAAGTGGGTCATGCAGTGGGTGAATCTTTTCACCCTTTCTTCTGAAAGTCACGCTCTTAGCCTCACCGAGTCCAGTGACAGGCCCAGATACGTTATAGATTGTGTGGGGATTAAGACACTCTTTTCTACGTTTAATCTTAGCCCCAGCTTCTGTATATGTTCCAGAAGTATGGCTGTGTGTTCTCTCGCTTCTTGCTCCGACTGGGCTGTTATGAGCCAGTCGTCTATGTAAGTAGCGAGACGAATGCCTCTCTCCCTGATTGGAGTCACTGCCGCTTCTGTACATTTTGTAAATACCCTGGGGCTGAGGGACAAGCCGAATGGTAGCACCAGATATTCGTATGTCACTCCGAGGAAAGCAAACCTCAGGAACTTCCTGTGAGGTGGATATATATTTATGTGAAAATATGCGTCTTTCAGGTCGATTGATGTGAACCAATCTCCCTAGCGCACTAATTGCAGGAGTGTAGAATGAGTGAGAATTCTGAACTTGTATTTTCTCAGATATACATTCAGCGCTCGTAGATCTAATATTGGACGGAGGGCTTGAGTCCCTTTCTTTGGGACGAGAAAATATCTCGAGTAAAAACCGCTGTGACTTTCCTCGGGTGGAACCACTCTTATCGCCCTTTTGTTCAACAGGGAGGAAATCTCCTCCTGAAGGACATGCTTTAATTTTCCCCGCACCTGAGAATGAATTGAAACGTGGGGGGGAAGCGGCAAACTGCAGTCTGTAACCGAATTGTATCGTTATTAATACCCAACGGGACTGCGTGAATTGTCGCCAGCTGTGTACTTGTAATGTTCTGGCGCCATCGTGTGGCTGAATCGTTAACGGTTCCGTGGTCTGTACTACACATGCGTGAGCACTTTGCGTTTTGACAGATTTTGTGTGTTCCATCACCTCTGTGGGAGCGGTGACTCCCTGAGATGATGTTATACTGTGTTCTGTTAATATGTTTTGCAACATTTTTTGGGGAGATGTTTTTTGAAATATGTTTTGGGGGTACAGTGAAAACTTTATTGGGGTATGAACATGAAAAGTGCTTGTGACACATTGACGTGTGTGCACCGCTGCACCGTTTCTTAGCCTCTTCACTGATTTGCGTCCCCTGGCCCAACCGGGCTCTCTCCTCCATACAGAACATCTGTGGACTTCGGAACTCGTCCTTTGTAGAACATCGAACGTCTGAGGGTCGGGAATTAGCCAACGGGGGGGCTGTTGGCTCCCTTTCACAGACAAGATCCAATCAAACAGCCTTCTTCTTCCTCCTCGCTCCCTGAGGGTGGGATTGAGGATGAGGTTGAGAGGCTGGCTGGGTCATTTGAGCTGTCGCAGGAGGGTAGTTCTTCCTATGCCAAGGAGTTCTCTGCTCTGCGACTCCGCTTTGGCCAGCTGCATTCACGTTCGCTCTCGGCCGTCTGGGAATGCGATAACTGGGGGGTGGGCGAGCCGTGACTTGTGCGAAGGTCTGCCGGGGTGGCGGAGGGGGTGCAGTCTGTGCCTTCCTAGGCATACAGAGCTGTAAAGCCTCATAATCCCTCTTCTTCTCCTCGCACCTCTTTTGCATCAGGGTTAAAGCCGAGCCGAAAATGCCCTCTGCGACCACTGGTGCGTCCAGAATGGATTCTTTCTCTCTGTCGGAAAGATTAGCCAAGTTAAGCCAGCGTCCTCTCTCTTGAATGACCATCGTGGCCATGGCCTTGCCCGCGGCTTGTACCGCGCACCTCTGAAGCCTCAGAGAAAGATCTGTGACGACACAGATCTCTTCCCACTGCGTCTGACCTGGCGTGGCCGATGCTTCATCTTGTAGTTCCGCTTGGTATGCGGTCAGCAAGGAGGTCGCG
>JAUCMS010000012.1:7232117-7261290 GCA_032357445.1 Enteromius radiatus | reverse complement strand
AATTTGACCTTTGGTCAAACAGACATGCATCCAGGTTGCCCTAAACAACCTCAAACCCCTTCAAATGCTCGAACCCCCGGTAATTGCTGCTTGCAGCTATATTTTTTATTATAATTTTATATTTATATAATTTATTTAATTTACTGTTATCAACTATTCTATTTTATTTTATCTTTTATTTATTGTGGCAGACTATAATAAGTAACTTTACAAGTCATTTTTTTGTGAAATTATACATTTTTTAATTCTTTTGAGCTATTTTTAGATAATTAGATAACGATGAGTGCATAAGTACAGTTCTAAGTACATGATAAATTAATTGAATTTATCATGTTTATGTAATTACTTTTACAGCACAAATTATATCATAATTTACTGATTAATTAAAAATCTATTAATTTAATTATTTAGTCATATATATATATATATAACATATATATTAGAAAAGCCCCCAGATAAAAATCCTTCAGTTCCTAGATGAGAATCCTGATCAAAACATTCAATTGGTGGTAACATATGAAGAGTTCTTTAATTTTCAAAAAACATTTTCTTTAATTTTCTTATCATGTATCATTTTGTTGAGAAAAAAAAAAACAATCTCTGAGAACTAATTAGAATTAGAGTTATATAACATCATGCAGTAAGTGAGAAGTGTAGTAAGTTTATACTCACAAAATCAGTAACACTCCCATCACAGATGTTCACAGGAGACACATTTATGTGACACAGGTGCAAACAGCAATGTGTCTTAGCTCACCACTTGTGATCGGATGACCAAAAATGAAGTCTAAACAGGGTCATAGATATGACATATGAAGGTGGCAAAACTCATAATTGCATAATAAAGGTTTATGATAGTGGATTTTAAGTGAAAACTGGAAGCATCTTTCAGAGAACATTTCTAGTCAGCACTTCCTTTGATCTTTCTTTGAAAAGTTTGTGTGTCCTCATACTTGAAGCAGAAGTGTCAGCGAATACAGTTTATTGCTTTGAAAATGATCTCTATAGTGGTCTCACGCACAAACACACACACACATAAACACATCACCTCCAGCAGGGAGGCTGGGAACAAGGTGAGAGTCTCAGCAATGCTACTTTTGCAATGCTTGTGTCATTACACAGCAGGTTTACACTTAACACAAAGACCTTGTGAAACACAGAAAGAAACGCAAGATACAAACACTCCAAAATAGATTGTGATATCTAGGCAAGACTCTATATGACATAAATAACAAATCGTTTTGTTATCCAGTTGGTTGCACATGGCACACAATCAACCCAGCTTCGTGTTCCCTGATGAACAAAGGGGATGCTAAAATGAAAGTGATAAGATGCAAGGAAAGAGCATGAGAAAGGCAGATAGAGAGAGATGATCATATCAGTAATCTGAATTTATTTTAGAGAGATGTTAAAATAGATGGATGACTCGTTCTTTTGCTTCACTGAATGCGTCTTATTATTGCTTACAGTCCTGTTCATCTTGTTCATTCTCAGCAGATGTACTTTATTTTACAGCTAGTAGCTTTAGAGTTAGAGAGCTAAGAGAAACTAAAAAAAAAATAGTTTGGGAGTAACAAAAACTAAAAGTAGCACTAGCAACCTTTAATGTTGTTCAGCCAAAATAAAATATTTATTGGTTTTCTATGTCTTTAACTTATATGCACTATATTATTTGTTTGTTTGTTTAATATTACATATTTTAATAGCTTGGGGTCAGTATGAGTTTTTTTATTATTATTATTGTTAATTTAGACAAAAAAAAATATTAATATTGTCTATAACATGAAATTTTAATAACAATTTTGCTGTTATTTGTTTTATTATTTCATTTATTTATTTTTGATACTTCTATTCATCAAGGACTAAATTAATAAGAAGGATCAGTACTATGAGTATTTATGATGTTACAAAAATATTTGAAATAAATGCTGTTCTTTTGAGCTTTGATCATGAGAAATGATTGTCATAACTGGAATCAATTACATTTATACTGTATTAAACAAAACTTTCACAATATTTTGTTTGAACTTATAATAACAATTCAACTTTGGTGAGCATAAAACAGAAAAAACAGAGAAATACTACTAAATCCAAACTTTTAACTGGTAGTGTAGCTTAAATATAGCTATAGCTCCTTTTTGTTAACTTGTAGCGTATTGTACATTTTTAGTAGCGTCACTTTAAGTTATAAATAAGACGTAACATGGAAAGCTACAGTTTCAATTATCTTCCCCATCACTGAACTGATTTCACTCCTGCTGCATTCAGAAACAGCAGAAATATTGCAAAGCAGATGAAATTAAGACAGTGCCGCAGGTAAAGAATAGAACGGCAGTGATGATTAAGACAAACTCAGTACCGGGCTCTGTGGCTGTAACTGTTGCAGTGTCCTGTGGCAGAGCTACTACAGTGATTCAAACAAGCAGGCGGAGGCACAGACTGTATCTTAATTTTCACCACCTGCTCTTTGTGTTGGATTTGGGGGGCCTGCTGCCAGTTCTATTAAACACTGCTCGAGGAGCTTTGGCCAAGAAGTCTGACCGAGATGCAATGGAATTGGGACGCAAAGCTCCATTTCCAGGCCAGCTCTTTCATTCAGACCTATGGAAAAACAAAGGTTAACAATCTGACCACAGTCTGGTCAAAAATAAGAGGCCACCAAAACTCGTCAGTAGAGTTCTGAGAGAACAATATTTATAGGGGTGGGAAAGGAGCATATATATGCTTGTGCTGCTGGTACTGAGAGAGCACAGGTGGGGAGATGAGGGACCAAATGTGCTGGTAGTACCACGTTGATGCCATGTTCACTTCACTAGAAAGAGGCATTAGTGGGAATTTTAAGGCTTTAAAATAGTGTTCATTACCAACACTTGTAAAACAATTATTAACATATACTTCATTGCCAGATGTTAACTAAAAAATAAAGTGTTCACACTTCAATTCTTGCTATTAACAAACCATTAATTACAACTTTTACTTACTTTTGCCTCAGTCTCGTTATTTGCTGCTTATTAATAGTTAGTTAGGTAGTTGTTAAATGTAGGTATTGGTAGAATTAGGGATGTAGAATATGGTCATGCAGAATTTGTGCTATGTAAGTACTAATATGTTAATAATAGGCATGCTAATAAGCAACTAGTTAATAGTGAGAATTGGTCCAATATACTAAAGTGTTGTCAAATGTTTTGTTATTTTGTTTTCCAGCCAGATCTAACATTTCTTCAAAAAATATCTGACCTTTTGTACAAAGAAGCTCAAATGATCAGTGGAATTAATTATCTTTTTTATATTAGAGTATTTGTTTCTTTTTATTGTAGTTTTTGTCCTAAACTGATTATTTGTTTTCCAGCATAATGTGAGAATTATGCAAAGAGAATTTATTTTGTGCTTTTATTTTTTTCTATCCTAAAATTTTTATATTTAAGAAAAAAAAAAAAAACACTGTATCACAAATGATCATTGTAATAAATTTGCTTAGCAATATTAATAACAATATAATTATAATTTTATAATATGCACATTTTTTTCTTTTTTTATTCTATAATTATAGTTTTATTATTAAAAAAAAAATACTGTGTCCCAGATTTGTAGTATGGTCTCAGATTTTTGAACCTCACTGAATATGAAAATATGCCATTCAGAGTGTGAAAAGAATTCTAGCTTGGTGAATGTTCTATTGATTTGTGTTCATTTTATTATGATGTGAATATTTAAGAATATTCATTGTTTTCCAGAATGTGAGTATTATCCAAAGAGAATTTTGTGCTTCAGTGGAAACGAAAGTGACTTTTTACACAAAGAAGCTTAAAGGATGAGTGTAGTAAATTTGCTTATCAATATTAATTAAATTATAACATATATATATATATAATCATTGTTAGGATAAATATTTGTTATATATATATATACTGTATATATATATATATATATCCTAACAATGATTATTTTTGTCCAATCAGATTTTTTGACCTTTTGAACATTTATAGCTATTTGACTGTACTAATGATTTTAGTTGATTTTATTATAAAGTGAATATTTAAAAATATTTAACCTGGAAACAAGTCTGACTTTAGCCTGCTTAGAGGAGTTCAGTCACCCAGTTGAATGAGTGCTCTCAGGCCTGTGTCAGTGTAATCTGGAGCATTCACGGGTCTCACTAAATCCCTGTGGTCATTTGTGAGCCAGAGACTCTTTTACCTCCTCCAACCCATTCACCAGTAAATTGCAGGTCTGCTGAAAAGTCGAACAAACTAACTTTCTCGCCCCATATTCGGCTGCCTGCACCGATAGTTTTAAGTCCTTTCCCGTAGAACAGAACTGCCATTGTTAGCAGTCTGGTTGCTGTCACTTTTGAGCGGAACAAAGATAACTGCACGTAGATTGATGAAAAATTAATCCACAGATGTAAGCTTTTCATGTGGGGAGTGGATGGACGAGCGAAGCAGATGGAGAGGTAGAATATTTGAAATGGGGAATACAATGGGGGAATGTGGGAGAGTGAGAATGAAAAAGAAAGAGAGCATACAAGAAAGAAAAGAGTGGGAGTAAGGGAAAATATTGGAGATGATTGTATCAAAGCGAGCGAGCGAGATAAATGATGACAGATTGAAAGAATGAGAGAGGGGGGAAAAACAAAAAATATATAGAGAGAGAGCGAGAGTCGGTCCCGCTCGGTGCCCGTGGCGTCCTGTGGCATATCTTATCCTGCTTTCCACTCAGACCTAGTTCCAGATGATAATGAGAGAGCGGGTCCTTTGCTGCTCGATCCCCGGCACCAGGGAGACGGAGGCAGGAGGTGCACAGCACACCGCCATTACCCCACTAATTGGGAGTCTAAATCATTTTGTCAGCTGTCAGTCAGAGCCAGGGATGAGGCAAAAAGGCAACGGCGATGACCGGCGCTGGGATACAGGCGACTCCCCTGCTGAGCCTTGTAAAGCACAGAGATTGTGCTGGTGTTGTTCGGCTGGGGAACAGGGCTTAAGAACGTTTGTTTAACCAAACCTTCTGGATAGCGACCCAACTGCTGGGTCAAAATAGCCCAATCGCTGGTTCTGTTCATATTTTACCCAGCATTGGGTTGTATTTAATCCAGCATCTTTAGAGTGTATAGAAAAATTATAACTAAATTTTTGTATTTTCTGAAAGAAGTGTGTGCCTGTCTGAGACAAGCTTGCTATTATGATGCTAGGGTGCAGTAAAAGGTTGTCAGGGTGTTGCTATGTAGTTGTTAATAGGTGGTTTTGCACTTTGTTATAGGGTGTAGGCTGTTTGTTGTGGTTGCCAAGGTGTTAAGGGTGTTGTTAGGCTATTGTGAGTGGTTGTTGCTATGTAGTTGTTGAAAAGTTCTAGGTGGTTTAGCACATTATTATATGACTGCTGGAGTGTTCTGAGTCGTTTTATCATGTTGCTATTCTATTGCTAGTCTATCATGGGTGGTTGCCAGGGTGTGGCTATATAGTTGCTAAAATCATTTTTGTGAAGGTTTGGAAGTGTAACAGATTACAGATTACACGTTACCCTACTTAAATAAAAAAAACAGTTAACCTTAAAATTAATCATTTATATAGAAATCCAAACAGGACATAAAAAACATTCTGGGTCCTATAAAATTTGAAGAAGAAATCTATTAAATCTGTATGTATAACATGTAAGTTACTCCTCAACAAAGGCTAAAACAATCTGGTTGGTTTCACACATTAATGTACAGTTGATACATTGTTGTAGGTAGTTGCCATGGCATTATTTGTTAAATACATATTTCTTGAACTGTTCATCTCTGTGTGTTTTTCAGGGAGATGATTGTTCCCAAACCTGCCCACGTGGACTATACGGTACTAACTGCACTTCCACCTGCCACTGCCACAACCTGGCAACCTGCTCACCAATCGATGGCTCCTGCATCTGTAAAGAAGGCATGAAATAATATGCTCTCCTTCTTCTTTTCATGCTTATTCCCTCATTTTTCTTTTAGAAATAAATACAGAGAAAGCCGTGAGAGACTATGGGTTTACAACCAACCTAATAACAAGATTATAGCTTGACCTGCACAAATAAATCAATAAGCAATCAATACATGCAATCAGATGCTAAGGAAAAGTAATCTTTATGTTCAATTGTTCTGGGACTAATGAATCATTTTCTAATTCCCTTTAAAACAGATGTCAATGTTTAGAGAATTAACCCTCTGTATATATAAAAATTAGGAATGCCTGACAACTCTGTCATAATGCAAAAACTCTGGACATCTTACATAAAAAAGTAGTAAGTAATATCCCCATCTGTTCTCTATATATCCATCTCTGTCATTATGGAAAAACTTGTTTCAGTATCAAAGGATCCAAAGTCTCTGCAGGTCACTTTCAAAGGATACATAACCACTTAGCACTTACATCCACATATGGCCTTTTTAGCCTGTAATAGCATAAAAAATGCAGCGTGAATCCACAAGAGCCCTGTGAGTGCTCAGCGTTTGGCTGACCGCAGCTAACCGTACCTGTGGGATAGTCTTTATTGTTGCATAAACATGGATTCGTCCTTAAAGGCCTGCACCAGAAGAGTATTCGTTCAGGTCCCTCCAGTTTGGAAGTAAGCTCATTAGAGACATCCCATTCATAATGCAGAACCCTAGTGTGCTACACAACTTCTCTGCCTATCCCACTCTGCTCTTATGTTGACCTCAAACCATGCATATATTCAACTCATTGACTGCTTTGCGGCATTAGCTGAGGGAGAAGAGAATACTCTGGCTTCTGTCAAGACGTGACCTCACTTCCCCCGTCTTCCTGCTCTATTTATTGAACACTGTTATAAACTAGTGAAGCTTTGGCTAGAACTCAAATAGAGAATGGTGAAAAGACCTGAAACTGAAACTGAAAGAACCGGTGAGTAGACAAATAAATTAACGGATGTCTGTACCGTCTCCCTTTGCTTTAAAGGTTGGCAGGGTGTAGACTGCTCAATCCTGTGCTCCAGCGGGACTTGGGGATTGGGCTGTAACCAGACTTGTTTGTGTGCCAATGGTGCGGCTTGTGACCCAATGGATGGCTCCTGTACCTGTACCTCGGGCTGGAGAGGGGAACGCTGCCAGCAACCCTGCCCCGTGAGTATCTTCCCGGGACTGGTTCCATTGTCTCTCTGCCAGAAGCTAGCAGGCCTGGCCGTTTGATTTATACATATTTGTCATGACAGGGCAGTTTAAACTTAGCAAGATGGTTTGTGTGTGTGGTTATTCAGGATGGCACATACGGGCTGGAGTGTCGTGAGCGCTGTGACTGTAACCATGCTGATGGATGCGACCCTGTGAGTGGATTCTGTCGATGTTTGCCAGGATGGACAGGTGAGTGTAAGACCAGTGACATAATCGCATCGCCTGTGTTAAAATAGGGTTTTATGAAGCAACATACTCTAGTTGCTGGAGTGAATTACTCACTCTGTTGAAAGAATTGATGTTATTTTAAACATGCAGTGACAGACACGTAGGACGCATTCAATTTATGAAGAGTGAAAGTAACAATTAGTAACATAGGAACGCCCACCTGATGGGCAAAATGAAGATTTGTTCCACTGACCCCCAGTTATTGTAACACAGTAAAATGCATATTATAACACAGATAAACAGGTGTTTCTTGATCACCAAATCATCATATTAGAATGATACCTGAAAGATCGTGTCACACTGAAGAGTAGAGCAATGACTTTTTGTACTATGTCACACAATACACAACTATCCAAATATATTTAAAATGTTCATTCAATAAATGCAGCATGAAATACTTATTTCAAATATTACAAATATTACCAACCCCAAAGATCTGAAAACTAGATTAAACACTTTAGTTTATACCTTTGATTTCTTGACTATGAAAGTTTCATGATTCATTTTATTTTACGGCCGTTGTCATAGGAATACTCGGTGTGGTTATCCAGAAATGACTTTTTATTCTGAGCTGGAGCTGGAGTTCTGTTCCGCTGCAGAAACACAGTCAGTGTGAAAGCACAGTGAGACCCTGCTGTTACAGTTACGCTGCAGCGCTGCTTGCTCAAGCTGTGTGAAACAGACTTACAACTAGTAGTAATACTATTGCTAATCATTATAAGAGTCAGCGGGCAGAATTTTGAAGATACTGAGGTCTCTCGAGATAACACGATGTGTCTTCACGACACAATATAATATATAATATCCACCCCAAAGCATCTGCTATAGTTTATTGTTAGAATGGAACTGATTTTCCAATAAAACATCGCAGTACTAATTTTAACCAGAAATAATAAAATCAGTGTTTTCTTTGCAATCATGAAAGCATTAATCTTTCATCTTGAGGGAAAGTTCTTTTTTTATTTCTCAAATATAATTATGGAAACATGAAATTATTATTTTTTATTTAAATAGCAAAGCAATTTTTATTTCAGATCCTGCTAATATATGTTAAATTAAACCGATTCTATATATGTGTGTGTGTGTGTGTGTGTGTATATGTTCAGATTATTCTGCACAGGACCACCATGCCTCCAAAAGTTGTTATCATAGGACACACAGCCTGCAGCCAGATTAATATGAGATCACTGAAAGCATGAAGCATTTATAATAACTGTTGCTGAACATGTTACCTAATTAGATTGCACTGACCCAGAATGAAGCAACCGTTCTGCGGTTTGCATATGTGGCTTTCACACTGCGCTTACACCTTCTGTTGCAGCAATCTCAGCACTGTGTGTCCACGAAAGAGATATGAGAGACAGTGGACATGTTTGAATATCACAGAAGGGCTGTGTTTACAAGTTCTTCAACATGTGAACATGTTATACAAGAAGCGTAAGGGAGCAGGTTGAGATGGTAGATGTGGCTTTGCCTGCAGGCCCTCCATAACTCTCTCCGTTCAGGTCTCCGAATTCTGACCATGTGTATAGGGAAATGATGTGCCTTTCATTATCTGCAAGAAGGAGCCAGCTACGCAGAACTCTCACGCTCTGCATCCTGCCCAGGTCTCCGCCATCTGCCAGACCTAATGGAGCCACCAGGGTGCAAATAGGCCTCAGAGACTGCGAGCATCTGAACAAAGAGACTATGCAGAGCAGTGATTTATGGAAGCTATCGAGAGAGAGAGAGAGAGAGAGCTAGACGTACATAGTGCATATGTGAGAAGATATCGTCAGGTCTAAGACTTTAAGAGAATAAGCAACACATGAGATGGAGAGAGAGAAAGATTGCATAAGAATGTGTGATAGGGAATCTCGCATGGAGTCATGTTTTTTTGAGGTTGCTCATTTAAAGAAGTCATATGAAATTTGAATAGATCTTCTGAAGAGTTTGTACTATAAAATCTATACTATAAAGCCCTGCAACTGTATCTCTCAGAAGTTCAAAAATACACCAATAATGTGATAATTAATTTTTAATTATATATATATATATTTTTTTTTTTTTTTTTTTTTTTTTTTTTTTTGTGCTGTCAAATTATTAATTGAGATTAATCACATTCAAAAAAATGTATTTACATAATATATATTTGCATACTTTGTATAATTCAAGCCATAATAATAATACAATTTGTTCTTTTGGTTCAGTTCTTGTCATGGATTCGTTAAACAAATAAAATGATTCATATGTGAATCATATGAACCAAAATGATTTTCACAAATCCTTATCCAATAATCCCAAACTGGAAAGGTCATGGAAATTCAACCTATATTTATATAGTGTTTTTAACAATACAGATCAGTGTCAATGCACTGAACAGTCTCGAATTGGAGAATAGAGTGTCAGTAATGTTTAATGACAAGATTAAACACTTAATTTTCATTTAAAGGCATCTCATTATTCAATGCAGAGATCATTTTCTAGATCAGCTCATTTTAAATAGGACCTTTGTAATCAATAATGGCTAGAAATGAAGTGTCCCTAATTGGCCAAAGAATTATATTAAGCTATTTAATAATTACAAAAGCATAAACATAGAAGACTTGATAGTACAGCAGCAAAAAATCAATAAATAGGAATAAAAACAACAAATAAATTATCACAAATAAAATATATTAATTATGTACTCATTAAAGTAGGAAGGTAAATGGATTGTCTTTGAAGAGCAACAGCTGGAAGATTTTTGTGATAAAAAGGAAAAGTCTTACTAAAGAATGAAGTAGTACAGCATACAGAAATATATGCCCAAGGACAGACAAGCTGAGAGTGTGTTTTATCAAAAGAGAGAAAGAGAGGGATGTGTGAGACGGGAATTAAATGGTCACTTTCAATAAAAATGTGCGTGTGTCTAAGGGAGGGAGGAAGAGAAAGAGACAAAATAACTGGAAAAGAGATAGTGAGAAAGCAAAGAAATGTGGACGTGCGATATTAGGTGCTCCAGGGGCTCAAGACTGGAGGATTGTGGGTATAATGCCCTGCAGAAACCTTAGCATTATGTGTGCCCGTGTGTCCACTTAACATGTAAAGTGCGCTGGAAAGTGATGGTATATGATGGTACTTGCTCTTCACTCATTAATTGGCTTCCAGTCCCCTTGGCAGTTCTCTTCTAGAAAAGTCTCATATGCAGAGAGTCACTCCTCTTTCTTCTCCCTCGCTCTGCTCAAAAGCCCCTCTGTTTGTCACCATTAGGCTTTCAGGGCACTCTTCTATTCTCATTCATTGCTGACAATAAAGGAAGTGCAGGACTTTTTTCTGCCCAGCCCAGCAGAAGCTCAAACAGGCTTGCCCCTCCTTTGATGTGCGGTGGCTGGGCTTGTCTTAACTGCACATCCCCGTTGCCTCTCCATCCGACCACTTCTCTGTTCTGCCACAGAGGTGAAGCAGGTATGATGCCTGTCCCTGAAGTTTAGACCCGGTCTAATTCAAAGCCTTGGGACTAATGCTGTTTTAATGGGCCGTGCCACTTGCTCAGAAAGTCTCTGTCAAAGGAAATTGTAAATGAGTTTCCTGAGCTGCAGCTTGAAAGGATGTGTGTGAGAATATGTGTGTGTGTGTGTGTGTGTGCATGTCATTTCTCACTTCTATGCCATCGTGCTTATGGAGTGTGAAATATATAGATGCTAATTTATTTAAGTTGTATTATTAAAGCAGTAAGCCACTTGAGGATGAGCATTACAATGATTTCACTAAAGATAAATGGTGTACTTAGAGGTCAGTTCACTTTAGTTCATTGTTCCAAATGTCTTTTTTTAACCCTTTAACTGATATATCTACCGTACAGTTGAGCTTACTTACCTTGATAGACAATAAATCTGCTGTATTGCGCCATCTCTGTGTCTGCTATGTCCGTGAGGGGTTTGGGTATTTCCAGTTTTTTAAGACACAGTAGCAGTTTACAAACTTCAGTCAGTCACAGAAGAAATAACAGCATTATTAATAGCATTTTTCTCTTATGTAACTGGTTCTTCATACGTGAAATTCAACAAACCTCCTTTCTGTTGCTCGCAAAACAAATTTGGTTTCTGATTGCTTCAGCTCATTACTGAAGTTATGGGTTGTTGTGGTTATTTTTATATTCACGCAGATGTCTGGCCGTCTTGTCCATATGCATCTATAATTGCAACATACTAACTAGGTATATTTTATTCTCAAAAGTGTACAAATGTTAGGCCTGCAAGGATAAGACAAATGTTAAGCCTGCATCTATCTATTAAACAACAGGCGTTCAATACATTATTAATAGTATCAGTCAGTATATTAATATTGTGAGCCTGGACCATAAAACCAGCCATGAGTGTCAATTGTTTATTTTTCCAATAATGTATGGTTTGTTATGATAGGACAATATTTGGCTGAGATACAAATTTTTGAAAATCTATGAGAGCAAAAAACCTCAAATTAAGTTTTCTATATTTGCAGTAAGAAATTTACCAAATATTTTCATGGAAAGCAATCTTTATTTATTGTCCTAATATTTTTTTGCATAAATGAAAAAGCAAAAAAAAATCTATCTACATTTATATGCAAACATCTATTATTTTGTTATATTGCATTTTATATGTATTTTTGTTCAATTTGTTCACTACGTTTTTTTTCCCTCAATAAATCTTGAGCTTTTAATTTGTCTTAATTCTTAATTTGCTGCTTATTAATAGTTACTAAGGTAGTTGTTAAGTTTGTGTATTGGGTAGGATTAGGGATGTAGAATAAGGTCATTTAGAATAAAGCATTAATTAGCACTAATAAATAGCTAATATGCATGCTAATAGGTGTAACCGTAAAATAAAGTGTTACCGTATTTTTAACATTTCTGTTATCATTACCTGTTTTATAGTATGTATTTACAGAAGCATTTTGCAGTTTTTCTGCTGTGCTGTGGATCTGTTGAAAGCTTGTTTGTGAGAGTGTGTGCCTATGTGCTTTGTTGTTTTCCTATTTTTGTTGTAACCCCAGCATGATCAGCTAATGTCATTACATTACAGCACTTTGAAACAATATAGTAGGTCTCTTCTTTATATATTTGTGTGTGTGTGTGTGTGTGCGTATTTGAGCGTGTCCCTGGTGGAACTCTACACACAAACCAGCTGAAAGAGAATGGGAGAGAAGGCTCAACCACTCGAGGGACTTGGCCCTGTTAATGAACACTCTGCACTGGCAGGGAGGCCCAGTCTGATCAAAAATACATACAGAGCACAGCACAGAGCGGCCCAGTGCTGCGGCCAAGAGATGCACAAACCTACACACACCCCATGCTTTTGAAACCAGGACTTGTGCTTTCAGAGAAGCCTGCTTGGTACTCTGTTGCTGTCCTAATAGAAAATGTGATACTAGCCTACTATAAAAGCAGTGCCCTTAAGGTTCAGGCATCCCCCCTCGCATACGTCTCTTCCAAATAAATAACTGATTTATTTTGCTTTTGCTTGTTTCGCTTTCCTGCATCTGTTCCTACTTCTGTTTTCTGCTATATAATATATATATGCTAAATATGGATGCACACAGAGAACATGCACTGATGCTTCCCTCATTTGTTTTTAACAGGCATTCATTGTGACAGCATCTGCCCTCAAGGATTCTGGGGGCCTAATTGCTCCATGACCTGCTCTTGCCAGAACGGAGGCTCCTGCTCTCCTGAAGACGGGACCTGCGTGTGCGCCCCCGGCTACCGCGGGACTTCCTGCAAGAGAAGTAAGCTTCCTGTCAACTTCCGTTCTCCTTCCAGTGACATTCTTTACACAATGTCACCTTCTCAAAGCCATAAGTGGTTTATTTGAACACACTTCAAACTAGACGATAAACAACTGGTGGGGATGAGAGGGGGTCACGACTGTTACATCCAGACGGTGACCCTCTGGGAGTGGAGTGGGGGCAGTTGAAGAGGGAAGCACTTAGTGAAGAGTCATGAACATGTGCGAGCAAATCTTTAATCACACAAGTCTTAATCACTTCAGGCCTTGATCACTGTAGAGAAGCAGTGTCCATGTGGGGCTCTCATCAACCTCTCCATGAGGAGAAGTGTTTACTTGGCCTCTCAAGGGTCTGCTTCTTAAGACACTTGCTGTTTCTCTTTACTACACTGTGCCCTCAACAGATATGCTGACTGATTGCTGGTCATTTGATTAAATGATCAAGAATGAAATATAGTCTATATATATATATATATATATATATAGTATATATAGTAAAGTCAGTAATATGGCAGGAGACAGGTGGACATCAAAACCAGGTTTCTATCTATCTATCTATCTATCTATCTATTTATCTATCTATGCTTTCAATCTTATGTGTATATATTATTGCTGTCAAACAATTAATCTTGATTTATCACATCAAAAAGTTTTTGTTTACTTAACGTGTATGTACTATGTACATTTATAATGTATATATAAATACACATACTGTATATATTTAAAAAAATGTTTACATGTATTTACATGTATATAATTATATTCTTAGAATTTAGATTATAGCTAAATATATTTAACATAAACATATTTTTCTTAAATATTTACATGCATGTGCATGTATTTATTTAACCATACATAATAATAATAATAATACACACATATATTATGAAAACTTTAATCATTTAATCATTTGACAAGACTAGTGTGTGTGTGTATATATATATATATATATATATATATACAGTCAAAATATATATGCATATATATATATATATACCAGTCAAAAGTTTTTGAGGTTTTTTGAAAGTTTTTAAGATTTTAATGTATTAAATATTTCTCTTCTGCTCATCAAACCTGCATTTATTTGATGAAACATACAGCAAAAGCAGTATTTTTGTGAAATATTTTTACTATTAAAATAACTGCTTTTTGTTACAAAATATTTTGATCAAAATTGAATTTTTACCATATTGCTGTCTATCTATCATTCTGTCTGTTTTCATTGAAAACATTTGAATAAATAAAATTAGTCAATAATATTCATTAAAATAAAATTTACTGGACTTCTACTACTAATAATAATAAAATAAATAAATTCAAGAGTTCACGCTTTCCTTATAAATTTTTTAAGCGAATTTGGCGGGCTGTCTGGGGAGCGAGCCGGGAGAACGGCGAACTCCGAAACCTAAAGATTTGAGCCCTGGCACGGGCAAGAGTTCGGCATTTGGCTCGGTCTCCGTCTGCCCCCCGGAAGGCGTGTGTTGGAGAGAAGGGCGGAAAAGGGACGGTGGTGGGGTGCACAAAAGCGAGATGCGGAGGAAAGGAAAACCGGGACATTTATAGTGAAGGGGAAGTGTTTTGATTGGACGTGATTTGATGAGGGAATGATTAGCTGATGGGCTGCCAGCCGTGTGTGATTTATTCGTCCAGCGATCCTCTCGAAATTATGTTATTAGCAAAACATTCACTAAAAACTGGAATAATCCATAAATCCTTACAACGTATTTTTTATATTAAAAAACAGCAGAAATTACTGGCAGTACAATATGTAGGTTGCTAAATCGAGTAAAAATGTAATATATTAATATTTTGTTTTCATGTTACGTTGAAAGAACGTTATGAAAATGTAGGGTTGCATAAAACATACACATAAAAATGCATAAAACAAAAACAAATCTTAATAGAGTTTTTAACATTTTCTTTCATTTTAACTTTCTTTATTATTTGTCTCTTGATTTTGTGGTAAAAAAAAAAACAAAAAAAACATCCAGACGTGTCTTGAGATTCATCCAGTAAGGAGATGTGTATGCAAGTGTGTGTTCAAAGATTGCAGTGAGAAAGGAAATGGAATGCGATTAATCTTCACCACACTGTTCGTTGTTGTACAATTATCTTAATTACAAAGGCCCACCACCCATGGTGAAAAGGTCAGCACACACTACTCTCCTGCATTACACAAAGCTACAGCAATTAAAGCGAATCAAGAGTCTAATGAAGAAAAATGACCCACAGAAGCTCCCATCTCGGACAGAGCTGAGTGACAGAGACAGACTGAGCCCTCATGCTCTGTGAAACAATGAGCCTGACCATGAGGATGACAAACCCCCCTCATTATTTCTGCCTACATTAGTCATACAGGTGACAGTGGCTCAGTGGTTCAGGGTTAAACGCTAGTGCCTGGAAGAATGTTTCAGACCTCAAGTGCCCATAGATTACTGAAATTATAGATACAAAGTATTGTTGGCTCTTGCTACAAACATACCCGTGCTACTTACGACATGGTTTTGTGATCCAGGGTCACATATATATTATTACTATTTATTAAAAAACATATTTGACCAAAAATGTATCAATGGTAGAG
Organism: Enteromius radiatus; assembly: GCA_032357445.1. Taxonomy (NCBI): domain Eukaryota; kingdom Metazoa; phylum Chordata; class Actinopteri; order Cypriniformes; family Cyprinidae; genus Enteromius; species Enteromius radiatus. The sequence continues at coordinate 7,245,605 of JAUCMS010000012.1, read as the reverse complement.
TACATAAGATTTTATTTTATTGGATAACAGGACAAAAATATTGATGTTTCCAAATGTTATGCATGAAAGTATAATAACACATGTTTGTATTCATATTTTCCATTTATTAAGTGTCTCTCTAATTTGAAATTTTTTTGCTTTCCCACTTTATTTTTCCTTCCAAATTCTTTCCTCTTCTTGCTGTCCTTTGCCCCGTGATAGTTTGTCCTCCTGGTTTTTACGGGCACCGCTGCAGCCAGTCATGCCCACAGTGTGTGCACAGCACAGGCCCATGTCACCACGTCACGGGTCACTGTGAGTGCCTGGCCGGCTTCTTCGGTCCACTTTGCAACCAAGGCAAGTAGCCCTCGTTCCTCTCCCTCTGTTTCTCTCTCTATTTTTTCTCTCCTTCTCACCCACAGACCTCACTACAGATCCTTGGAGACTAGTTGTGTTTGGAGAGAGTTACGAGAGAAGTATGGTCACATCACTGTCCAACTACCTTTACTATAATTACAGTATTTTTCAATTGGAAACACACTATGACTGAATCAATACACTAAGGCATCCATTTCTCATGATAATGTGCCAGAAATACGCCGTTTCTGCAAAACTGTTGACACATTCTTGTTGCTAACACACAATTTGCAGTTATGGTGGACTTTTTTTGCTTTTTGTATAACTCTCAGGGGCCAATGTGAAAATGTTGCAGGCCAACTGATGGAAATGTTGCTGTCAATAATTATAACGCCTTGAAAACTTTTTTGGAGTAAAAACTTGTCACCAATGTAAACTTGTCTAAATGGCTGACATAGGTTAACACAGGTTGTGTCAAGATTTGGAGAATGGCTTATAGTAACAGTCACAAAACAATAACTAGTTAGTAACTTGAATTTTTCCAGATTTTGCAAAAAGGACTTTCCTTATAGCTGTAAATATATATCTTTAAAAAAATAATAATAATAATTTTATATAAGTTTTTGTGTTTTCTGAACTTAAAATATTATGTTTATCTCTTTTAATTATCAGTATTTAGAAACATTTACTGAAAAAATACACTTACTACAAAAATACATTGCTTACAATAAAATGATTAATTATCATTTTTGTGGTGGGGCCAGTGAAAATTCTGGCAGAGAAAACAAGCTGAAAAATTAAAAAAATGCACGATTCAGACCCATATAAGCAGGTGATTTCTCTGGAAGCAATTCACACAAACTGAAATGACATCGAAGGTCTTTCCATCTAGTTGTTACTTCCCCTGCTGATGAACCAGAGCGAACCAGAATCAATTGTTATGTAGATGAAATTATGCGGCTGGATTGTGCACTCTTTAGGAAGCATAAATGAATAGACACTGCCATTTACGGATAACGTGCATTTTGATTTATATGTAATGACGATATTGCAGTTCTGTTGGAGATTATAAACATAAACGATGCACATAAATAGCGGTTTACCCCTCTCAACCTACCTGTCACCGAAATGAGCTGTACTCGACCCACATGGCATCTTATGCCATTCTATGTGTATGTGTGTGTGTGTGTGTGCCATTGGCAACATGCCCATCCGCAGAACGCCACGCTGACTCTGCGGCTCCACCGTACTGAAAATAATTGGCATTATCACTGACACTCTGACAAATAACCTTCAGAGGAAATCTGAATATTGCTGAGCTCATTCTTCTGAGCGAGACAAACACTGAAGAGTCAGGTCGATATCACCGCTTTCTGTCTTCGTTGAGCTCCTGTGGAAAACTAGAGATAGCATTGAGACAATAATTTGTTAATTTCCACTAATATACTTCATGCTTCAAGATTTACGTCTAGGAGGTCTATAATACCTAGAGAGAGCCATCCGTTAACATTGCCATTCATCATTCCCATTCAGCTGTGCTGCTTATAGATAACCCCCTCCCTGAGAAGTGCGCAGTTTGAAATCTGCCATCTCTCGCTGATGGCAAAGCATCTACTGTAATATAATGACACATCTGCATATATGTTGCTTGAAAAACAAATTTATTTCGTCAGAAAGCATGGCTACTTTGGAACGGCTGTCAATGGAGAAATGTCAATGTTATGACTTCCTGCCAGTAGGGTTTGACCAGAATAAACCCTGCACAGACTTTTTTTACGGGATTTAATTTTCACTTTTTAAAAGTTTTTCATATGAAGCTCCTCACTGTCCGAAGAGAGCTCTGTAAATATTCACTCTATGTTGACTGTTACATACAAGTATACATAGTTACGGGAGTGAAGTTTGAGATTTTCAACTCAGACTAATAAACCCTAACACTCACTTCCTATTCCACAGCACCCAACTGAGACGTCCAGATAAAATATACATAGACCATCTCATAATAATTAACCAGTCTTTTCATGAATTAAGGAAAGGCGGTATGAATATATAGAATTCACTTTCATTGCTTTCAGAGCCATCTTGTGAATCAATATTTAATATGATAAAGCAAAAGAAGGAAAAGGTTCGAGAAAAGGCTTGTTTTAATTTGTCCGGATCATAATTACTGGAAGAAAGTCAGGCCTCGGGGGGATCGTGGCTAGCCCACATACCTACTTTTTTGTAGTTTGGTCTATGCCGGCGTCCTCCTATGTCTTGAGCCCACGTTCACCCGTCTCAGAACGAGCTAATGAACTTCAGCTAGTCACAGTCGGAATGAAACGGAGCTCGTGACATGAGGGGGCCACTAACTAATAAGAGCAAGCTTTGAGTTAGTTGAAAGAGTTTCCACAAAATGAGAAGAGTGTAGAAATATAATTATTAAAAGCCAGTGGCGCAAAGATTTAGCTTCATCTTCACCTCAGTGGACGAACTGTCTGATTGCAACATCTGACTCTATTGTGCGGCTGTGTTTCAACTCTCATGAGAAGCTAAAGACATATATGTTGTCTTCCACAAGGGACGTGTCCCATTGTATGTACTTTGCTGTGAACTTGAGAGTGGTGAAAAACACGATGGGGTTTATACTAAACCGAAAATTTCTAATTGAGGCAAGTGTCAGAGCGCGGTGAAATATTCATTTTATTAAAAATGTACACAAGCTCTATTTTTAATTTTCGTAGTACATCAGTCGACCCTATTCTAGACAGTGCCGAGCGAAGCTGGCAAAGATGGATAATTGGACAGTGTGACAGAAGCACATGTTTGAAGGGTGATTCAGCTTTGAAGTGCGCACAGTCATGACTTGATCACTGCTGCACGTGTCACTCTGGTTTATCATCAGTTGCTACTCATGCGGAACTATTATAGAACTTACAATGACATGTTATGATCTTTCAAAAGTTTTAAAGGTGAACTGCAAGATGTTACAGTAAAGTTTAATGGAGACACTATAATTACCTTAACCTAAAAAACCCTTCTGAAAGAGTTAATTAAATATTATTTAACATTACTAATTGTCAACATGTCAAAAGTTTAAGGTCAATAAGTTTTGTTTTGTTTTGTTTGTTTTTTACTTAGAAAGATGCATTAAATTTATCAAAAGTATTAAGTAGTCCTATCATTTCTAACATTAATGTTTATAAGAAATTTTCTTAAACAACAAATCAGCAAATTATAATGATTTCTGAAGGAGCAGTGACTGCTGAAAATTTAGTTTTGCCATCACAGGAATAAATGAGAGAAATATATGTAATAGATTTTGCAATGCATTAAAATAGAAAATAGTTATTTTAATAATATTTTCATAATATTTCTAGTGCTGTCACATGATTAATTGCAATTAATAGTTATTTATTATGGATATATAAAGACACACATATACAGTGTATATATATATATATATATATATATATATATATATATAATATTTACATGCATATATTTATACTTATGTAATATATATATATATATATATATATATATATTTAATATGTAAACATAATATATACGTGTGTGTTTATATTTACATAGTAATTATACACAGTACACCAAAAACTTTTATTTTGCTTGACAGCACTAAATATTTCATAACATTACTGTTTTGTACTGGATTTTTAATCAATTTTGTCTTTTCAAAAGAATGGTTGACAGCGGTGGAGTTTGGGAAATAATCATTTTTATTTTTCATCATTTAAATCTTAAATTGTTTAGTGCCGCTTCTGACACACTTCACCTTTATTTAACTGAAAGCGAAAGCTATTTCAGAATGATATGTAATTTGAATACAAATATTTATCTGGAAAACACAATAACATTATTGTGAACTAAGATCAGTGTTTGGAGGAGTACAATCATTGATTAGCTGTGATTACCACTGAAAGAATGACTCACGGGTTTAAATGTGGAGTTTGTGTCTGTGTTTTGTCTGTTTTTGTCCCGTCAGTGTGTCCCAGTGGCAAATACGGGAAAGCCTGTGCTCAGATCTGCGTGTGCACTAACAATGGCACCTGCAACCCCATTGACGGCTCATGCCAATGTTTCCCAGGCTGGACAGGAGACGACTGTTCACAGAGTACGGAGCATTTTGTTCTTCTCTTTGTTTGCATTTTCAGTTCCACCTTCTTTTATTTATCCCGCTCTTAGCGTTTTATCCCACAGCTCTTTCCCATCCATTTTCATCCATTTGTCTTTCATGGACGTCTCATGTCATAGTACCACGTAAATCATGACCACGTCCATTTTTCTTTGCCAAATACCCCACAAGACCAACAATTTCTGCAATAAATTACTTGATAGCACACTCTCAATAATTTACACAGCGCAAGAGAGCGGCAATATGAAATAGAGACGAGTGCAACAATGTCCCGGAGAATTTATGGCTAGCCCTCGTGCCCCCCTCCCATCTCACGCTGTTAATCTAACACTGTTTGCTGTAAGTGAAGGGATGAGGACTGGCTGAGGGATTTCAATTATTAATTCCAAACAGTGACAGTTTCAGCTTATACTGTAGCTCTGGCCCTCATTTCAGTGTGATTTCCTCTTTATTTTGGCTCTACCACATTTTATTTGCTAAACATGCAAATTGTACATCAAATGCATCAGTTTGTATACATGTTATGTCAATTAGGGGCCTGTAAATGTGCATTGGACGTGTATTTTACACATGTCTTCATCTGACGTGTCTCTGGATCTGCAGTTTGTCCCATAGGCCAGTGGGGGCCTGACTGCTTGAACTCATGTAACTGTCACAACGGAGCCCAATGTAGTGCCTACGACGGAGAGTGCAGGTGCAGCCTGGGCTGGACCGGCCTCTACTGCACACAGCGTGAGTCTCTCTCACACACAAGTACACACACATTCACATTTATTAAATGTACAAACAACCCACATGCAAACTCTCTCCCCTCACACGTAACGAAAGTTAAGTGACACAGTGACATCTGTTGGCAGTTTTTCAGAACTGCACTTGGGAGCTGTGAAATCTCATGATGTTATGATGCCACTGAGTGGTCCTTAATAATAAATGCACGTTTTATCACGTCAGTCATTTAACTCATTATATGACCTTGCTCAAGGCTGAAATCAAAAACCATCAACATCACGCCTGCAAAAAAAAAAAAAACGAATCCATCTTTCATTCATTATGTCAATCATTTCTTGATCCCTCCTCTGCTGCCACTCTGTTTGAAACTTTTTTTTTATGACGGCAGTGATATAAACTCTTTCTTGAGGAGTGATGAAATCAGTTTGTGTTTTGCTGCAATGTTTGCTCCAGTAGGGCTTGTTATCTTTAGTGGCTAGACTGTCTTTGCATGTTTGTGTGTTTATGTACTGTACCGTGTGTTTGTCTACGAATTGCTATTAGCGTACGAGGCCGTTGTGAAAGGGGAAACACTGCCATGCTAATATACTTCTATTAGGTACATGTTATAATAACAAATTTTGGTCGTTTGTGGAATTCGAATGTGGAGGCTTCTCTTTCAATCTGGGTCCCTGTTGCTGGCACCATCCCTGTGTGTTGTAGGTTAATGTGATGTAGCAGGATATCTCTTTCCTTCAGGCTGTCCCTCAGGGTTTTATGGGCGAGACTGTGCAGAGGTGTGCCGCTGTCAAAATGGAGCTGACTGTGATCATATCACTGGCCAGTGTGCCTGTCGGACTGGCTTTATTGGGACCAACTGTGAACAGAGTGAGTGTTGTAGCCTCTTTAAGAGTGTGTGTGTGTTCTTGTGTTAGGGGGTTGTGGAGATGTCAATTCGAGAGACGAGAGACATTTAGCAGCAATGATCTGTGTGTGTGTGTGTGTGTGTGTGTGTGACACTGTTCCTCATCCACCATCCCAGGCAGTCGATCACAACATGTGTCTGAGTGTTTGTTTTACACGCTGTTGTCCCACTGTGTTTGGCTAATTGTGTTTGTGTATGTGTTTTTATACAGAGTGTCCTCCTGGGACGTTTGGCTATGGCTGTCAGCAGCTGTGTGAATGTATGAACAACGCCACCTGCGACTATGTGACCGGAACGTGCTACTGCAGCCCGGGATACAAAGGAATCCGCTGTGACCAGGGTAACACTCTCTTATGTCCTTTCTCACCTAGGGTGAAAAAACAATATGGAAAAATCCTTTAGGGTTATACTGAACAAAACAACTGATATGTTGTAGAGTTGGGCCTCTAAGCAACATAGCACATAGCAAGGCGCTAGCAACTACTAGAACACTATAGCAAGCACATAGAAACATATTAACCACCATTTAGAACAGCCACATAACAGCACACTAACAACCACTCATAGAACTGCAACTCATACAGCTATATAGCAAAACTAACAACCTGGCAACCACCCAGACCACCGCAGTCAGCATACACCACTCCCATTTTCTTGATTATTGTAGTTTTTGTGGTGTCTGCTGTCATACATGCAACAGGGGATTAGCATGCACATGAATTCTATTGTACCTGATCTATAATCATATTCTGTGTCCTAGCGGCTCTAGTGATGGAGGAGCTGAACCCCTACACTAAGATCAGTCCTTCTCTGGGTTCAGAGCGGCAGTCGGCAGGTGCTGTAATGGGCATCATCTTCCTGCTGCTGATCATCATGGCCATGCTCAGCTTGTTTATTTGGTTCAGGCAGAGACAGAGAGACAAAGGCCAGGAAATGCCCAGTGTTTCGTACACCCCAGCCCTGCGTGTTACCAACACCGACTACTCCCTCTCTGGTGAGTCCAGTAATCAAATATTGAATAAGCTTCTATGAACAACTTCAGGTGCTCCATGAATGTTTTGTGACTTATATAGTACATGTTTTTTGGAAGCTGTGTAGTGGAATTTTTATCCAATAAGAACCTGGAAGTAAAAGCAAAACTTTCAGCACTGTATTATTGTGATGATAACCTTCAGTTAATGTAAATATACTGCATATTTATGATCATTTTTTATCCCAGCTGCATGGGCTAGTTTTGATGATGTGGCTGTAAATGGCTTGACCGGTTCCATTAGGTGTCGGTCCATTAAACTGCCCTTTTCCACTGTGTTATTGCAGAAACAGAATGGCATGCATTATCACACAAGAGTAACTTGTACACTGTGGTATGTAAAGGTTAAGAATACTTTTGCCTTGCTCTCTGTCTTAGAAACATCTCAGAGCAGCAGCGCTGGCCAGTGCTTCTCCAATCCCAGCTACCACACTGTGGCACAGTGCAACATCTCTTCCACCATCACAAACAACCTGGACGGCACTCTTGCTCTTAAGGTGAGGAATTAGAAACATTTGCATTTCAGCAGAGATTCACAACCTTGAGGTCGCAACAGTTCAACAGATAAACAATAGCATCATTTGTATAGCCATAATAGCTGCTCTTGTGCTTAGAATATTACATAAAAACATGACCTGTTTTTAAGGAAAGGAATACTTTTATTCAACAAGGATGTATGAAATGAATCAAAAGTGACAGCCAAGATATATATTATGCTGTAAAGATTCATTTTTCAAGTAGATTCTGTTCTCTTCTGTTTATTTAAAAAATATTTAAAAAAATGTGAGTTTCCACAAAGATATTAAGAAGCACAGCTGTTTTCAGCATTGATAAATATAAATGATATTTCTTTAGCACCAGATTGTCATATTAGAATGATTTCTTAAGGATTGTGTGAAACTGAAGAAATGCAGTTTTAAAAGAAATTAAGCTGAAAAACTCTTCTACACTTCTAATATTTCACAATATAATTTATTTATTATTCTTATTATTTAATAAATGCAACATTGGTGAGCGTAAGTGCAATAAAGTAAATGCAATGTTTGTGAGTGTTAGAGACCACACATATTTAAACAGCAGTATACATTAGACAGGACTAGTAGCAATAAAGGCTGACCAAACAATATGTTATAGTTACAACAGAGCCAGTAACAATAAAACAGACTTATAAAATGTGTTGTTGGTTTCTTGAAAATATCATTTTCTAGTTAGGTAATCAATCAGCTTGTAAAATAGATCTTAATTTGACTGGTTTCAACTTTAGAACCAAAAAAGGTCAAGAATGCCTGCATCACAGTGTTTCATCAAGACTATCAGTGCAAAGGTCTTTCATGTTTTTTGTCTTTTTTTCCCTGTTTAGAAAGGAGACAGGAACAGTTCTGAATGGAGGGCGTACTGCAATCTCAATGACCTGGGTCAGTGTCCTCACTTAATTTCTTATCTCACCCCCCTATTTAAACTATCTTCTATCTGTTCCCGTCAGACAAAGCTTGAAAAGTACTCATGCAATTTGAAATGGATCAGAAATATCGTTCTTTGCTCTGCTCAGCCTATTCCGCAAAACAAATAAGACATTTGTTTTCCATTGAAGCACCAGAGAATTAAACTACTTACTCATTCCTGGGGGTTGTAACGAACAGCAGACGGCACTCCTGGCACCGGAGCAAGACCTCCGCCTGCTGCGTTTTTAATAAGCCCCTGCTTTAGGTGGCACACACACATGCTGGAAGGTCAGACTTTGCCTATATCATCCAAGGTCACTCAGGATAGGGGGGAGAGAGTTCAGTACATCTCTGACTTCCCATCCCAAGCCACCTCACCCCATTATGTCTACCTGCAGGTCTGCTGATAAGGCTTCAGCAGAGCATACGAGGCCTCAGAGACTCTGGTTGGAGGTTGGGTATTTCAATCATGTTTTGTTGCAAGCCCATAGAGGAAGTGAAATAGGGCCAGTGACCACAAGTTCAAAGTGGGACAGTGATTTCCTCCTTTTGAATAAAGTTTTCCTGATTTCTGATGGCAAATGACAACCTGTTTATAAACTGAAAGTATTTCAAAGCCTGGGCCACGTTGCTACATTCTGATGAAGATTACAATGACATTGAATCATTTACTATAAGAAAAGGAATCTGTGTGAGTAAATGAGAACAGTTTTGAAGTCAAATCAAGTGAAAGTACAAACTGTCCTTTTCTTTAATCAGACTAATCTGCGTCACATTTGTATAGAAGAAAAAGCCCAAATGAACAGTGAGCATACACTGAAACTCACTGCTGTCATATCACCATGGAGACCATTCACAGAGAAAATCCAAATTAATATTGCACTGGCTTTATCAGTGTGGGGTGGGTGTTTTGTTTGAGCACTTTCATTTATCGATCTTGACGTCACCCTGAAGGCATGTCGGTATATCTGGGTAGTCAGCTGAGGAACGTGATTTAGAGATGTGATCTGGTTAAAGGTTTCCTCATAATACTCATCAGAGTGACTAAGCTGGGGAGGAGCTTAGAGCTTGACTTTGCTTTCATATATGTATACCTGCAGGAGTTCCTGTGTTGTCTTTTTATCTTGGTTACCTGCCTTCCTATGTTTTTTTCTGTTAACAATATTTTGTTGGTGCTTTAGATTCACAATTAAGCCAAAAAATCCAACAGTAAAGTGTAGTCTACAAAGGTGTATATAGTAGAATCTAATATTGGTTGGAGACAACATGAAGAAATGTTGGTATTTGTGCTAGAAATTATACCATCAATATATTAAATTATATATATATATGCACACACATACATGTATATATTAAGAAATATGAGTGTGTACATACAGGTTTGGGGTCAGTAAGATGTTTAATGGTTTTTAAAGATGATTCTTATGCTCATCAAGGTTGCATTTATTAGATCTTAGATTAGATTTTATTTTATTAAATCCAGAAAAAACTGTAATATTGTGAAATATTAAACAATATTATTGTTTTCTGTGTGAATATATTTTAAAATGTATTTATTCCTGTGATACAAAGCATCATTACTCCAGTCTTCAGTGTCACATGATCCTTTCAGAAATTGTTCTAATCTGCTGATTTATTACTAGAATTGTTGATGTTGGAAACAGTTGTGCAGTCAAATATATTTTTGGGAACCTGTGATTTTTTTTTCTTTTTTCTCAGGATTCTTTGATTAATAACAAGTAAAAAACAACATAATTTTTTACCAAATATAAAACATGTCTAAAATGTAAATGTATGCTTTTTTGTTCATTTAATAGATCCTTGGTTAATAAAAGTATTCATTTCTTTCAAAGAAGAAAGAATAAAAATACAGTAGTGTAACAGTACTACTGTATCAGTAGTTTTGAACATTATTATCCATTTTAAATAAATGCTTCTCTTTTTAATATTTTAATAAACAAAGAATCCTAAAAATACTATTAAGCAGTTCAACTGTTTCCAACACTGATAATAAAAAATCTTGAAAAAAAACATCAAAGCTCATCAGCCTTGATGAGCATAAGAAACATCTTTAAAAACCATTAAATATCTTACTGACCCTAAAAATGTTTGAACGGTAGTGTATATGTGTGTATATTGTGTGTTTGTGTGTATTTATAAACACGTGTGTGTGTGTGTGTGTGTGCGTGTAGTGAAGTTGCTGATATTAAAAATATACACGCTCATATACATACATACATATATATACACACACACACACACACACATAAGTACATATATATTATATATGAAGAGTTTTTGCATAAACAGAAGTCTTTTTTCTTTATTTTTAAAAAAACATGTTTTCTTTAATTATGCAGAGGTGGGTAGAGTACCCAAAAACTGTACTCAAGTAAAAGTAAAAGTAATAGAGTCAGAATAGTTACTTGAGTAAGAGTAAAAAAAAGTATTGGATTAAAAAAAAACTACTCAAGTAGTTAGTTACTAGTTACTTTGGATCATATACTAAAAAAATTTGATACTAAGTTTTTTTGTTTGTTTTTTTACCTAATTAAAATAACCCAATTGTAGTTTAGAGTGCCTATGATTTTTGAAAAAGTTATGTTTTGGCAAATTAATTCTTAACTGTAGTGATATATTTATTATAGGAATAAATAAACATTTTTAATTAATTAAAAAAATAATAATAGTGATAATATTCACAGTAGTACTTTTTTACTATATATATAATATTTTATAACATGCTGTTTGATTGATAGTGCAGCTTATCTCTTTCCATTACTATGTCACTTTGACATTTCTGTGATTTCCCATTACTGATGATACTTATACTGTTGTTGAGTCATGAATTACTCTGAATGTGTGCTCATGTACTTCTTTAGGAGTTTCAAGAGGAGACACACTCACACTGAGGGACAACAAAACTACTCGAATGGCCAAAGGTAATAACTCTGATGGACATTTGCTCTTGTAATAAGAATATACCAAACTATACACAAGAGGTCCGTTCACATTCTTCCTCATGTATGTCAGTAATTTAAGAATGACTTTCGAAGATTATTAAAGTCAGTGAAGTGATTCAATATAGAGGTCGTGCTGACCTGCATCTGCAAATGCATTACGTTTTCAACAGTGTAACCAATTTATAAATAGTCAGTTGCATCATTACTGCCTTGGTTCTACAGAGCACAACTTAATCTCTTCCTCTATGTTTCTACATGATGTTCATAAGTAATACGTCCTGGACATCTTTTACACAAACACTTCTTCAGCTACATTAGATATTAGCTGCTGTAACAAGATTTTCCAGTGCCGTCTAACAAGATTTCACTCTGAAAATCTACCCTGGGATGCTTTTTCTAAACCGTACATCATGGAAAAGTGCTTATTTTGCATCTTTGACTAGAGATTGTCTTGAAGATAACTTAATTTTCTTAAAGTCCTTTGTACAAATAATAACATTTATTACACTTTTGTCTCTCCCAGAGGACGATGTGAAATGAATACGTGACTAATATCTCTTCTGTAATGTGTGTAGATTACATAAAGGCCTCCATGTGTAGCTCCAGCTCGTGCTCCCTAAATAGTGAGAATCCGTACGCCACCATCCGAGATCCGCCCAGCCTGGCCTGCAAGCACACTGAAAGCAGCTACGTGGAGATGAAGTCACCTGCTCACAGAGACCTGACCTTCTGCTCCAGCACTAGCACAACCCTGACCACTGCCAGCAGGAACGTCTATGACGTGGGTGAGTCTCATGAACGCAGATGGGGACTTCTGATTCTCTCGTTCGTGTCTCTTTAAAGGGATACTCCACCCCAAAATGAAAATGTTGCCCCCCATAACTTACCCCCATGTCGCTCCAAACCTGTAAAAGGTCTACTTGTATTTGTGCTTTGATCTGAACAAAAACAGCCCATCCTTGTGACACGGGGGCCACAGAACAATGTATGTAGTGCGTGCAGTGGATATTCTCAATATTTAATTAAATTGTTCTTTTTTTGTGCACAAAAAGCATTCATGTCACTTCATAACATTCAGATTGAACCATGGATGGCAGATGGAGTATTCTGCCAGGGTTTTTCATACTTTACTCTGGATCCTTGGCAGTGTTCATTACTTGGCAGTCAATGGGACTGTCACAAGCCTCCAGGTTTTCAAATTGTGTAAAAACACAGCTTTTATTGGTTTGGAATGACATGGCAGTAATTGATTAATGACAAAGTTTATTTTTTAAACTTAACTTTGTATAAGTTTTACAAATCTCCATTTAGGGGTGGAGTATCCCTTTAAAAACAATGTTGTTAGTACAAATGTTGCCATACGGAAACTTCGTCCTTCACTCTCACTATTGAGAAAAACTAATTGCATTGTAATTCCTAGAGGAAAGACATTCAGGGATTTTGCATTGTTGTCCATAAAAAAACAATGTTGCCATGTGTCAATCATAAATAAATGAAAAAATAGAAATGCCTAAATCAGAACAATATACTTATTTATTCATATTCAGCCAAAAAGACTATTATTCATGATTACTTTCATATTTTTTATATAATTTAATATAATGTTTGCTTAATTTATAAATAAAATAAATTTGTATGTGTATATATTTTATAGATGTTATAATAAATAAAGAGATCCCTAATGAATCAATAACAGCAGATAAGTTCTTTTAGAGTAGTTAAATTTATATATATATATATAAAACGCAAAATATGTTTGCTGCATAAATCAGACGGACTTATTAAAAATGCAAACTCATACTCTGCCAGCAGGAGGTGCTTTAAGCACGAGAAACGAGAGATTTCCCCGGTAACGGCTGTAGACAGAGCAGCTCTTATGCTGCGTCCGAAATCGCATACTGCTTAAGTAGGTACTACATTTAAAATTGAACGTACTACCCGACCGTTAA
>JAUCMS010000012.1:7178536-7217089 GCA_032357445.1 Enteromius radiatus | reverse complement strand
TCGTCAAAAAGCGACGCAAAATGGTCTTGACCAAGCGTCAAAAGTTGACGAGTTGGGAGTGAGAATGTGTTGGTTTGAGGGAACTTTTATATCCAACTGTCCAAGTTTGTCCACAGTGTTTTAGAGATCATCTGAGTAGTTCATTCACAGTGGGGCTGCAGCAAACTCCTCTCAGTTAGCATGGCAGGCAAGGTTAGCTTTTGTTGTTATAACTCAGTGGTTCATTTAAGTTCACTCCACCCTTTTTCAAAAAAGATGAAAGGGAGAGATCTTCTTGGGAACTTTTTAATATTTACACCACATAATGTCTAGGTTTCAAAATGCTGTTTTTTTTTTTTAAACTGGCATAAATGGTAGAAAAAATTGCACCGTTTTTATGCGTAGCCTTTCATCGTCAAGGTTACAGTAACCCAGCATGCCTTGCCTGTCCCCATGAGAGTTCATTCTAGATTTACAGCTTTCATTCTCTGACAAGGCATTCACCTGAGAGACAAATGACCAAGTTAACCAGATATGGAAATGATTGCTCAACAAACCCTAACCAGAGACAGCTGGCCCTCTAATTCAGCTAGCCTGACCTTTTCATCAGACCCTCTGTGCAGGGTATTAAAAAGATCTGAAGGGGACAAAGCTATTGAAGCTTAAAAGGCAGGTGAGGCTGAGCTGAATGTGAATGAAATATCCTGCCTTACAACCGACGAAACCTACTGTGTAAACTAAAATGTCAATCAACTGACCTTGAGACAGAAGTAATGAATGCTTGAAATAAAATTGATCACTTTAATGTAATATTTGTATATATATATATATATATATATATACACACACATATACACATACATATAATAATATGCAGTCTTGGTGAGACTTCTTTCAAAAACCTAAAAAAAGAAAAAATAAATAAATAAATACATTTATTTATAAAACTGAAAGGATTTCATACTTTAGGTATATTAAGTAAAAAAAAAATATGAATAAATAAAATTGTCTCATAAATGGTTTGTGTGCTAAATGTTTATAAAATAATTTTTTATCAGATAAAATTGCTAGAACTTTTTTAATGTAACTAAAACCAAACTGCAGTGTAAACTATTTCACTTCCATGCAGCACACAGTCTCTCTACAAGTCACTGAATTTGCTCTCGTTGTTTTGTTTTTACGAGCCTGTAAATAACCCGCGAACAGACCATTCTCCGGGCAGAAGACATGTCTGCTTATCATAAAATAAATAAATAAATAAATAAAAATTTGCTGGATCCCCGCCAGACCACTGAGGTCATGCAGGAGGAGAAAGTAGGTTTGACGCACCCGCCTGCCGGGACCCTAGAGAAGAATGTAGCTCGGTGATAATGCATAAAAATGTGGAAGAAATGTCAAGTCCACAAAGCTGTAGGAAACGAGATGAAAAAACAGTATTAATATTCCATTGCAGTGCGGGATGAGGAAAGGTAAGGAGAAGAGGAGTGTGGGAACGAGCCGGTGTGAGACAAGTACTAGAGAATGACAGAGACAAATAAGAGAAAGCCAATATGAGAGTGAATGGGGAATGAAGGCAAAACTAAATATAGAGTACGTGTGTGCGAGGGAGAGAGAAAGAGATTAGGAGAGGAGAGAGAAGGTGTCATGTTCACAGCCGCAGCGGGGTGTGACATCCACGCCACTGTTCTGTGATAATGGCGTCGACGGCCGAATCGAGGAGCCGACTATTTTGCTTTCTTCTTCTGTTCAGCCCTCCTGCCTCGTCTCCGGTTTGCCCACCTTTATCTTATGAAACCTTTTTCTTTTTTTTTTTACTTCAGAGTATTATTTTTTTTCTCTGTGTTTGTTTTTGTTGTTCTCATTTATTGAAATCTCTGTTGCTTTGAGGCCTCTGCAGTGCAGTGTTGAGCTATAGACGATTTGGCAAATGAATAAAACATGTCACATAGCGTCTGCCTGTTTCTCTGTTATTTGTGAATCTGTGTTGTGTGTGTGTGTTCGCTATATTTACAGTTTGTGCTATGGTTTTGATTTTATGTGAACATGAGCCTGAGGGTGAAGACATTGAGCTGTAGCATTGTCTATTCAGTCAGGAATCTATCCAGGTCTGTATTAATTCATAGGAACAAAACTGAGCAATTACTTCAATATCTCCCTCGCCTCGACGAGAGCAATCTGACATCTGAAACGCAATGAAAACTGGTCAACCGCTGCTGAGACTGTAACATAACACTGCATTTATCTTTGTGGAATGCCCTAAACAAACAGCTCACTGAAAAGTGTTGTTTACTTATCAACAATGTTTCTGTTCCTCAGATACGAAACTACTCATTTTAGTAGTAGAGGAAGTGCAACTGAAATGTTTTTACTATTGATACTTTTATACAGCAAGGATGTGTTCAATTGATCAAAAGTAACATTTATATACATTTTATAATGTTATAATTTATAATGTTATTTAGTTATGTGCTTGGATGGATTAGTGATGTGGATAAGAAGTGGAGCATTGCCACATTTCAATGAAATATTACTTAGACCATATCCCTTTCATTGTAAGCCAAAATCGTCAGTCTTTGATCACTTGCATATTAATTAGAGGCCAATTAATTGCTTTGAATGCCAATTTATCCAACAATGTTCTGACAGTATGAGAAAAATTAGATTGCAGTCCTGAGAAAATAGAGGGAAAGAATGTTTTAAATGTCCATACAATGTTGATATAGTGCTCAATCATTAGTGTTGACATCACATGATTGTGCTATCAAAATGTCCTCGAGTTGCCTCTGAAGAATGAACGGTGGACAAATTGCTTTTCATAAAAGCCACAACAGAAGGACTTGCTTGGGTTAGTTTGGTACCATTTAAATTTAACTTTACAAGAAGAATATCAAAGCGTGTAATGGCTGCTGATGCAAAATATACAGACAAATGCTGTCAAATTGTGATTAATATTACACAATCTGACAAGCAACAATAAAAAAGATTGAAAAAAAAATAGAAACATGCATTAAAAGCCAAAAAAACTGTCATTATTTACTGACCATCAAGTCATGCCAAACTAGTTTTTTTTTTTTGTTCGTCTTCGAAACAAATAATGTTGAAAAAAAAAAATCAAAATTTTTCTGTTCCACAGCAAAACAAAAAAGGTTCATAGTAAATGATGACAACCGTCATTTTTGGATGAACTGTCCCTTTAAGAAAATAAATGGGTCAATTTCAAAGCATGATGGGAGTAACCAGGGCAGGACTTTGATGTTAGCCATCCTCTGGAAAGCAGCTGATTGCTGCTGCTCTGTCAGAAACCACGGTGACAGGAAGTTCAAGATCAGACATTAGCCCTCCAAACTTTCAAAACCAATTAGGAGTGTGAGGCTTCAGACAAATCCGCTCAAAAGCTCATCTGGATCTACCGAGAGCTCAGGAGGACGTGTGTTTAGCTCGCTATAAGCAGCCAAATCACTTCCACTGTCTTTCTGTTTTAATAAACAAACTGGTTGTCTTGTATAATCTGTGAAAGAATTAGCAGAGTGAAGGACAAATCCAATTACCTTAGCCATTTATTGCTAATGCCCACGTGGTGCTAAGTGGTTCCCTGTCAGTATGTATTTACAACCAGCTATTTGAGAGAAGTTTGAATGTTTATTAAAACAGAGAGAGAACAAACTGTCCTTCATGCCTGTTAAGAGATAAATGTCAATGTAAAATTCTCTTACTGGACTAACTCCATTCATCTGGCCTTCATTTATATTGTTATCTCATTTATTGTCTGGAGACCACAAGAGATGTCCTTGACCAACTACAGATTTGTTTTGTCTCCACCCACATTGAAATCTCATTGGTCAGGAGTAGGCTACCTGTGATTTAACTTTGATAAAACCTTAAATATACATGATTCTCATTGTGTAACATTGCACAGTTTCTTATTTTAAACAGGTGAATTTCTCGGTGCTGGAAACTTCTCATCTTGTCTGGTGAGCAAAGATGTAAAGCTGCATTCATTCTAATATAAACAAAATATTTTGCTTGAAAATGCCATTGTAGCAACACTGGAACAGGGCCGAAACTTCTGGCTCAGATATTCTCAGGAGAACTAATCAAAAGAAGGTAAATGCACAATGCATCCCACAATCCCCATCTCCAACTATAGAGATGGTAAAAAATATTTTTTTACATGCCTTTAATGCATCCTCTCCCGCCTTATTTCTTTCTCTCTCTCGCTTATAATCTGTCTTGTCACTTCTCCCCTGCTCACGGATCCTGCCGGATGAGGAGGTGTGGACTATTGCACTCCCATTAAAAATGATCACTCCGCGGTGTTCTCACAAAACACACACAAGCACACACTGGGCCTGACAAGACCATCACCAGGCCGACGATGGCAGTATTCCCATTTTAGGCCCATAAAAGAACCCTGTAATGGGCACAGTTTCATTACAGCTGTTCCTGAGGAGAGAGAGGAGGTAAAAAAAAAAAAAAAAAAGTAATAATATGACCTTGGGCTGTCAGGACAATTTCAGCATATGCACCGAGTCCCTTAGCAACCCAAACATGAGTGGGTACCGCAGGACTGAAATTTTGCTTCATTTCTGAGAAGGGAAGGGAAGGAATAAAATGAGAGGAGCTAGAAAGAAACTGTACAGACATACAGTATGAAAATTTATTCAGTTATGCTGTATAAAATAAAAATGAATATACAATGAAAGACTGAGAACTTCATTAAAATTTTAATTTAATTAATGATATTTAAATGTATACTTTCAGTTATTTAAATACATTTATTTAAATCTATTTACAAAATAAGTGTTAGAAAGAAAAAGAACAGTGTGCAAAGATGAAAATGTACAGACATATATTATATTTTAAATGAAAGACTGATAACGTCATTAACATGTAAATTTAATTAATGAAAATGAAATGTTCCCATTTAAATATTTATAAAAAAGGAAATCTATGGATGGAGCACAGACTAAATGTGCAGAATAAAATGATTATTTATTATTAAAAATAATATAGTTGAACGCAATAATAATGAATTGCATTTAAAAAATTTACATATGATGCAATTTTTTATTAAGTATCATAAAATATAATTCCTGAAAAAGTGAAGTCACTATGGAACCAATTTGCAAACAATTTAACAATTTTCTGTAACACTTGTGATACATTTCTTGGTATATTCAACTAAGACCCAGATCACCTGAGCTGTAAATGTCACGTGGCGAATTATATCATACTTGATGGCACCATACGAGTCTACACAGTCCAAAGGCTGCAGACATGAAAGACTAAAATATTGTGCAGTTGCAATATCTACCAACAAAACTGAACACTAACTGTCCAACTCAATGAAAAGTTTGGGCTCCTTTCACTGTTCTTGCTTTCTGGTAAAATCTGGTTTGTTTGGAGAGCTGAGTGGCGTTTGGACTGAAGACTGATCGCTTGTGCTCTATAATGTGGGATTATCTCTACATATGTACCTTGGTGGCCATATGCTGAACATCTGGAAGCTCATACCATAGCACAGCACTATGGTCTGACAGAAAACCAATCAGAAATGGCAGACAGATGTTTTATATTTCATCAATGAGAACTCATCCGAGCATACATACAGCTGTTTTATCTGAAGAACAAACTTTAGTCCAAACATATGTTTACTTGGGTGAGGAAGACAAACTACTTTTAATACTACTTACTGCAGTCTGTGTACGTATAATCAGGTCACATGAAAATGGAAACATGGTCATATTTTACTCACTCTCATGAAGGAAATCTATAGCATGAGTCATATGGACTATGTCTGTGATGCTTTCATTGTGCTTTTACGCTCTCTTTTAAGCTTGAAAGTGTGTTATTCACAAAAGAAACAGTCATACAGTACAGATTGGAACGACATAAATGCAAATATTTTTATTTTATTATATATATATATATATATATTTTTTTTTTTTAGAGCTATAATTGCCTGAAATCATTACGAATGCAGTTTAAATGTGCTCATTGTACTGCCTTGGGAGACAATGTCAAAAAGTGAAGTCATGTCCATCTGAAGGCTATAGTTAAAGTGAGAGAGAAGCTCAGTTTCTCTGTGAAACACATGGGAAATGTCTCGAACACATGTTAATGGATCCTGGCATATCTTTGAACTTGTGATCTCTCTCCCACATGCAGAGAACAAAAAAAAGGAAAAGGAAAGAAAATTATCTATGTAAGATCCCCTGACCTTACGGTGGGGCATGTTGTCACAATGGATCATGTGATTAAATCCTATTAAATCACAACCCAGACTGACTAGAAATATGTGCCTCTAAAGGGTCAAATGCCTCTCTGATATCATCAAAAATATCTTAATTTGTGTTTTCTGAAGATACAAAGGTCTTTTGGGTTTGGAATGGCATGAGGGTAAGTAATTAATGACAAAAATCCCTTTGAGAATTCAAAAACCTGGGGAGTGATGCTTTACAGGGATTAAACCAGAGCTCTTCCTCTCTCAAGTGCAGTGCCTTATCAGGTGAACTACCAAGCAAACCTAAATTAGAAGACTTATGCAAATGATGCTGTATATGTCATGATAACAACCACAAGTATCAGTTTTCAAATCAAACAAGATGTTAAAATGGTTTGAAGTCATAAAATCATATTATTCAAGCGATTATGTGAACATTTATCTGCAGTCTTTTATTGCAGTCTCCAGTCTTTTATCTTGGATGGCCTTGACCTCTGCCCTCGTGTGTGGGTCACGCATACGTGTCGAAACGAGTAGGATTATCAATCTTCCAAGGCTATTCGACGGCCAATCCATCTTCATACACATGGTCATCTGTCCGTCCATCTATCCTTCCTTTCAATTACCTCTTCCTGGGACTAGATGGCTGAAATCTCCAGACTCATTATTGATTCTAGCTGCATGTCCATCCTGTCTTCCACATCTTTTTCTTTGACAGTTGACCTCCACCATCTACCCCAGACCCCTGATTTGTTACATCGGCATGTGCTTATTATAAACCCCAGCTATGGAAAAGTCCACGCCATGTAAAAAGGTTCTTTCTATTTTCTAAGCAAAAGTGCTTTGAAAACAAGTCGTCCCCTCTGAATGTTTATTCCGTTGTTTTGTTCTGACCTTCACATCGGATTTGAATTTCTCATCATGGGGTGCGATACAACTGTTGACAGCTTCTCACTCTCTTAAGCATGGCGCATATTTCATTCCGAGTGTCGTTTTTTGCACTTTCTCTAGTTTCAAAGCATCTCTCACTTATAGGAAGCTGCAGGTTTTGGCAGGCGTATTGCTTCAACACAAGTTCTTTAGAAGAGTGGAGTGAAAGCGATCAAGAGATCACTCTAAGCCTCTCCTGTAGATGTGAAAGGAACAAAGTGTGTACCTCTCAGGAAAAGTAAAGAGTCTGATCATAAGTCAGCTAGATTTTACCATTGTGATATCCGCTGTGTTACCACCAACTCGCTTCAATGGAAAATCCTTGTACTGCACTTCCAAACTCTAAAGAATCCGGAGGACAGCAACACACAGAAAGTTGTGTCAGAGATTTGTTTCTTTTCAAATAGTTTTCTAAGCTTTGTGCGAGTTTGGCAAAAATAGTTCAAGTCACACAATTTTTATAAACAAGATTTTTTTTGGCTTTTCTTGGCAAAACCGCTGCCCTATAGACAGTGAGTGGATGCTTTCACAGGACGCATTCTTGTGTTTAACAAAGTTTAGCATCTTTAAAAATGCTGTGCGTGTGGGGCTACTACACACTACAGTATATAAAACATATGTAACAACTTACCTGACATTTAAAAAAATAAAATAAAATAAGGTTGTTCTAGCTTCTCTTTTCAATTGTCAGTCATTTGTATTTCATTTTATAACTTTTATTCTGATTTTATAAATAAAAATGGCATTTGTGCAATCTATGACTTAAAATCTTGTGCCCGGCACTGAAAATAGATTATATTCTTAAACACCTTGCAAGTTGCTTCACTGTGTGCATTAATGTTTGTTATTTTTGACTGCTTTTCAAATGAAAATATTTAAAACACTCAGAACATATTTACTTTGAAGCAACACACACAATAATATATAAATATATTATATTTAATATAAATATACAGTTTCTTACTGGAATGGCAAATTTTTCTCCCACTTATTTTTAAAAAATGTTTACTAATTTTAAGTCTTAAGCATATGCAGCGTTGCTTCTCATATTAATATGTTTTGTTTAAAGTAAAGTAAACTGCAAAAGCAGACCAAAACACTATAATAATTAGATTTTTTTTTTGCTGACTAAGACATACACAATGAGAAAACTTGCTACATTTGGGAACGGAGCTTATAAATGAGGTCTGCAAAAGCATTTAACAGTTCACTTGGCTGATTTCAAACTCATCAATGTGTATTCATGTCTAAAATCATATATCAGTGTGTGTGCGTGTGCCTGTGTGTGTACTGTTTTAATTGACTGCTTTGTCTTTCCCTTTGTACCTCTTGTCTGGTAAAGTTCACTGGAACTAGACCAAATATCACTCTGGCCCCTTGCTCCTTTTCCCCTCTGATTGGTCCACGGTCCAGACAGACAATAACAGCAGGATTGTCTTCACCTGATGATAGAGAAGTGGTTTAGTCTCTCTCAGAAAGTCAGCTTTGTTAAGTTTTGATGCCCTAAGGAAGGAACTGCTTTTCTTCGCATGAGCGCAAGCAATATTGGGTCTGTTGGTATGACTGACTGATGTGGTTTGACAGTCTGTGATCCAATTTGTTGTCTGTTTGTTTCCTTTTTTCTTGCACGTGGATCAGAAAGACCAAGAATGAAAGCAGAACCAATCTGTCTTCAACACAAATATGATTCCTCTACATCTGTTCATCAGAATGACCCCCTGCGGATGCCATTTCAAATCTTCTTCTAACAAAAATCAATCAGGATCTTAGGCAGACGTGTACATATGTAACAAGTTTCACAAATACGCGCTATTAGAGAAACGCATTGCATCTGCATCCCTATTCCATTCATCTTTTTTTGTGAGCATGCAATAGCATGACCCCGTTTTGACCGAATGTTCTGCGCAACATCGATTATTTCGAGTGACTCACTCAAACATCACCTCCTCTCAGCGTTCACAATACATATTATTGTGCTGTACTATAGCTCTTTCTCTCGCAGTCAGTTTGCTGTCAGTCCAGATTCAGTGGACGGGCGTACCAGCTGCTCACCAGGCTGTTGCTCAGATCGGTGGGGAGGAGAGAGACGGACGTCAGTTCTCTGTGTTTCACCAGTTTGCTAATTGTTCCGAATGCTTTCTGTCACCTAATTATGCTTCTATCAAATGAATTCTCTCTTTATTCTTTTAATGCCATGCCGTGATTAGAAAAGTCATGAACAAAGACTATTATAAGAGAGAGTAAAACCTTTCAAACTGAAAGAGGTGTCTCGTGTAGAGATGAAACCCATTGTTGACTGATTGCACGGTAAAAGGATGTGGACTGCAGTTTTAACACTTAGTAAGAGGCGCACTAGATATTCTTTACAAATATAAAAAAGAGAGACAATTTAATAATCTCTTTTTTTTTCACGAAATGCATACTAACAATGTTATTACATAATAATAACAATGTAACTACTATGTAATTACTACTACAAAACAACATCTTAGGAAAAAAGACAGACCATACCGTCTGATAAAAATGTCAAAAGCCATTAACCAAACCAGCCATCTAAGAGGTGTACAGTATAACAGCATT
The DNA here is from genome assembly GCA_032357445.1 of Enteromius radiatus. NCBI lineage: Eukaryota > Metazoa > Chordata > Actinopteri > Cypriniformes > Cyprinidae > Enteromius > Enteromius radiatus. The sequence continues at coordinate 7,207,377 of JAUCMS010000012.1, read as the reverse complement.
ACAAACTTTGATTTGAAGTATTTAAAAATCAAGAATTCAATGAGAATGTACTACAAATTCATGAAGCACTGTGATTAATATAACTGAATTAAAATATTTTAAGAAAAAAAAAACATGTTGATTATATATTTAGACAAAATATTTTTTAATTTATCGAAAAACATTTACATGTACAAATATGTATGTATCATTCACAATGTAGGAGTCATGTACAGTAGTTTGTATAATTTATTTCTTTTCTTAATTTCAGTTCTTTGATTGGTGGATTTTTTTTTAACCTAATTCTACAATTCAGCACAATAATTTAAAAATAACCTGAAATAATGCAGGCACCTGGCTTCTACAGAAATCTACACCAATGATTAACAATCTTGTAACTCACAGTCCTTCTTCAAAAGTTTACAAGTTGTCATTAAAATCAATTTCCCTGTGGAGAAAATTAATGTGATTTTTACTTAGAGGACCCTACTATTGCATTCTATACAGATAATATGATTTTTGATAAGATGAAAGCTATATCTAAGATAATGCAAAGATTCAAGGAAGAATGTATGTATGCTGATTTTTTTATTCTTGTTGCTGTATAAAAACGTCTATAAGGTAAATCCTAGATAAAAAACTGCTGACAATCTTCTGAGCAATGCATGTGCAGTCATCAACTTCTTTCTTTCTTTCTTTCCTTCACCCCTCTCATCCATGTGTTGACACTTACTCATTTGCTCTGTGTTTTGATAGACGCAGTGGGTGTTTCCTGAAATGAATAATAATCACTTCAGAACAAGATCTCACCTCCACATGCACACAGCTGATGAGATATACTTTTTTCACACTGGCAACATGTGGCAATGTATGCTTGTAATTATGTTTTGTGGCAAGACACCCAAAACAACACCTCGTTGCTTACAAAATAATTACTTACTAATTTTTATAAAAAGTATTTATACTTTTTTAAGTGTAAATATAAATCATTCATTACAAACCTGTTAAAAGGAAATTGCTTGTACTTTATTGTTTACATTTAAGATTTCTGGCACGTATGTGTAAATCTCATTCAATTCAGTGGGCAGCTGGTGGTTTATGGTGTCGTGCCTGACTGTGACCGCTGATGACAAGGTGTGGGCATGTCCACTGGTATAACAAAGCTGAGAAATATTTACCTTTTTGCAAATGAGGAGAGACTTTCATGAGCCACAACCAATGGGAACAAAGTCTGTGTCAAGTGCAATAAATACAGATAATTTATGGAGTAATTTCACTGTTCTATATGATTTGTCTTTAAATGCATTTCTAGATACAATTAAACGATGTGTGGGAAAGAAACTTTCAGAAGTGAGTGTGATTCATACATTGATAGTTCTTGAAGATTATATGATGTAGTAAATAGCTGAGCACTTCAGTGCAGTTCTTATTAAACTTTCCTCTGCATAATGTTCATTATTAGGGACTGTAAAACTGGCAATTTGGCACCAATAATTGGCCATAATTATTGGTACCCATATTATGAGTATACCTATAATAAGTAAACTACCTCTGAAGTATTTTCCCATTCCTATTTACATTTGTTTTGCATCCTAGGCTGCTAGGAGCATGAAATTGTCCAGCAATGACTTCCTGTTCCACATAAGGAAAACAAAGGCCAATTTCCCTTAATCATCTATCACAAGGAGTAAAAACAAACAATAAAGTTCTGATGTTCAGAAAAAGATGGTTGAGTTTCACAACATAGAAAGTGGCTGTTAGAAAAAACAGCTAAAGCATTGAAAATCCCCATATCCACCATCAGGTCAATAATAAAGAGGTTCCAGTCAACTAAAGATACTACAAATCTGCCCGGAAGAGGATGTGTGTCTATACTGCCCTGATGCATGGTGAAAAGGAGAGTTTGAGTGGCCAAAGACTCTCCAAGGATCGCAGCTGGAGAATTAGATTAGGTGAGTCTTGGGGTAAGAAAGCCTAAAAATATATACCAAACAGCCCCTACATGATATGTTATTTGGGGGGGTTCAAGAAAAAATCTCCTCACTCATCCAAAAACAAACTCTAGCATATTCAGTTGTCAGACATGACTTCAAATGACACTGGCTTCTATTGTCAGGCGAATGTAAAAGAAGAGCTTTTTGGCAGCAAACCCATCAGATGGGTTTAGTGCAAACAGGGGTAAAAAATACCCCATGTCTACGGTTAAATACACTGCTGGATTTTTAATGTTGTTTGCCTGTTTTTCTGCATGTAATCATGTATTCTATAAAATACTGTACCAACAGATAAAAATCTAAACCTGACTAAGTGTCCCTAATACCTGTGTACTTCCATAGTAACTAGATGTGCATGTAGTATGTAACCACAGTGTAAGTATCTACAGCTGTAATATTTCTGTAACTGCACACATGTAACAACCCTCAGAATGGTATGTGTAAGTGAAAATGTGTAACAGGACTTTGGTAACAAAACTTTTTGGTAATGAAAGTACAAATGTGTAACAGGACTAACAGCACTTTTTGGTAAATAAAGTGTTACACTTTATAGACAGTTGCTATGGATTTAGCATGTAATTACTAAATCCATAGCAACATGTATGTAATGATGTTTCACAGCAGCGGGCAGTAAGTTAAGTTTTACATATAAATTGTGGTTGGTGTCCAGAATGTTACACTTTATATTAAGTGGTCAGTTCCTGAGGAGTTACCATGTACATATACACTGGTATTACAGAGATGCACTAACTCCATCCACTTTACATATCTCTAAACCTACCCAACCTGATCACCCCCTGTTCCAGTTACTCTTATACATACTGCTGTTACTGTACAAAATGTAGTAAATGTAGTAATTCCTGTTACATGACTACTTAGTGAAGTGAAAAATGCGTTGTTACCAAAGTCCTGTTACACATTTTCACTTACACACAGCATTCTGAGGGTTGTTACAGAACTATTACAGCTGTAGATATTATGTAGCAATGTGTATTTACACTGAGGTTACATACTAGATACACATCTAGATACTATGGAAGCACACAGGTATTAGGGACACTTAATATAATGTGGGACTGAAATTTTCATATATTATTGTTGACACTTCTTTGAATATAAAATATACAGAAAATATGTTTCGTAAAACATGTCTTAAAATACATGTTTAGCCAATATTTGCTAATCATAGAATTGTTATTGTTATTATTTCTGAAACACTGGCAGCACACAAGGTTTTAGATGGCAGTCTAATATAGCAATACTATTCAAGATGTGCAAAATGAATCTGAATATTGCTGGCAAATAATTACGCTGTGATGTCCAGCTGTTTGGCTTAAGGCAACGTAGTCGGTCATTGTGGAACAGTCAAGGTTTAAGTATCCCATGATTCATTTGAGTCAGCCACCATTATCACAGTGGTCTTGAATGAATATTTCAACAGATCAAAACATGCATTAGCTCCCTTATTAAAGGATTTGTTTTATTAATTGTGAGGAATGAAATCAGTCTGTTCCCCAGGGAGGCAGGGTGAAGCCAGAGGCCTGTTTGGTATGCGGAGAGACGGCACTATCCCAAGGTCAGATACTGTGTGCAGGGTCCAGGCTGTTTTGAGAGAGGTGAGACGAGGTCAAACCGGCCTTTCATTGCTTTGCCGCTGGGTCTGGATGCATAAGAGTGTGAAAGAGAGTGAAACAGAAAGAAAAAAAGAGGTGCTGGATGATGTGCATTTTTAACTCTGTCTTGTGGGACTCAAGTGACCAGCCATGCATTAAAATACACTTACGCTTCCAGTACACGCATCCATTCATGTGCTATCCATCCATCAATCCGTTCCTCTCTTCATCACCTCATCATCCCTTCATTACTCGGCTCCTGCCTCACGGGTCTTTCCCCAGCGGACTGCACCGTTCCAGCCTGTGGCGCAAACATCAGCCATTACGGAGCGTGTAATGTTGGGATTACACCGCTGTGCTCGGTGTTGAGTGCTCCCACACGGCAGCTCCTCTCCACAGACGGGACTTCATCACTCCTGCCTCCTCCGCTCGGGCTGCTCCTTTATGGAAGCCAAATCACATTTGCGGGGCTTCAATAATTGATTACACAGGGACATATGATTTGCCTCCTTTTGACTTAGTCCTGTAAATGAGGACTTGGCAACCAAACACAGTGGAGGGGGTGTACTTATGTGCCAAGTAGGCAGAGCAGGGAGTGTGTCTCGTTTCTGTCTGTCCCTCTGGCTGTTGCGTTAAACAGAGCTTTCTCTTTATCCTTTATTAGACATTAACAATTCCACTGTTGTTAATGAAGGGAAATCTTTCCTCCCTGGGTCTCTGTGGCTGCTAATAGCTACATAAAAGGGAGGGGGAGCTGTCATTGCTGTTTCTTCTTTAATTAGTTCAAGACAAAAGATGTCACAATGTCACAAAGACTGAAGCTCAGTGAGGGAGTGCATGGAAATCCAAAATGTACTTGACGTGAGATGAGGTTTAAATAATGAAAGTCACAGCCATTTTCATTAAGCTATGCTTGTGCAACTTGATGACATAATGGTGAAGTTATATGGCATCCTCCCCATGCACAAATAGCAAACAAACTTTTCTTCTTCTTTTTTTTTTTTTTATAAATCTGCAGTTTCTACCGACTGAGTGTAGACACACTGAGTGCCACGGCTGTTGAAGAAAACAAATGAAAAAAAAAAACAATACAACTCAACATATCTTTGTGTATTTAATTCAAATAAATAAATATAAAATAAAGCAGATATCTAAAATGTGTGTGACCAAATTCGGCTGAGAGGTTGATAAAATAAAATAAATAAATAAAATCTGTCAACAAGGGCAGGGAAAATATTAAAAAAATAAAAAACCATTAAATAAAGTTAACATTGGAAGACTAATAAAATATGTCAAAATGGACATGTTAATAAAAATTTAATGAAATAAAAACCCAATTTGGCAGAACAACATGATTGTCACAAAGGGGTAACAAATGAACAGAGCACATGGGGGAACAGCATGGAAACAAACAGAGCACGTGGACAAACAAACACCGAACACGCCTACGGTGTGACAATGTGAAGGTTAATAAAAAATAAAATATACATTAACATAATAATAATAATAATAATAATATATTTAAAAGGTGGATAAATAAAAAAATAATAAAAATAAATAAATAGTCAACATGGGCAGGGTAATAAAAATAAATAAAGACACTTTATTGAAAACATGGGCAAATTAATAAAATTGATCAAAATGGACAGGTTAATAATTATTTACAAAATACAAATGAAGAAAGGAGGGGCAGACTTAATATTGTCATAATATCCAGCTGGAGTCCCTAATTGTTTCCACCAGAGATTGTGCTCCGGCTCCTGAACTGCATTATCCATCATGCTGCATCCCTGGGACTGATCACATCCACCCTTTCCCCTCCTAATTCACACACCTGCACCTCATCACCACACCCATTTACTGATTACACACACATATATAAAAGCCAGTCTGAAACTTCATCTCACTGTGAAGTCTTGATTTGCCCTGGCTATCAATTCTGAGCATTCATTCCCGTGTTTGTTTCGCCTGTTTTCTCCGTGGACTGTTGATCTGGAAATCTGAATACGTACGAATTGGTCGTGAGACTGTGTTGACCTCCCCCAAAATCTGCCTGTGTACCTCAACCTCGATCCTGCCTTGTCTCTATTGCTCTGTTTGCCGGTGTTTGACCCTGCCTAAACGACGTCTCTAATAAACAATCTGCAAATTGATCCATAACATCATAACATAAAACAGACATCAACAGGTTTGATAGGTTTGGTATTGTTTTAGGTAATTACAATTTAGGTCACTTTGTGCATGCACTGGATTTAACCTGGCAATTTAAATTGAACCAAACAATGGCAAGGTTATTAATTAGGCTTATATGCTAATGCAAGGAAATCTAGACTTTTCCCTCCAATTGAACCAAGCTTGTCACTGCTCACCTCAGCCCTGGATGCAACAACACTGACAGGTCTGTGAGTGCAGCTCTATGAAAATGTTTTATTGTTTTATTTACATGGTGCTGTGTAATGCCACGAGAAGTGGGACTGTAATTTTGTCACAGTCCTGAAATATTCTCTATATTTCTCGCTAATGGTGCTGAGTAATTTTCATTTCATGCTTGACTGTGGCCTTGCCTCCCTTAGAAGTAAATCATAAACACTTTTAGCGAGTCACGCAGAATGTCGTAGGTGGTTACGAGGGGTCATGCAAACTTGAATTTTGACATGATAATGTTATGGCTGCTGTCACCTCTTGACGCTAATGCAAGAGCTTGAGGCCTACAGTCATAGAGAAGGGCGAAGCACTTTCAGACCATCTCTTATCCACATCTTTAGTGCAGATGATACTCAGTACGTTTGCATTAATGAGGCCGTAACTCAAAAGCCAAGTGTCAGACCCCTTGAAATGTTCATTTATGTATCCGAAGGCAACGTTTACCAGGTTTTACACACAAATGCACATCCCATGATCTTTGCTCTAACTGATGATCTTTGCTCTGACCAGTGATCTTTGGTGTGTCATGAAATGGCTGCTCTCTTTCAGTCTTCCTCTTTCGCCTCCTCTGCAGTGGATTGTTGACAGGTAATGCAGAGGAGGATATTGATGGTTTTCTCTGAATGTGAACTTCCGATTGCCTCCTCCGCAGTTAAGCCTTTACCCTCTCTTGGCACAACGGTCCTCCATCTGACAAACTCCATCCTTGAGAGGCAGAGAAGTGAACAAACCTGCAGCTTAAGAGAGAGTAAGTCAAACTGCCAATATGGAATGGACCTTAATTGCAGCCAACACACATGAAAAGGAACATAAATGGCCTTCTTGTTGCTGCGAGGCGAGATGACTTACACTTGAGCACGAATCCAACATCAGCAATGTGCTTTTTTCACAAGGGCCTGGAAGATATTTAACTTGATTAGAAATGCCAATAAGCCTGCAGGTACACTTTAGGCTCTGCCATGGATTCCTGGAGGAGAAAGATGCTAAAGGAAGGATTTTCTGCCCAGGAGGACTTCCTGTTCTCCCATGTAGCCATAATACCCAAAGCATGAATGCTGATGTTGTTTTCGTCTGTCAGTGTTGCTTGCTCTAGAATTGTTTTTTTTTTCCTGGTATAATCTTTACCTTGACTTTCACTGACAAACAGGGCATAGCTAAACTGATCAGCATTGGCTTCATTATTAAAAGTAAATTTCTGTCCACCTTTTTCCTGATGTAAAAATGGGCACCGCCATTACTAAATTCTATAGGTATAGCTTCTGGTCTCATTCACGTCCAGCTATTTTTAGCTGTCCAAAACCTTTAGTTTTACTGCTTGATATTGATAATTGGTGTGTCTTATCTTGTTATTTTAATGTGTTATCTTAATTATGAACACACCGCGTTGTAGTGTATACTCCCGCGTTGAGGAAAAAAGAAGATAGGTTGTGTAACCATCCCGTAAAAGATAGGGTAGACGATTTCTGAATGACTCGGAAAGCAGACTCAGCCAACAATGACGTGTGTTTCTAACATCTACAAATGCAATGCTGCTCACCGGTCTGTTTTTCAAACGGTAAAAACTTTTTTACTGTAGTTGCAATGTTGTAATGAGTCATGTTTATCATAAATCAATGCTGAAAGTGTTACAGTATATACCCCCACTTAATTAGTATTTAAATAGTTTATATTTACGTTGAACTTTATACTTGAACAGATGGAGCAGTATATAATAAGGGTTTAATTTGCTCATGAAAACATTTCTGACACGTCTGTGTATTTGAGAGATATTGCATTTTATTCACTTCATCTGTGATAGAGACACAAACAGGAAGTGTCTAGCTTGGTCATTTTCAACTCCGCCCCCGGAGTTCATTTTCAACTCCGCCCCCGACTGCAAGCGGCTACTCTCATTGGCCGCTGTCTGTGGCCGTGGTTCAAGTCAAACGCATCTTATAAGAGCTGCTGGTGTAGGATTGAATGCAAAGCTGTCAGATCATTTCATGTCACATTCACTGGTGACAAAACATTCCAGTACAAAGTATGTCAAAGTACTGTAAAGTACATAATATTACAAGAATAGTGCATTTTACTCTCGCTGGAATGTGCTGATGATGTATTATGTCTGCGTAGAGATATTCAAATACATATTTTAACAGGCAGAGAAAGAGATAGAAACTTACTTTAAGAAACTGTTACAATTTTACTTGTCTATATACCACACAAATAAATAGGCATATAATACAAAATGTAAAAAAAAAAAAAAAATATATATATATATATATATATATGAATGCAATTAATATAAATTATTAATATTATTATTAAATTAACATAATTGATAAAAACAAAATAAAATAGATCACATTCACAATAATATGCCAGTATTTCCTGATTTTTTTACAAATATTTTCAAGCAAACCTTTATGACATCATTAATAGGAAAAAGAAAGACTTATTTTAAATTATTTATCTGATTATCAGCTTATGATTATGGCACTACCGGATTTAGCTCCAGAGGACGTGCATGTCTAACAACGCCTCTGCTAACTAGATAAGTGTTTTTAGACAAAAAGATTCTGAAGAGGTGGCATATTTACGTCATAACGATCTGTAATACATTTTGTTCTTCTATTAACCATTTTGCTGAACATTTGTATCCCGTCCCTCTAATTGAAGTCAATCCGTTTTAGCTATCGTGCCAGCTTAATATGACAAAATGAGACACAAATGGAGAATAATATTTTACCTCATGAAATTAAATCTGAAATACATTCTGATTAGGTTCATTCTCTGCGTGGATTTCATAATGTCTGCAATTTATCCGGCCCCATGAGAGGACACTAATGATGAGAAACATCAGTCAAAACCGCCTTCAACTGGAGAATTGGGTTAACTCAGAAGTTAGCATAGCCCTAACACTGGTTCAGAGGGAGAGGGGAACTCTAGAGATTATTTTGTGGTCTAAATCAATATAATCATGCCATAAAGTTTTAATATTAGTTTATGATGGTTTCAGACATGATGGTGGTTGATATTAATCTGGCATATTGTGAGCAAAGCACATATGAACAGACAAGACACTTTAGAATCTCTGCTAATAACATGATGGGCCAGAGGGTTTTAAAGAGCATTAAAGTGTCTAAAACATACCATATAAGGTTAACCGCAGACTTCTTTTTCTAGTTATTGATAGTAGTCACAATCTAAATCAGTTTAGCTGGTCTAGATACATGTTTTTCACCAGGGATGTAGTATCTAGAACTCAAAAAAAGAGAAACACAACATAAAGGAGTTGATGTATGGTAAGTTTCTTTTCATTCACATTGTAAGCCAAAGAAAAGACATCAATGCCTGCATAAAGTTATGAATACGATAAAATCTACACTCCTGCTTTATAGCCTGTCCTAAAGTGAAAGTTCAAAGCTGTTATTCTATAAGAGTTGAGATCGTAGAGCAAAAGCCTTTAAAAAACTGAGCTGTAAATAATGAGAGGAAAAGTTAGCAATCACCTTCCTATCACACACCTCCTGATCTCACTTGCACCCCTCTGGCCCAAACGCAGCAGTCTACCTTCCAAAAATCATTACAGGCTAAAGTTTTGAGAAGCAGAGCAGTGAAGAGACAAAATTCACTCGAAGGCCTGACATTTTTAGCACCTCTCTGCCATGTTCCTGCCTCTCTCCACTTTTATGAGGCTCATTCCAATGAATAAATGGTCAGGGAAAGGTCAGTGGATTCCCTGGATGCATGTTAGCTTTGGCACAACCTTACAGACTATGAGAGAAGTTTTGAGTTCAGAGGAATAGGAAAAAAGCTATATATATATATATATATATGGTAGGAAAATTACAAGATATCTTCATGGAACATGATCTTTGATTGATATTCTATGGCTTTTGGCATAAAAGAAAAATCTATAATTTAGAGCTGTATTAATGGCTTTTGCTATAATATACCCGTTCGCCACTTATGACTGGTTTTATGATCCAGGCTCACATGAAAATTTAGATGCAAAATCCTCTAAATGCCATCTGAAATTTTCTTCTAAATTCAGAATTTTTTGTCTCCGACTCCTATATTTATGTTCGGTTATTTCACTTTAATAGTAATGAAAAGAACCTATTCATTGCCATTAAAGTGAAATCACTGAACCTACACATGAGAGCGGAAAATGTCAATTTTAGAAGAAAATTTCAAATGGCACTCAGAGGCTTTTGCATCTGAACTCTTTATAAATATATATATAAATGGTCTTCGTATTGTGAGTGGCATATTCATGACCATGGAACTACTATGAGTCAAAATTAATATCAAATCAAACTTTCAAAACAAAAGTTAGGGTTTTTTTTTTGTCTAGTGAGGAGGCCAGCAGGTCTCTGGGTTCTTTATAATTAGTTACTAAAGACAGTACCAGCAGTTTATGAAAACTACAAGGATGCAAGAATAATTACCGTACTATGTAATTTCTGGTCTAATTGAAGCACCAGGTTCCAATGAAAAACGGTGAGTCACTGTGTAAAGTGTTCACTGTGTGCTTAGTCATGTAAGGAATGATGATAACAGAGAGTCTGATTGATGTATTCCATCCTCTAAAGCCATTAGCATGACATGGTTTGACTTGGTAGCGTGTGTAGGGGGCTTGAAGAGTGGTCAGTGGGCATCTCAGAATAGATTTGCATCCTTTTAGCATTTGCAAGTGCGTGGGTTTGGGTGCACATCCGCATGTGAGAGGGTGTGTGCATGGTACCGCATTATTCAACCGCTGAATCTGCTTCTTAAACCTCCATGACAGCAATTAAAATCTTTCTGAATTTGAATTACCAATCTTCTACACAGTCTCTAATTAGAGAGTCGTCTTGACTGTTGGGGACAGGCTGTCCGTCAGAGACGGCGAATAACAGACGTTTGTTTGATTAGAAACTCTCTGAGACCAGCTGGACTATTTGGAGAGACGTTCTGCCCCCTTGTGGCTGGACTTAATGTCTATTTGTTCACCAGTGCTATTCAGAACAGGACAGCAAAGCTTTGGCCGTGGTGATATACAGAGAGGCTCAGGATGAAAGCGGCAGAGAGTATCTAATCTCCTCTAAGAGTCCGTCCAATATATCCATGCGCTATTGGATGGCCTCTTTACTTTAAAAGGAATGAAAACTTGAACATGGTTGCATTTTTAAGCTACATTTTAAGTCCTACTTCAAGGTTAGTGAGGTCAGTATCAATATAGTTTTCCAAGCATATCTCAAATAAGTGCATTTATTTTATTTTCTAAAAAAGTCTGTTATGCTCGCCGGGTCAGGCTTAGTTTATTTGATCAAAACTGTGACATTATGATACAATTTAAAATGATTGTTTTCTATTCAAATTTATCAATAGTAATAATAATAGGCCTAAGCGTTGTTAGACGACAGAGCAAATTCTGAAGGATAATGTGACAAGACAGGAGTAATACAGAGAATTGGGTTTGGTCGTCACAAAAATAAATTATATTTTAAAATGTAATGATACAGAAAATGTATGTATTTAAATAGAAAACATAATTTTAAAGTGCAATATTTGACAGTATAACTTTTTTCCCCTGTTAAGACAGTCTGTGTTCAAGATTAGCCTAAAGTAAGTTGGGAAAATATTATTTCTTTAGTTGTTATTTAGTTGTTAACGCCACAGTACAAACGTATGTTTCCTGCAGGTAGTCTAACCTTAAATCTGTCCACCTTTTCAATTTAGTGAGTAACAAGCCAATCAAATCGCATCCTCGCTAAATTTCTGCAGCAAATAACATCTATTTCAGTCTAAAAACTGTATTTGGACGCAGCCAAGGTCAGTGGTTCTTGTGAAGAGACATCTTATGAGTCATAAAAGCAAGACTTTGACCTAAAGCTATTTCTTTTAATTATAGACATTGCTAAAGATGGACTAGTCTCGTGTAGCCAGACCTTCACACTGACAGCTAAAGGAATACATGGTAGCATTCACTGGCAAAGGCCTGGCCATGATAACGTTTTACAAACATGTCAAATAACCAATCACAGTTTGTTACATCGACAGTGTGGTTTCCAGACAGAACATTAAAGAATGCAACACACACGTCTCCCGGAAGTCCTGTATAATTTAACCAATCGGATGATGACTTCAACACTCCTAAAGTGTTTCCAGATAAATGTGCCAATGGTCCATGGGCGTGACGTCTGAGGCTGAGACTAAAGATCAGTCCACGACCAGATCAACTAGCAGTAAATTACTTTGTTTTTACTTTAGTTAAATGTGGAACCTTTTTTTTTTTTTTTACTCGGGTATCTTTTTGGCTAGATAATAGGATTTTTTACATATCTAAAGTAGGTTTTACACCTCAAAACGTCTTCGTGTGGTTGTCAAAGTCAAGACCTACAACAGAAGCAGATGTCTGGAAGCAGGCCTTCATTCTAACCATTATTCAATGTGTTTAGTTTCTACTCATTGTTTTTTGTGAGCTTTCAGGGGCCCAGATTTCAGACATAATATACGAGCCTTTAACAACATTACCTAGTTATTATAATACCAAATGCACACCTAGAACGCAGATAGGGAAAAATTACCTCAGGCTATGTGAAGTGTGGCTGTCAATCCTCGCTCGATGAGGAAAAATTTACATGGGTTTAAGATGGAACGCCTTATCTGCATATAAAGCACAGAGACTGTACATTTCCTCACAAAAGAGTACTGCGGAGATACCGTGGTACAGTGATGCTATCAGATAATAATACAATGGCATTTTGACATATATCATTAGCAAGGTACTTGAAAAATGTTGCGGTGCAGTCTTAACTCTTCAAATTCATATTCATATTCTTGGTAACACCAAGCGCTGCTAGTTCTCATGTGTCTTGCAACCTGTTTGAATCTGTTTGTCAGTGATTAATGACAATAATTTCAGTCCGTTCTTCACACAGAGCTATTGTATGGCTTCAGAAGATCCTTAAAAAATATCTGAATCGTATTTACATTTGCATTAATTCATTTAGCAGACATATTTGTCCAAAGTGACTTAATTTTATGATGCTTATTTGTCCTGACAGCCTTTATATGATTGTGTTACATGTATTACATTACATCATTGTGTGTGTGTGTGTGTGTGTGTGTGTGTGTTCTAGAAGATGATATGTAAAAGATCACCATTTTGGATAATCTATTATTTTTCATTTTCACCTAAAATATCACAGCTTTCACAAGTTAGTCAACCATGCAGTATTTTCCTTATTTGTTTCAGTGCAAACAAGTCCAGTCCAGTCATGCTGGGTCAAAAAGGCGTGTTTTGAATTTCACCCTCAATTAGGAGTGAGAAAGGCAGTTTCTGAATGCGATGGAGCCATGTTACATGAGTCATTGACATATGCATGGTTGTCTCTGTCTTCCTCCTCATTCTCTTTGTGAATTCACAGTAGTTTAGGCACAGACGGCAACTTAGGCCAGCATGGAGCGGAGAAAATTACTGGAACAACAAATTAGGGTTGCAGGTGGTTTAGTGCCCCCCGTTGTGACACGTTGTGAGCACCGAGCTTCACAAACACACACATGTACATTAATGTAGCAGTGATTATGGTTGTTATGGGCTTCTGAATGCTTTAAATATATACGGCAGATGATAGAGGGGAAAAAAAGTGGCCTTTTTTGTTCTGATTTTCTGCAGTAGCTAGCGTGTTCAAACTGAAAAAAATTAAAAGAGAGAGAGTCGGAGAAAAGGGAACAAATAAGTCATTTTCATTTTTAATTCAATTCTTTGTGAAATAATTAATTCTGATTGCACAATCACATAATTTTTGGGTTAAAATTTGCAGTTAAATGATCTTTATGTTTTAACTTTACCATTACCCTATAGCAAAAAGTCAAGGGTTCACTATTTAGTACAACACCATTTTCCTATGGCTACAGAGACATTTATATCTCAGGTGAACTGCTCTAAAAGTGTTTTACTACCAAAGATTACGTAAGGATAATTTAAGTAAATCATAATGGATGGGATTTCAAAGAATTTCACACCAACTTAATAGACTTTTCTTTCTGCAGTCTTTTAATATATGTATGTTGTATGTTTTTTTGTTTGTTTGTTTTTAATCATTATTATTATTTTTAATAAATAATGGCTTTGCAAATGACCTTTTAACATATTTTAACAGACATGAATTTTCAGTATGACTACTCCAGTAATCAGAAATTATGTTGGATTTGGTGTTTAAATATTACTTATTATTATTATCAATGCTTAATGTTTTAGGGAAACCATGATATATATATACATATATATTTAGTCATTTATTTGTATTATTATTTTATTCAAGGATTATTTGAAAAATTGAACATTTAAATCAATAGCATTATAAATATCTTCACTATCAATTTTGGTGAATTGAATGCTGGTCATGTGACGATGACTATAATTAAATGTATAATGCAATTTTGTTGACAAATTGTTTAGAAGACGACAACAACAAATAAAGTTAAGTCGGACGCAGAGAAAGAAACGACATCATCATCATCATCATCAACAACAACGAAACGTAATTCTTATTGTTTTTTTGATGCGAGTCTTATTTTAAAAGATATGCATGACAACGGTTGACACTTCTTTCAGATGCAGTTTGAAAGAGTACCTGAGAAAAACTGAAAGTTCCGTTTCAGAAGTGGTCAGATGAGATGTTGATATTATTATTTTATATTATTTTGTAACTTAATAAATAAAAAGTGTCTCAAAAGCGAACTATCCTGCCCTGCCAGATGTCATACTCATAGCCTGCACTCTTCAGTAGCCAATGTAGCAACACGCTGCATATCAGCTTTCTGTATATTACAAGTGACCATACGAACATGCAACGCTTGAAATAGAACCACTGGTCAATGCTAGTACTTTTACTATTGACTGGGTTAAAATAGAATTGCAGTACTAAAAATAGACTAAAGTACAATTTTAATTTACTAAAACTAGACTAATGTCATCACTTTTCATCGATTAAAACTAGATGATAATAGTCTGACTAAAATGGATCATTCTGACTAAAATAAGACTAAAATGCTTTTAGTTTAACTAAAACTGGCTAGACTAAAAAAAAAAAAAAGAGTATGAATGTGACTAAAACTAATAAACACTAAAATAACAGCTTCACACAAGGAACTAAAATTCAAATGAAAACAGGCCGCCAAAAACATCACCAGTCAGTGTAATGTGCAATGTACATATTAAGGTGAATTCTCAGTCCATAGTTTACACTCTTTTCTGACTACCTGCTCACAAAGCTCATATTTAGTATTCAAAAGATAAAGAAAGAAGGAGAGAAGGTGGACTCCAGCCAACTGTTCTGATGTGTATTCTCCTCACAGGAAGTTGACCTTGAGGTGAAGCTGTTACTGCCACACGCATCACACAGCATTACAATGGCCACTAGCCCACATCGTTCCCCTGTCCTATCAGCATTCTCCTGCTTACACACACACATACACACACACACACACACACACAATATGGTATTTGTGGTTTATGGGGACTCTCCATGGGCGTAATGGTTTTTAAACTGTACAAACTGTATTTGCTATTACCCTACACCTAAACCTACATTGTAATACCTATGTCATACCCATGTCATTATGCAAATTTGTGTTATAATAAACCACATAAACATGCACACGCACAAACACACAATCTTTGTATGAGATCAGTGAGAGGAGAGATAGAGGGGTCTATTTACACGCACAAGCACACACTCACACACACACACACACACACACACAGACAAACTTTCAAAGCAGTGGCAAACATGTGAAATATTCCCTGTGTGTGTGTGTGTGTGTGTTGGCATTTGTGGTTTATGGGGACATGGGTATGACAGAGGTATTACAATTTAAAGGTGGTTTATGAGGACACTGTCAAAGCTGAAAAAACATACTAAATAGTAAAAATAAAAATAAAAAAGCCACAAAGTTTCCTGTTAGGGGTAGTCTTAGATCTAGGGTGATAGAAAATTTGTTTTCTACAGTATAAAAACCATTTCGCCTATGGAGAGTCCCCATAAACCATGTGTGTGTGTGTGTGTGTGTGTAATTACTGTACATACTATACATACTGTATACATACAGTTACTTACAACACAATCTCCGACTGTCTTCACCTCATTCACAACATTCATGTGACGTGTCAACGTGCTCTGACACGCACGTCCTGATTTGACCAAGTTTGTTAGTGCTCTGGGCACATAGATATGTACATAGATCCTTTTGGTGTTTGGTGCCCATTGACTTCAATTATATGACTGACAGACTGCAACGTTTGAGTTAAAAATCTCAGTTTGTGTTGGATCCCTTGGGGGTAAGCAGATAAACATCACATTTTTTATTTTTGGGTGAACTATCCCTTTAATCCATGTTTTAGTCCAATCGTTAAAGTAAATCAAATAACAAAGTCATACATATTCGTAAGACGTTCCAAATTCGCACAACCTAACTCGTATAATTTTGTGATGGATAGGTTTAGGTGTAGGCAACTCGTAAAATATGTACGAATTACCAAAAATCATATGAATTCATACAAAGTGAGGTCATACGAATTTGTACAAATTACACACAAAAATATGTACGAATTGCTGTGAGATTGGGTTGGGACATCATGTTATCATATATATATATATATATATATATACACAGTAGTCAACATTTGAAGTGGATCAAAAAAAGTTAAAGCATAATTTGTGTTTAGGTTTTAGGACACATTTGATAAAAATTTATCCACTTCAAATATTGACTACTGTACTGTATATAGGGTCTTTATTCATTTAGTACTGTGCTTTTCCATTTTCGTTGTAATAGCACTGCACCTGTGAATACCAAGGCACAAAATGAGCCCTGCTGGGCTATAAAATGGTAAGTAAGTAGTTGTGACCATTTTAAGGCTTTCTTGACTAAATTGCGGTGACACACTGACGCTCCAGCTGAGAGCAACTCAACCTCAAGCCAAATGGATTGCAATACAGCCCTTATATTCTTATCATTAAATATGGAAGAAATTAATGGAGCTGGTGGGAAAGAGAGAGAGAGAGAGAGAGACACACACAAGGAACAAGAGCAACGACTGGGAAAAGCTCAGATGCAAAATGTCATAAATCTTTTGTAATTTTGAGCTTTCCCTCAATTCCATTAGTGGGTTAGTTTGACGAATATTCTCTGACACATCAACGACAGAAAAAGAAAATGAGGGCTGAAAAACCAGACAGGTAATGTGACTTGGCTTGCCCTAATTATGTATGAAGACAGCTAAGACCCAGAGTTAAATGGAAGAGAGAGAAATAGAGAGAGAGAGATTGGAAAGTGTGTGTGTGAGAGAGAAATGAAGAGGTAGCAACAGCTTGTTCTTCTAAAATGCTCAAGATTACAATTGCTAATTTATTGTGAAAACCACTCAATCAGCTTGGCAGGCTATGGCTTTGCATAAGAACTCGTGAACATGCACGCAAATGCTGCCATGTTGAACTTCACGTTGCATAAATTCATCATCTGACTGGCTGAGATCATTCTGAGAAGGTGGAGATGGAGCATGTGACTCAGAGAAAGAATGATGCTGAAAGAGTAACGTCAGAGTTTCTGAAGACGTCTACTATACTATACTATACTAGGAATATACTCATGCACAGCTGCAGATATTCAACGAAGCTTGACATTACAATGCAAACATTTCTGTCTGGGTAGTTAAGTGTTGATTTCTGGTTTAAAGAATAGTGTGTTTTAATGTCAGAATAACTTAAAATGAAATACCCACTCTCAGTAACTAGCCATTTTCACATGGCATGTAACCTGGTTTGAGAAAGGTTCACTTCCACTGCCGGTTGAAGTATATGAGGCAGAAATATCATTCAGTCGCACTGATGCACTCTCTTGAGATCCAGGAAAAAGACGGCAGCCAGTCAGTGTGACAAATCGCTGAAATAAAGGTGTGATTTAAATGCTTAAAAAAATATGCTGCATGAACACAGATGTGCGAAAACAATAAAATAAAGGAAGAGTGAGAACTGTTGGGTTTCCAAGATGAAAAAAATTAATGCAATTTTAGATACAAAGATTGTTTTCTAAGGAACTCTAATGTTATTTCAGTTATCGGGCTCCTTTTATCATTTCATTCTCTAATTTATAAAAAGCTGAAACCATCATTTCAGCTAGAATAGACTGACAAGTACTTGCTCACGCTATTAAACACATCTATTTCTCAACCAATGTGTTTGCAACCAGACTGTACTGTAGTCATATGAAGAGGCACTATATGTAAATGTGCAGCTTCACTTGCCATCAATATGATTTACTCTCTGTGTTCAATTCTGAAAGCACTGTAGGTTGATTTTATAAATTATCTTATCAAATATTTAACTCTGCTGTGTCGGAATTTCAGTCTCACCTATTTTTATGTCTTGTTCATTCTCCATTATGGACATATTAATATGTGAAATTGTGAAAGTTACTGGGTGAATCTCATAAACAATTCATAATTTTACCCCAAAGGACTTGACAAAAACTTTTTTATGTAATGCCTTAAATAGTTTAGAACAATAATGCATTTGGGATAAAATGGTAACACTAGTTCTTATTGTTGACACTAGTATGCCAACATAATATGAACTAAAAATGAACAATACTTCTACATCATTTATTAATCATAGTTAATGCTACTTGCAGCTTTTACTAATGCACTGTTAAAATTATAAGCTGTGTTTGTTAGTTAATAAGCAAACATGAACTAACAATGAATTATTGTATTAACTTTGACGAAGATCATTAAATGTATTGTTTGTTCATGCTAGTTAATAAAACTAATGTTATCAAATGACATCTTATTATAAAGTGTTACTGATAAAATACACAGCGCTTAATTGTTCTGAAAGTGTCAAAATGCAATAATATCACATTTTTTTATTGGCTTTGATTCACCAAACTGATATTTTATGTAGATAACAAAACAAAATAGACTATTGTAAAAGTATGTATGTAGAGTAGTACTTTTTTATTTATCTGTTCCACTTGTTGAAAATTCATAGCTTTGGGATTTTCGTGGCACCAGAGGGACGCTGCTCAGAGAAATTCAGGTCCACACAGAAGTCCATGAGAGAGTCGGCATGCACACTTGACTGACAGATGGGGGGCTGAATAATGCTCCTCCGATTCCTGCAGTCACTTTGCCAAATACAGAGCTACACAGTTGCTATGGAGGCAGATGCAGCAAAACAGCACTCCGGGCTAAATAATGAAATGTAAATGAGGGGCATAGGAAGTTGGGTAAAGACAGAAGGTATAGCATGGAGCTCGAGAGAAATCGCTGCTGAGATCTGGCCATCTCCTGACTCACACTTTTCCCTCACCTCCACCATATCTTTTTAGCCTCAGGTGGAGTTGAATAAACATGCAATCCCAGTGCAGCTCAATATCTTGACTGGTCTTGAGGTGCTGTTGTTGAAAACACACCAGACGCAGATATACCTGTCCTGAACGGTTAACAAAAACAAACTACATCGGTACCATGGTAGAGATATTGCGTAAAAACATAGTGCACTGATATATATCATATGCTAAATAATTCATACATGATACCTCAAGGTGCTTCAAAGAATAACATGGTATAGTGTATTTTAGACTCATTAATATTAAAATGATTTGTTTTTTATTTGTCCATTAATTTATCTTAAAGAGTGCCTAAAGATGAAAACATTAGTAACAACAGTTGGGATTAATTATGATTAATTTCAAGAAGATACATTTAATTTATCAGTAACGTGCAATAATATGGTTAATAAAGGAAATATAAATAATAAATAGTCATATAAATACAATAATATATATATACATGTATAATATAACTCATATATGAGTTATAGTACTGTACTGTATATACACTGTACATTCCCTTAGCAGCATCAGGTGAAATAACTGGTGTTGTCTGCAAAGTAACTGGAGAGGAGGTGATCAGTCACAACATCCACTATTTGGGGCTGACAGCATTACATTGACGGTCTACTCTACTGAGGGAGACAGTCAACTGGGGGCAAGTCTCTCTGAGTTGAATTAGGCAATTATAGCCAAATAAATCAACTTCACCACTGTGGCTTACAAAGACTGCACAAGGGATCTGGGGTAAACGACCACTAAAACACACAGATACTCACACATACAGCATGCTTGAATTGCATTGATGTATCAGATGGTAATCTGTACCCTGGTATATTAACTTATTTACAACGTACTACAAATAATACCATGGTACATGTCCAAAAATAATATGGTACTTTTTTTGGAAGAAGTGCATTTTTTTCTCGTGCTCACTCTCTTATAAAGCCACAAAGACAGACGCAAACAAGCCATTGTTTATATCTGTCACAGCCGTAAGACACTGGCACTCTCTGCCAAACTCTCCTTTGATCTCAGTTGAGAAAAGGGTGAAAAGGGAAGCGTCTGATTTGAAGTTTTGTGAACTCTTTGGCTCATTATTTTAAAGGGTTCCAAAGAGCACAGAAAGTGGAGCACCGCAGGTGCAGGCGGTGACCTCGTAGAGGGGGATCTTTTTTCAGACGTTTGTCTTAAGTTTGTCTGCTCTGAACTGTAAAACACCCTTTGATCCTGTCTGCACACACCTGGTTGTGTGAGAAACACAAAAAGAGATGTTTGTGTGCAAAGTCATCTTTTAAAACTGATCCAGGGAGAAAAAATACAGATATACAAGTCCAAATGTTCATAATATGACTGAGACACATTTAGACTAGAGCATCGCAAAAAAATATATATTTTATTTTATTTTATTTTTTCTTGCAAGCTCAGACATACAGGCCACATATTAACCACGATTGCATCATGCCATAATAGTGTGATGATAAAGTGCATCCTGCAGTGTTGATCACTGTCTAAGTCACGTTAACTAAACTAGTATTTTCAAGAACAGCAAAAACAATCACTACATTGCTTTGGATGTTATAGTTATTTTAAACACTGTTTACTCTGCTGACACAATCCATATCTGTGTGTGTGTGTGTTTTTGTGTGTGGGCACGGTGTGCAGACAGTTCAGATGTACGTGTTTTATGGCGATACTAAAAACTGTCATACACAGTCTGTTCAGAAAACCCAAGGTCAGGATGTTTATGGCCATGAAACACAATAAAGCAGCGGACATCACTGGTCTATCCACTTTGACGCTCACTGTCCCTGAGGAGAAAATCAGATGCTCCAAATCTCACGCTGCTGCTCACAGTCACTATGGCGACTGTTACTACTCTTGCTAAAACTGCTGCTATCACCTCAAATATATATTCAGTGTCATACTGACACATTTAAACTTATACACATTTATTTGATCTTCTAAACTGCATGTTACAGAGTCACTGATGCTACATTACTGCATTTACTGCACCTGATAAGATTATAATAATTTAATTTTAAGGAACAACTATGAATCAGGCTTTAGCACCTCCTTTCAATTTGAGATGGGTCTGAAGTTAAATACAGATTTAAAATTAGTCCATTGTTTTGCATAGCTATGACGGCAAACACTGGCTTGGGGCCAAAAAAGAAAAAAGTTATCTTAAAAAATAAAGCATATACATAAATCCAAATAGAAGATTAAAGAAAGTTATTAAATAAGCATTTTATTAAATTAAATTAATAATTATACTAAAGCAGCATTTTTATTCTTTGCTCTTTTGAAATGAGAACATGTCAGGGGAAGTGTGGACAGTGACAGTTAATTCACAAAAGTAAAAATATATTGTTATATTATAGACAATTGAAAATTAAAAGGTAAATTTTTCTTAGTTAGGCAGATCAGGTGTCCAGTTTCCATAAGTTGATATGAATCTTATTAAAGTATGCAACTAATATTGGTAAAAATGTCTCAGTAGTAGTGTAAAAAAAACTTGTTTGCCCTTTATCAGCTGTTTTCGGCAAGCCATTGCTAGTCCATGTTGCTTTAAATGCTAATGAGCTCTGCTGACCCCGCCCATATCTTCTTGTGATGAGCCATTCTCATGAGACTGTTTACTTTAGTCGCATAACTTAGTAGCAATTTGCAAATATCATTATAGGATGGATTTATTATTATTATTATTTATTATATTATTTATTATTATATATTAGATATTTTTTGACTGACCAAAAATGTAAATAATACTTTTTGTTTTAATGTTAAAATAAAATTAAATTAAATATCTAAATCTGCCTCTGTGGACATGGTTTCAGATTTCTAAAAGGAGAAATTAAGAAAAATATTGTTAAATAAAATATATATAAAACATGTATATAAATATATATATATATAAATAAAATGTAACAGAGGCTAATACAGATAATACATATGATATTACCAATGAAGGAATGTGTCACAGCTTTGAATCCCATTGGGAATGACACAAACAGTAAAACCAGAAGTTGCTGGAAACAGGTGTAAATTGGAGGCTGGAGAAAGGAAAGAGAGAGAGAGTTTTTATATAGTCCTATACTGTGTGTCAGTCTTTCCCACACACTCCATTGAGCTCTGTATCTCATTCTACCCTTCCTTTGTTCTTTTTTAATTTCACAGGTGCTTCTCCTGTCTTGTTTTTATTTGTTTCTCCAGCCGCTGCATTAGACAGGCATCTCCAGCATATGAAGTGCTAGTCTTATCAAGATGTGAGTGTGCGTGTCCACAGGCAGAGCAGTAAATGGGTCGTGCCTTTCTGTTTTCTTTACAAATAAAGCAGTCAATGCATCTCCAAGATGCATCCTCACTCCCCATGACCTCATGACCTCAGCCTTGCCAACTACTTGGAGAGGCAGATGACTATCAACATGCTATCTCACAATCACCCTCTTTGGCAGTCCCATCTCACCCTGAGTTTGAGTGCAACCTCCAGCAGGATATTACAACTGCCACTTTAACCAGCAGCAATCTGACCTCTCTCACTCATTCAGTACTAAGGGCTGCATTAAATGCACTGAAAATTAGATGCATGTCTTGAATAAAAAAGTATAACTTACAGTACAATTTAATTTAATTTAATTTATTTATTTTATTATTTTATTTGATATATATATATATACATTTAAATAACCAAAAGTAACAGAAAGCTCACTAATGTTACAAATATATATAGTTTTTTTTTTTTTTTTTACATTCTACTATATGGGGAAAGAAATATGATGAATTTAAATAAATGTTCACAGTCTCACTCCAACTCGTCATATTTTGACACTTGTTCAAGACACTTTTGCGTCAATTTTTGAAGCTTTTTGATTTGAAGGGTCCTCCATTGTTTTCAGTTGTTTAGCTTAATTTAATGGTTTGCATGCATATATAAATTTATTATATATTTCTTTACTTTTATTGGAACACCCCACCCCTACCCTAAACCTAACCTGTATAACTTTCTTTCTTCAGTGGAAGATAAAAGCAGATATTTTGTAAATCAAGACATCTTCATTGATCACAGAATGTGTGGATGGCTTTAAGATTGTGAATCACTTTAAAGCTAAGGCGAATCTGCGCTTCAGTTCAAAATAAGTTACACTGCCATTCTCAGAATAGCTTCACATCTTCAATTTACCCTTTAAAGTCAACATGAAATAGCGCTTGCAACCCATTTCACCACCATGCTTCATACTTTCAGTTCTCTTAGAAAGTTTAAAATAAGTTACACTGACTCACTCTGTTTCCTCAGCTTCCCATCTTCAACATTTACACTTAAAAAAGCACAATACTCCAGGGAGAGCGTAATTATATAATATTTATAGGGAAATGCTTCCGTTGCTTTGCCTACAGCTATTCATATCCTTCACAAAACAGCAGATCACAAAACATTGTTCTTTGAGGCTTTATTGCAGGTTTTCTCTGCCCCCTCTTTAACTCAAAGCGGAGGAATTTATTTGACATGGTTAAACCGTCTCATTGTAGCAGCTTTCTTCCTATCTCCCACACATGCACAAAAGACACTAATGCGGCTGCAATGTGACATGTCCGTGTATCAGGCCACGCTTAACATATGTGCAAAATAGACAGATCTCTTGCTTTATTTGCCTTTCGTTCCTCGTTATTATGATCTCTGTGCCACCCAGAGCAGGGGAAGCTCACAGAGAGATTGAAGCCATGGGGGATCTGCTTTAGCTCAGACTGAGTGATATGTGTCCAGGCGGGCATGGGATCAAACGGGCGACCCCCTGTTCGCCTGTCACATGCGTTCAGACTTTGCGCATGCCTCTGAGCGGCGTTATCAAACACAGCGGTTCATCCCACGACCTTTTTGTGCAGAGCGGTGAAGATTTGAACGGCGAATAAATGACATTAAGTCCCTGCAGCTTTGCATGTCATTGTGCAGCTATCCAAGTACATGTGTGTTAGCCATAACAGGAGTGATGTTACTTTGAAGTCCTCTGATGTGATGAGTCTGATTCCAACCGCTTTTTCATATTGTCTTTCGGTCTCTGGTGAACTCTTGTCCTTCGGTTTTCGAAAGAAAGAAAGATATACCATTCACCAGCTCACCAGGACAGCGGGCTTACACCCCTACGCTTTACGATGAGTGTCATGGGATTTTTAATGACCACAGAGAGTCAGGACCTCGTCTCATGTGTGTCCCTGTCGCTATACTATACTATAACTAAAATAAATAAAACTTTAAATAAATATATTTTCCAGTTTATCTGTTTATCATTCACTTCCACCATCTCATCACCTTTCCTTCCCGGGGTGGACTTCTGCCTAGTACAGATTTGATCTTTTTTTTCTTTAACAAAGGTCCTTTTTTCCTCTACTGCTCAAAACAGATTGTACAATTTATTGTTTGGAATATAACTAACGAAACAATGTGTAAATAGCATTCAGTTATCCCAGTAGTTTAGGGGATTAATGCATTAATATAATATTATGCAACATAATTTATCTTCTAAAAATTATTCATGTTTTATTTTACTTAGATTTTTTTATTTTGCCCTTTTTAAGTTGTTGAGCCCATAGAAACTTTTAGTATGACATGTGACTCGCTGGAAGCGTGCAAAGATCGCATACTTTTAAAAGTAAACTTGGTATATATTACTGTTTATTGCTTTATTTACTTCTTTGACAATAAATACCTGGTTAAAAAATGGGCACAAGGTCAGTCATGTATTTATGTATTTATAAGTTGTTTAATACATCTTTAAGCTGCATGGGTTTATAGGTGTTATATGACTTATTTTAAAATAATTTACTTTATTACTTTTAACTATAAATTACTTTAAAGTATATAGACAGTAGTTTTCTTTCATTTCATTCATTTTTTGAGTCAGTGTGAATTCCCTGCCAATCCCAAGTTTTTTTATGTTTTGTTTTTTTTTTTTGATTTGTTGGTTTAGCTCTTAAAGAAAAAAAATGGAAAACAACATCAGTGCAGAAGCAATTATTTATTTCAACCAGGTAATGTTCATAGCAATATTATATTTTGACTACATACAATACCAATACCATTAGACTTTTTTGTTTTAGGACACATCTATCAAAAAGCAACACAATACTACAATGTTTTTGAATATGTACCATGGTATTTTTTGAAATACTATGGTAAAAGGTACCACTGTATATCCTGCACTATAAAAGCCACTATATATATATTAAAAAAAAACCTTTGTATTGCGGTTAGTACAAGCCATTGTCGGCCGGCTGGCTTGGTGAAAAATTCTAAGATTTCTGAATCTTACATCAGCTGAATTTATGAATTTTAATTGCTCAGTTTGACATTGGCTTTGGTTCACAATGCACAGAATTATGATGGAGGCATAGATTATCTGTGAACAACTCTGACAGCAGGTAAAGTTCATAGCTTGAAGTCTCAAGGCTGGGATACGCAGATAAGAATCAGCCGTTGTATCTTAAAGTGTAAACATGGTACTTATGACTCACTTCTTCAAAATCTTTGTCTTCTGCACTATTCCCAGCTCGGTCCTCTTCATTTCCACGTATGTAACCTTCTCTCCATTTTTTTTTTACCCTCCCCCCTTGTGTCCTCCACAACAACCCACACAATCTTCGTCAGCTTCTTTCCTTCGGTCTTTGTCACATACTTTTTTTTTTTCCATTTCTGCTGTCTTTTTTGAAATGTTTTCCTCTCCAGCTATTTTTCTATTATTTTATGTTTCTGTCCACCTGTCCCTTTCTCCTCTACGTGCCGTCTCTATTTTTCAAACTCGACGTGTCTTTTCACGGAGTTGCGCCAGAGTCCCAGGAGAGTCGGGCTGTTGACGGTTCCGGAGGTGAAGACCCGTCCTCTTTTTGGACTCATCATGGGACAGACCGGGTGAAGGAGGGTCAAAGGCACACATGTACACACACAAATGCAAACACACGTAGTTGCTCTTTTCAAATTAGTTTGAAGGAGATAGAATTTGATAAGGAGAGAGTTGTTGTTGTTCCTTTGTTATCTTTGTCTAGACCAGATTGCAATTTGTTCTAGCCAAGTACTGACTACATAACAAGAAAGGACCATCTGACCAACATGTAAAGTGACCAAGCACACTTTTTCTATTTTGTTTTATTTCAGTATTGCACACAGTAGTGGTTTTCTTATTGTGAATGAATGCTTTGAGCGAATTATTCACTCACTCACTCACTCATAAAGAAAGTCCCTTGGTTGAATGAATTAGTGCTTTTGGGCTGGTAGAGCAAGTGATTCACTTGAATAATTTAGTGATTCAATGAAGGATTTAATTAAATCATTCGATTCATGACCGGTTGAATGAATGATTTAATGACTCGCTCATAAAGACTTGTCGCCACCTACTGGTGCAATGACATGGAAAGAGTCACTGAAAAAAAATAATCATTAAAAGAAGTGTGTGTTCACTGGCTTTTAACAGTTTTCAGATATAAAAGCTTAGCTGTGGTGTTTAACTAAGCCACATTATGACCATAATCATATCTGATAGATGACAATATTTACATCAGCCTAAAAACACACACTGACATCAGTGGCAATGTTTAGAGAGAGTACGGAACATAATTATCACCAATATAATGAGCTCATTCCAAAAAAGCACCCTAATTTACAAGTCCACAATAATTTAATATGCCAGTCCAGTAACACTGTTGTAATAAGCCATCTAAAACAATTTATTGGCTGTTCTTCAACCATAATTCAGCAGTGCCAAGCATGTTTTATGGATAATCAATCATGCTGCAAACAGCAACAGCCCTGGATTCCTAGAATTCAGCTAACACAAAGTAGGCCAGACACAAAGAGAACCAAGACAACCGCAAGTAAACACAACTGGAGGCAAATGAAATGAACACTTGGCGTCTATACAGCTTATAAGTTGTAACATTTCTTCATATCTCTAAAGTAAGTATTTAAATTTGAATTAAACCAAACAATGATTGCCTAAAACATACTGCTTGCTAGTCTTGTGGGTAAGCTTGAAATGATCAGATGTCATAGATACAGCCTGTAACTTCTCAATCTGGTTTTATCTTCCTGTAGACAAAGTTTTGTATGTGTATGTATCACCTAAATGTAGACACACAGAAGAGCACTGCTACTGTATTAACATTAGCAGTGTTTACTTGTACACCAGTAGCAGGATTATGAGGATTAAGATGTCTACATGGCATGTGCAAACCTCTTACATGTACATTCACATACTTGCTTCATAAAAGGAGTCTTTCCAGCATACATGGACCTGTTCATCTTCCTCACTTGTAGAGACCATACTTCTTAGGTTAATTTAGCAGGATTGAAGTAATTGTATGTTTCATCTTAAAATCCCGATTTTTTTTTTCCAGGCCACTCAGAAATCAAATAAAAAAGTAAATTTTGCAAGACCTAAAAATTTCGGTTTCTGGATATAAAATCAGAATTGCAAGACCTACAGTACATATACAATTCTGACTTTTCTCGCAATTCAAAGTTTACATCTAGCAATTCTGTAACCTTGTTTACACTAGACTTTTTTTATTTAGAATGATTTTTATGTATTAGTAGAATGTATTATTCTTTTTTTTTTTTTTTTTTAATGATTCCTGTCTGCACTGGTATTTTCACTGCATTTCAGAATCAATCTCTGTCCACAACTGAATAAATGTTTGTGTTTACACAGTAGTCAAGGATACACAGAGCAGCCACACAAACATTTTCAAAAGTCTCGGTTTGGGTCTGTTCACGCTGAAATGCAACCTTGCAGCTTTCAAACGAAAATGAAGTCGTTTGAGTTTCTTACAATTCTGACTTTTATTTTTTTTTTTTAGAAAGGTATTAAATTTCGCAAATCTGCTTTTTATCACGAAAGTTAAAACAAACAAAAAAGAAGAGATGATCGGTTCACATGCCGCTTAAACTGAGGCACTACAGTGATCTGTCACATTAAAGAACCACTAAACAAAAATGTCCAATTTTAACGCTGAGACTTGCTGTGTTTCCTACCAAAAGTAACCAGCTCTGTCTTGTCTGCCCGTGCAGTGTCCACTTTGCTCCTCAATGTTTTTTTCACTACGCAAGAACAAGACGTGTGCCGTGAGAGTGCCATGGCTTGTCATATGTAGAAACTTACGAAGGGGGACAGGTCTTTGCGAAGGTTAAATTGTGAGTGAACATCTCATAGTTCTGAGAGCAACAGCAACAACAAAAAACTGAATTGCAAGATTGATTACACTTATATCTTGTTTTCTGAGTTCTGAGAAAATGTAAATTGTTGTACTGGCTCATGCTATATAACAACTAGGGGTGGCACGGTTCACAAAACCCACGGTTCGGTTTGTGTCACGGTTTTAGGGTCACGGTTTTCGGTTCGGTACGGTTCTTGTTATTTTTTCTTTTAATCTTTAACCCTCCAGAAATGTACTTCAGCATATGATATATAGCTTAATT